>OX439387.1:16896093-17337246 GCA_949319315.1 Zelleria hepariella
TTATGTACACTGAAAAAAATGAAATCCAACTAAGTGGAGTATTCTCTTAGTTGATGTTAATTTGAATGAAACAAATATGAATTTCATTACATTAACCACAGTTGACTAGTTGTTGCAGCAAAGTCATCTATGTTTAGGCTAACAACTAGACCTATTATTTGACTTGAACACATATTATGAATATTTTTACCAACCATTTTGTTAAATATAATTAAGACTTCTTCTTTAGGTTAAAAAACGGCCATTGGACAAATCTACTAAGTAACCAAGTTGTCATAACTATAGTTTTTGTTAAATCGTCAATTTCATATTTATGGATTTACCTAAGAGTTATATTTAATTTAAAAAAGAGTTCATGAGTAGGACAACAATGAATTATAATTGTTTCAAAAAAATGTGTTTGTCCAAATAACAATATAACTACATTGTTCTAAACAGTTTACTTGTTTGATTAATACCACGTAAAATATTAAAATAACAATTCCATTTATTTGTTTGAAGATTAGTCTTTGTCGAATTAATTATTCAATACCATAGTTTTAAATAGTTTACTTGTTTGAATTTACTAACAGAGAAAATGTTATATTAACATTAGCCTTGATCAAACTTACTTTAGACCTTGTTTAAAATAACGTTAAAAAATTGTTGTCTCAATCACCATCTTGTTTGATTCAAACACATGAACCCCCACCCTCCGCACCCGTTTGTCCGCCGCTTGGGCCATTGTTGCCAACAATATTTTTTGCCGAGATTCAGGGAAAAGACGTAATGTTTCTAGTGGTTTCGTACGATACGATTAAAATATTTTTTGTTCCGTTAACTAAAGGTAAGATAGATAGAATACTCTTTTCAATACAGTTGCTCGTAAATTTGACTATTATAACACCGTTTTTAGTTTCATAATGCAGCATATTACCGCACTGGGGTTGTAATAACATTAACTTACCGCACGAGTGCGATGATGAATCTCTAGCTATCTCCCTCTTTTGTTTGACGTAGAATGGGATAGCTACAGATACCAACCCCCATTGTCATGTCAACGCGCCCGCGAAAAAAACAAAACTGACGCGTCATATTCCGCAAATATTTTCGTAAAGTTGCTGCTGTGTGGTTAATTACTATCAACAATATCTACTTCAAATAGTGAAAACAAGCAAAATAATATTCAAGTTAAAAGTGTGGTCAGTGGTTACCTACCATCCGATGTGTAAAAGTTTTTAAAAGAAGTTCTGGACATTCAGTACTTGTCAACAAAGGTAAGTTGAATTGGTACTTTTTCAGTTATTAACGATACAAGTTTGTTTTTTTCCTCGCAACTGTGTTGAAAAACGTCGTATGATAGGTACCTACTCGTGTGCATTTGGTCATTACAAACTCAGCTTTCTTATCGCGTTCGCCCATCGATCGGCTCGCGCACAATAATGCTTTGTGTGTAATGACCAACTTAGCACATTTTGTATCATACATAATGTACTATTACTGTACACCAAAGTAATACAATAACATCGTTTTTTTTACATTACCCATCAAACTAGCCTAGCGAAATGTTATGTCCATTAAGAACTTTTCTATGAGTTGAAGCAAGCGATACTACTGGTTTATAAGAATGTCTATTTACACAATTGATTCCAAGCGCGGCAGCACTGTGCTGTGGTCTGCAGTAGCGTAGCATTTTCTTTGCTGTAGGTATGTGTGTTGCAGCGCCACTGCCTTCGGTTGTGGTCTAAGCTTGTATGAAGAGACTTACTATCAATGTTGAGGAAGCGAGCGATATATGCCAGGATTGTAGCAAGTGGCGGTCTTTTGTCTCTGCCTACCCCTCGTCCGGGAAGTAGGCGTGAGCATACATATTAGGTATGTCTGACGTGTGTTCATACATTATATTATAAGTATGTTTGACATAGGTATTTTCAATCTCTGTCAAAGTTAGCAGTGTAACCTTATTTATCGACGGATTTTAATCAGATTTGTAAGGCTCAATAAGAAATTCATTCTACCTCCACAAGATCTTGTAAAAAAATAAGCTAAAACGGGGGCGCGAAAATATTTTTTTCATTCGCTTGTCGCACCCGGGAGTCAAACCAGCAAAAAAATCATAAATAAATTCGCTATTTTTTGCGAACACCGAACTACTCAAAGTAGGTAAATCGTATTTTTTGACTGGCCGTGATGTGGCAATACTAATAACGCATTGTTGTTTGTAGTATTGAAAGACGTTTTTATTTCTTTCCTTTCTTTCTTAAATTGGTTGGTATATTAGACACACAACACACATCATTGATTGTATGTTTCTTTCTTTTTCAGCATCGCCAATCGATTATTCGATCAAAAATTATTAAGATTTTTTCGAAGTCGATTTCCACAATAAAAAAAAGTTATGTTACTTTTCTCGAGAAAATGTTACTTTTTGATCTGCCTCGTGTTATATTTGACTATCTGCTACTGGCAACACTGCCCCCGCTGCCCGCGCGCCGGTCGCCGCCGGTCGGCCGCTCGCTCGAATCGTGTCGTGACACGTGCTTACTTCACTCGTTTTCGTCATTTCGTTTCGTGATTTCGTCCCACTTCCGCGTAAACGCTGTAAGTAGTCGGTCAGAATATCGATTATTTCCGTGGTCCAGTACTCCAGTGATTCCTAGCGAAGTGTTAATTATTCCAGACTTCCAGAGTGGTCAAAGATCCCTTTTTAATGGAGGAAGTCATAGAACTACTAAAAACATGGGAGTTACACGACCTCATACCAATTTTCACTGGTAAGTTTGTTCCTTTTCACACGTCGCAGAGAGAATATAATGCGGCGAAGTGTATGGCCATGTACGTTAGCTTTCATACGTATAATCCGCGCGGAATGAGAATGGGATGCGACTTTTTGGAACTGAGACGCGCGCAGTAAGCAAACTCGCGTCGGTGCAACCTTGTCAAAGTAAAATACAGTATGTTTTCGATTGACTTTGACAAGGTTCCATCCCATTCTCATCCCGCACGCATTATACCGGCGTAATTTACCGTTTACCGGGCATGGCCCTACACTTCGCCGCCGGAAAAGGCACTTCGAAATCATCAAACTACCATGCCACGTGTGTTTTTATTGGCGAGTAATGGCGTACACACTTAATAGGTACCTACCTATTGTGAAACGCGCACTGCACTGTATTGTCAAAACCGGGTCAGAAAGTAGCCATTTCTGTGTCCGAGTCTTCGATCAAGATGGTCCGAGTGCCGTAGCCACACCGTATAGGTACCACGACAGCACGTCAGTCTTGTTGTAAAGTCACCCGTAACATACCTAACCAAGTAGAGCGCTGGCGTATAAAGGACGACGTGCTGTCTTGTGTTTTGTGTCTTGTATAAGAATCGCGTAGGTACCTTCCTATTACAAATAATAAGTATCCTTACCTAATTTCTCACTATTTTTCAGAACAACAAATAACGATCCACGCGCTGTCAGCCCTGACGAATGACACCATCAAAGAGTTAATACCCAAAACCGGGCCCAGGGTTCTCTTTTTAAGGTGCTGGAGGTCATGGAAAGGAGAGTTCGACTCTACTGTTACAAGTTTGGAGATCTCTGTGAGTATTTACTTACCCAAATTATAAGAGAAGGTAGGTCTAGTAGGTAGGTCTATGTAATTAGTAATAGCTTCTTGATTAAAATCAGGTGCAGCCATCGCCAGGGTTCATGGCATCTGAGCCAGCTGTTTCCTCTCGCCCGTGTTTATGCACCTCTCTTATACCCATGCGCCGCTACCTCCTCCAGGCCTTAGGGCGGCATTCAGATGCCCAGAAACCTGGCACGGGCTGTACGTACCTACCTTATCACCTAACTTGACATACCTAGGTACGGTGGGCCCACAGTCTAGGATACCCCATTGTAGCTCTTACCGCGCCCGGCATTAAGGGCGCCAATCGAACAAAAAGGGCATCTTTGCCTGTGGCCCACTGTACCTACCTATCTCCTAACCTACTTATTTGTTTTGCTAGATAAATTTGCAATTAGTTGCTGTGATGATTATTCTCAGTGAATGCACTCGCAACGATTGGTTGATGTATGTGATGTGACCGAAAGTAAGCCGAGAAGGGTCAAGCGGTACCCCTCTTGCTCAGACTTCTATTGCTCGCCATAGTTAGTTTGTTCGGCCTATGTCCTTATGAGAGTACCAATACCAATTTATTAAAGAAATAATAATTGTGTACTGTAACTTCCTATTATTTTTAATATTAATTACAGAATTTGGACTTTGCACTATTGGAAGATGGTGCTAGTGTTGATGTTCAACTGCCTGTGCTTAGTCCTAGCCTACCTTATAAAGAAATAGAAAATATTTCTCCAGAAAACTACAATGGCACTGTAGATTCAGTTCAATGCCCAGTATGTACCTACTAACATTATTTTTAGCACAAGCATTTATTTGTTTATCCTTGGTTTTAACTAACATAGGTTAAAGGTGTCACTAAGGTCCTAACTTTTTTTTACAGGGTTATGGCACCCATTCAACCAAAATATTGTTTTAGCTCTATGACGTTCCGTTGATTTTTAATTAATTAAAATGAAAGCGCTGTGACGGGAGAAATGTATTGATAAAATATTATTTTCACAAATTTTCACAGCTTATAGCTATTCAAATACACCTAACACTATTTTTAGATTTCGGCTAGATCCAAAAACAAGTTTTGTTTTTTTTTTATTTCAATATTGATGTTATTTAAATAAATAGTACATTACTGCCGCGATCTGTAATAGGTGCGTTTCTGGCGCGCTTTTGATTGCCGACAGAGCGCAGAGCGTAGCGCAGCTCAAAGCCATCACAGCGTGGCCAGCAACTCATTGCAGACCAAGGCATGTATAGTGCTTTACTCAAACAAAGCGAGTAATTGATATACACCTAGGTCCTAAGCTCTAGGTCCTAGGTCTTAGGTCCTAGGTCCTAGGTGCTAGGGCCTAGGTGCTAGGGCCTAGGTGCCAGGTGCTAGGTCCTAGGTGCTAGGTGCTAGGTGCCAGGTTCTAGGGCCTAGGTCCTAGGTGCTAGGGCCTAGTTGCCAGGTTCTAGGTACCAGGTCCTAGGTGCTAGGTCCTAGGTCCTAGGTCCTGGGTGCAAGGTGCTAGGTGCCAGGTCCTAAGTGCTAAGTGCTAGGTCCTAGGTCCTAGATGCTAGGTGCTGGCTCCTAGGTCCTTGGTCCTAGGTGCAAGGGCCTAGGGCCTAGGTGTCAGGTCCTAGGGCCTAGGTCCTGGGTCCTAGGTTCTAGGTCCTAGATGCTAGGTGTTGGCTCCTAGGTCCTAGGTCCTAGGTGCTGGGTCCTGGGTCATAGGTCCTAGGTGCTAGGTTATAGATCCTAGGTGCTAGGTACTAGGTCCTAGGTACTAGGTCCTAGGTCCTAGATCCTATGCCCTAGGTCCTAAGATTGAGGCTGAGGTATTAAGTCGCAAGTCCCAAGATGCAAGACGCAAGACGCAAGTCGCAAGACGCATACTTTTTGCACCGGACTATTTTTTTAAACAAAACTCGACATTAATGGATTTTTATACACTTTTTCTGGCTGCAAAACACGACATTAATGAAATTCCATACAACTTTTCTGGCGCCTAAGCATAGTAGCCCGCAAGTCCGTCTTTGCTCAAAGAAGGTTGTCGAATTAATGACCACATTACGAGCTTTTTTGAGTAAAGTTCTTTTTTCAACTTTTTTTTTACAGAATTGTCATCATATTGACCAGCAGGTCAACACCCTGTAAAAAGATTTAGGACCTTTTGTAACACGTCTTGAATAACGCCCTGTTTTTGGTAGAGTTATCAAAAGTCAATCTCATTTTTCCTAAGTAGAGCGATCCAAAGTCAAACTAATTTTAACTTCAGACGATTCTTTTATTAATCTTTGTCGATTATCTTAGTTAAGGTGTCAAGGTACACACGCTAGCACGTCCGACTACACTTTTGTTGCAAAGTCGCCCGTAAATTAACTATTGGCGCCGCCGTGCTCCATAAACGCTCCTCCAATGTTAGATCGGTGCTTGCTTAGCAAACGCACCGACGCGGGGCGTGCGGGGTAAGGAAGGATTTTGACATCTGTCACTCACTTTCTATTCCAGCACGAAAGCTAATTATTAAAGGGTTGTAATTAAACAGACTTCTTTTTAATAGCATTATACGCCTCTAAATATCTGCATTTGCCTTCTAAATTGCTAAGTCAGCCACAATCAACGCGCATCTAAATAATACTATTTTAGCCACTAGATAACTTGTATGTAAGACACTCTAAATACAACTCAGCATCGTGGTTATTTTTTGGCATCTAAATTTGTTCCAGCAGTAAACTTCTAAAATATTAATAGGTATATGACACCAAAACAATTTTTCAATTAGCTTCTAATTTTATAACTCTACGTTTAAAATTTATCTCGACCTACATTAATTGATCTTAAAAAATTACCAATAATTGACATAAAATAGTGAATTATGGGCACTAAAATACCCTGGAACTATTGAAGGGAAACAAAATAAAATACTTTTTTTTTTATCAATTCGTGTACTTTGAAATACCTTAATTTTACGTATCGTAATTAACTTAATTAATTATAGGAGCATTTTTCTGGAAGTAGATTGAGTAAAAAAAAACGCAACTGATACGTAGTCACAAATACACGTGACTACTCGTCAGTACGTGAATCGAATGGCGCTCTCTGATTGGTGCAAATGGCTGGTCGCTGTCAAGTCCCAAATCGTATAGTGGCATTTTTCACAATAAAAGAATATGATGTATTAATTTACATGCTAAGTTATGTTATAATAATATATGAGGTTGTCTATTGAAGCTTGAATTATATTTTTTTGAGGAGCTTATTTTGAAGCTGTAAAACGTATAATGGTGATGAGTTGTAAAATCCGTGGCTGAGTTAGTAAATCAGGTTGCAATAGATAAATCAGTGGACAAGTTAAAATAATTTGTTGGACTTTACTTGACGCTTTCTTTGGATTATTTAGTTGGCGATGTAAAAAAGATGAATTAGTTTATTAGAAGCTATCTTAGTTTCCCGTGGCTTACTTATAAAATGAGAAGTTAGATCACGTCGCCAAAAAAAAACTTTGTGGCTTGACTTATAATTTCCCATTATTAAATTATTAATGAATTAAAATTATACTGATTCTAAATCCCGGGCCGCTCAACCCACGATCCTGAACGAAAATCTGGATGCTCAAAACCCCAAGTAAGCAAGTCTCCACCAAAAGTGCTACCGTGTAAAGGACGACGTGCTGTCTTGTGTACCAACTAGTTTGGTCTTATTTCTTTAGGTATGTTTATAAGTCTTTATATTTTAGATCTTGGAAGAATTACTGAACAATTCTCTGGACACAAGTACCCTCCTCGCCTATAAAGGGGGGGCTTTATTAGGGGATACTGGACGCAATTTGCTGGCATCTGTAATTGCTAAAGAAATTTTGAGAGAACATAAGGAGACCACCATTACTGGAGCTACATATTATAAGTGGGCCAATTATATAAAACAGCTATATCCAGGCGAACGGACAACAACCTATTATATCCCTGCCTGCACAACAGCCAATGGAATTGTGAGACAAGCTCGGGGAAAAATTGTGCACCAGGTACACTAGCTATTTCTTAGAATTAAAAGTTATCTACCTATTAGATCTACTTAATTGAAACTAATTTACGGCAAAATGTGATGCTATGTTAATTTTAATTTCAGGTGTTAAATAAACGCAGGAGACTTCAAAAATTGGGAGCACTCCCTATAAGGAAAAGAAGCAGGGATTCAAGCCCTGGATCTTCAGCCCCATCACCAAGACCTCTTCCAGAATGTTTCACAGGTCAGATTGAGGATAACAGTAACTCTAAAGAGGATCTACAATGGCTACAGACTTCGTCCGACCCATGGTTCATAGTGGAGCAAAAATGGCGCAGTACTTGCCCATTACGTATGAAACTGGTCCACGATAACAAAGATCCTGTAGAGGCATACTTTGTCAAGTACCCTGCTCTACAAAAGCCATTGGGGTATAAGTTGGTGAGTATTATATATATTATCCGATTCTATTATTATTATTTAGGTATATCTTTAAGATTCACACGGGTCTATGGGGACCGGGTCCTTTAAGGCTTGCGTGAGGCCACAGCCAACAGCACAGAGGCCTGTTTCATACCAATTACTCTAGATGTGATGGGTGTATCTCTCGGATCTTATCTCTGTATTTATATAAATACAAGAATCTAACCAGAGACAGTCCCCTTTAGATACAAGGACTATTGCAGAATAACATGAGGAAAAGAAAAAACTTGGCTACGTCGTTGCCGGGTTATGGATTGAGACTATTGATGTCTGCTATGGAAAATGTCTCAAGGGGTTCATCATCATTGGCAGATTATTATTATTGTATTATTCGATAGAACTGATATTGTTTTTTTTTTTTTCTAGCTGCATGCTGATTTTGATATTGCCCATGAAGAACACAAAGACAATTTATTCATGCAATATCCTCTGACAAAACCAACTCTGCTTAAACGACTAAAAGAAAAAAAAGTGGCAACTGATGAGTTTGCGAAAGATCTCGTCAGGCTCGCCGATTGTGAGTAACTTTGTTATTATTTAATATTAGTCTTTCAGTTATTAGGTAATGAAAGCGTAGTTACTTCTAAGTCGGTACTTAGCGGAACCCCACTAAGTACACAGGTTGTCCCAAATACAGTGTCAGCTATCCAGATTTTCTCGCTTTACATCTTTATTTGGGACACCCTGTATAATATAATATAATAATATAATAAGGTATCTATCACACTCAGACACTGTTATTTTCTAAAAATTGCTTCCCATAGGATTCTTGAATAAGTATGTCTACCTACTCTACAACCATTACATAGTAGGTATAATGAGGTGTTACATAAGCCATTAAACCAATTTATTAAGATTCAATAGTAGAGTGATCGAAAAATAAAGTTACACCTTCCACAAAACATGATAATGAATTGATGCAAAACCTGTAAAATGTAAGATGCAGAATTTTTATTGACCTACACGAGTATGTAGATTCATTTGACAAATTTTTTTTTTCAGCATCCAGTGAAGAAACCACAAATATTGTGGGTTTTCTCGCCATACCATACCTGCTTAATCCATCAACCTGTCGCCAAGGAAAATTCAGAAAAAGCCTGGAGAACTGGAAGCCCAGCAAAATTGAAGCCCGTGATGGTTTTATAAAACACCTGAAAACGGACGCAGAAATCGCACAATACGTAGAACAGCGTTTATCAAACCTCGAAAAGAAAAAAGCTCCATCTCAGCCATACATAATAATAGTCGGTGAGTCATTGGAGCACGTCAAATCCTATTTTGTGGTTGCTAACAGGCTGGTATTATATGAACGGTTGTCAATCGCGGAAGCTGTTGAGACATGCTATAAAATAGTATGGGCTCTTAATGTTGAATACGGCCTAGACGCATACCCTATATGGTATTTCATTCAAAAAGCTCTATTCAAAATGACATCAAAATACGACAAAGGTTCTACCGCTGCCGAGTCTCTGCTCACTGATTGTGGTATATTGTAATATTGTTACAATACACAATAATAATTTAACACGGCAAGGTATCGTCAGTTACAGTAACAGTACAGTAATATTATTTGAAAGCTTAATAATGTACCTTTGTCGTATTTTTAAGACACAATGTTAACTTGTTTTGTATGCCATAAGCAACTCTCTGATATTAAACTTCTTAGGTTACATTTTCGGTTGTTACATGACTCAAAAGACTTAAGTGCTTATAAGTGTGCACAAGATAATTGTAATCGTGAATTCCAGTTATTTAGTTCATTTCGTAGACATATTTTGCGAGAGCATTCTATTACAAACCTGAGCGAAGTAGCTAGTTCGGAAACGCCCAATGAACCAGAAGAACTAAGTGATTCATATATCCCACCAATCCCATCACCACCAGCAAGTCATGGTAATATTATCAATCAAGCTTTACAGTTGCAAACTTCAAAAAATGTGGAAAAAGACCTTTCGATTTTTATAGCTAGTTTATATGCTAATCAATCATTGCCACGAAATATTGTTCAAACCATTTTTAGCGGATTTCACAATTTCATTACAGAAAGTTTACTTTCAGCTATCAAAGAGCGCCTTGAAAGGTTGTCTTCTGAAAATGTTATTCCTCACGGTACTGTTTCTCACATTTTAAATTCAATTGAACCATTGATGACAACAGTGTGGAGTAAATTTGACACTGAGCACAAGCGAATTAAATATTTCCTTGAAAATGAAACTTACATAGAACCACAATCTGTTGTTATCGGTCAGAGATTGGATAAAGTAAAGAGAATGGGCATAAACCGACTCGTGCCCATCACTTGTGAACAACATTTCATACCGCTTCGAAAAGTATTGATGTCGTTTTTTTCTATGGAAAATGTCCTTTTTGAAACTTTACATTATATGAATCGTCTAACTCAAAATGTTGGTGGTGATGCTGCGGTGGAAAATTTTGTACAAGGCTCATTTTGGCGGAATAGAATGACACAAAATCGAGGCAAAATTGTTATTCCAATATTTATATTCTTTGACGATTACGAAACTGGCAATGCTCTAGGTTCTAGATCAGGGCATCACAAATTGGGAGCAGTTTATGCTTCTATTCCTTGTCTACCACCTTGCAGAACATCAGCGCTGAAAAACATTTTCTTAGTTCTTCTTTTTCATTCCTCTGACAGAACTAAATTTGGAAACACAATAATCTTTCGCTGTGTGATCGATGAATTGAACTATCTCAGTGAGCATGGTTTAAAATTTAATCTACCTAATTTCAGCGGAACTGTTCATTTTGAATTAGGCCTTATTTTAGGTGACAATCTAGGTATTCATGCGATTACAGGTTTCATAGAGAGTTTTTCGGCAAATTTTCCTTGCAGAACATGCAAAGTTAGGAAAGAAGTTTTAAAAACGCAATGTACTGAAAACAGAGACTTATTGCGCAGTATTGATGATTATAGATCAGATCTATTGCTAAACAATCCTTCTATAACCGGTATAAAAGAAAAATGTGTTTGGCTAGATGTAAAAAATTTTGATTTATTCAGCCAAATCGGCGTCGATTGTATGCATGATTTATTAGAAGGTGTTGCCAAATACGTTATGCAATTTGTTCTGCTTCAATATCTTAGACGCTTCAAATTGTTTACCCTCAGTGTTCTCAATGAAAGAATCCATGCTTTTGCTTACGGTCCTGACTGTAGAAATCAACCATGTACTTTAGCTATGGAACATTTAGCTCATGGAAACGTGCGTATGACTGCATCAGAGATGCTCACATTTGTAAGGTATTTTGGTTTATTAGTAGGAGAATTTATACCTCGAGATGACTTAACATGGAATTTGTATAAAAAACTAAGAGAGGTTTTGGAAATTATCTTAACTACGGCCTTTGCAAAAGGAACTGAGGAATCGTTACAGGCAGCAGTTGCCGAGCTTAATTCGAAGTATATGTTACTTAGCAAGGAAGCATTAAAACCAAAGTTCCATCACATGGTTCATTATCCCTCTGCTCTTGAAAAATATGGACCTTTAATTTTTTTGTGGAGTATGCGCTTTGAAGCCAAACATAGAACTTCAAAATTGGCTGCAAACGCTACATGTAATAGAAAAAATATAACACTGACTTTAAGTAAGAAACATCAGCTTCATTTAAATGAAATGTTTCTGAAAGGAAAATTAGAAGAACCACTTAGTACAGGACCCAAAGTAAAGGGATCGGCAGATGATGCTAGTGTTAAACTATTCCTTTGTTCCACTTTGCAATTATGTCCAAATGAGTTGCTAGTTAAAGTCAGCTGGGCTACTGTTTGTTCAACTCGGTATCTAAATGGTACTATTTTAGTTTATGAAACAAATCCTGATCATTATCTGCCCAGATTTTTTAAAGTAGAACATCTATATTTGTATGGTACAGATAAAATTATTTTAAAGGGAATTGCTCTGCAAACAGTGGATTTCGATAGCCATTTCTGTTCCTATGAAGTCCACGAACCAAACCCAGTGGAAAATGTTGCTAAGTTCCTCAATTCGTTAGAGGCACCTATACCATGCAACATTAATATTTTAAGCAATGGAAATAAATATGTAACTATGCGTTGTAGCTTGTAAGTTACGTTGACATTAATTATTATTATCTTAATAAAAAAATATTGTATGTACGTAATGTAAATGTTTATTTTTTTTACCTGAAACAACTATTAAATTAGATATAAAATTACTTTTGATTCAACTCTTTCTTTTGTCAAGTTATGTATGTAGCGTAACGTGTTGTTTGGTTATACAGGGTATAACACAAAGGTTTAGTCATATTTTAGGGGATTGTATCTATAAATCTGTACAACTATCAATATGAAACCTAATTCATGGCAAAAGTTGTTGAGAACGGTGCCCATAACATCACACAAAAATATGACTTCATCTTTCTGTTATACCCTGTTCTCCAAACAAGAATTAGCCTACATATTTAACTTGACAGCTATAAGATTTGAATCAATAGTAATGTTATATCTAACATAATTATCGTTTCTGGTGATAAAATTAAACATGGTACAGATAATGTTGGATTGTTCCACTTAATGCACCTGGGGTAAATCATCTGGGTGCAGCGAGCGGAAGTTTGCTTAAAAGTAGACTCAATTCACCTCGGGCTAATAAAGAATCTAGGTGAATAAAGTCGACTCAATTTTGGTAATATTTTTGGTATATTATATTCACTTAAAAATAAATCATCATATTAAATTATGAGTACAGCTTACAAAATTAAATAAAACAAAACATATTATGAGGTACTTAATACATTTATATTTATATAAATTGATTAAAAAAGAAAGTACCTTTATGATAGGTAAAAATAAACGGATATTTTTTATTATTATTTTTTATCTTCTTTTAATTCTTTTTTTTAAATCTTTTTATTATAATTTTTTTTATTGTATTTTTTTTAAATAAAAGTATTTAAAAAATAATAATAAAAAGAAAATTAAAAAAATATGAAAAAACATAAAAAAATGATTTAAAAAAATAATAAAAAAAAATCTGTTTATTTTTACCTACCGTGTACTTTTTTTACGCAATTTATATTAATATAAATGTATTAAGTACCTTATATGTTTTGTTTTTTTTTAAGCTGTATTCATAATTTAATATGATGATTTATTTTTAGGTGAATAAAGTACCATACCAAAAATATTAACAAAATTGAGTCGACTTTATTCACCTAGGTTCTTTAGCCCGAGGCGAATTAAGTCTACTTTTTAGTAGACTTAAGACGGAATGCGGGTAGCCGGCTGCTCCATACAAAAAATACAAAAAGGGAGACCTGTTTCCTCCCTGGATAATTATTTAAAAAAATATATGTTTATGCCATTCAATTTATATGTACCTCTGCCATGTCCCTATATTTTTCTTTATTTATTATTTAAATTATTTTAATAATAATTTAAATAATTAAAAAAAAAAAAAAAAAAAACGTAGGGATATGGCAGAGGTAAATAAAGATTGAATGGCACAAACATATTTTTTCTAAATATTTATCCAGGAAGGAAACAGGTCTCCCCTTTTGTATGGAGTTGAGGTTACCCGCGTTCCCTCTTAATGCACCCAGGTGATTTACCCCAGGTGCATTAAGTGGAACAATCCATAATAATGTAATGTTATTGTAATAGGAATAGCTTACTCAATTCGTTAAAGTTTTAAAAGTAGCTTGTAAGTAGTAGTTGGCATTAGTTATCGTAATAAAAAAATAATGTATGTATAGTAAATGTTTAATTTTATCATCTTAAACCACCATTAAATTAGATATAACATTACTTTTGATTCAACTCTTACATTTGTCAAGTTAAATGTGTAGCGTAACTTCTTGTTTGGATGTACAAGGTAACATAAAGGTGTAGTCATACTGTAGGGGGTTGTATGGATAATTCTAAACAACTTTCAGTAGGTATGCAACCGGTTTGCTTAAAGCCACTCTGTTTCGCACTTTTCTATACATTTTGGGCCGGGTGATTAGCTGATTTGTATGGAATAGTGAAAAATAAAGTAGCTCTGATTCAATTGGTTTCATGGTAAATGTTGTTCAGAAATATGTCCATAACAATCCCCTTAATATGGCTACAGTTTTCTGTTACACCTGTATAGCCAAACAAGAAGGTTGGGCTTCTTTATGGCTGAAAGATAGCAGCGTGGCCGGAAATTCAAAATTTTCACAGTTTTTTACATTTTGTAGCTAAACTGAGCTATTTTTGTTCAGCGATTTTTCGTTCGCAGCAATAACATAGTATTCTTTTCATTATTGTAAACAACAGAACAACAATAATTCAGCCGATTATGTGTTCTGGTCTACGACAAGTTTTTTGGGCAGTGCCACTACTTCGTAGACCAGAACACATAATCGGCTGAATTATTGTTGTTCTGTCGTTTACAATAATAAAAAGAATACTGTTTTGTTGCCGCGAACGAAAAATCGCTGAACAAAAATAGCTCAGTTTAGCTACAAAATGTAAAAAACTGTGACAATTTTGAATTTCCCGCCACGTTGCTATCATCCACCCTTAACTTGACAATGGTATGAGTTAAATCAAACAAGCAAGTTAGTCATCATAACACATTCACTTATTAAATTCAATTAACATCTTTGTAGAAACAATCGAGAACATTTTTTACTACAGTTACTTTGCAAAGTGAGCTGGACAAACATCTTAGTTGATTCAAACGAGCCAGTTAGTCATAATAACACTTTCACAGATTCTATTTAATTAACGTCTTTTTAGAAACAATCTAGAAAATTGGTTATTATAGTTACATTTCAAAGTTAGCTTGACAAACATCTTAGTTTAATCAAACAAGCCAGCTAGTCATAATAACACCTTCACATATTAAATTCAATTAACATCGTTGTAGAAACAATCGAGAAAATTAGTTATTACAGCTACTTTACAAAGTGAGCTTGATAAACATCTTAGTTGAATCAAACAAGCCAGTTAATCATCTTAGCACCTTCACTGATTAAAATCAATTAACATCTTTGTAGAAATAATCGAGAGAATTTGATATTACAATTAATTCTCAAAGTTAGCTTGACAAACATCTTAGATGAATCAACCAAGACAGTTAGTCATCATACCACTTTCACAGAATATATTCAACTAACGTCTTTGTAGAAACAATCGAGACAATTTGTTGTTACAGTCACATTACAAAGTTAGCTTGACAAACGTCTTAGTTGAATCAAACAAGCCAGTTAGTCATCATAACACCTTCACATATTAAATACAATTAACATCGTTGTAGAAACAATCGAGAAAATTTGATATTACAGTTACTTTCCAAAGTTAGCTTGACAAACATCTTAGTTGAATCAAACAAGCTAGCTAGTCATGATAGTACCTGAACAGATTATTTAATCAAGATATTTGTGGAACCAAACGAAAAAATTGATTACCACAGCCACATTACAAATTTCACTTGACCAAGTTCTTACTTGAATTAGACAGCAATATTTATTGCAGGTAACAGTTATAATTAATTGTTTTGACCTCTTTCACCTTCGTTGTGGTGGCAAAGCTCTTGTCAGGCTCGTATGGAGTCAAGATACTTGATCACACTGATCAAAATATTGCTTCCAACATTCAAATATTTTTTTCAGGGGTGGAAGACAAGAAGGCAGGCAATGCGACGCTGCTTACTTTCCTGACTCCTAGGCCTCCGAATCTTATGGGGAGTGAGGCCTGGAGCCAGGAACGTTCTGAAATTGAACAATTTAGGATTTGGATTAGGGCCAAATGGATCATCGAATCGATTGGTCCTAGCAGTGCCTCCTGGCTATACAGTGGACTGCATCTTAGATAGTAGGTAAATTTGGGAACGAAAAGGCAAAAACGTATAATTTGAAAGGCCATGTGTGCGTTAATTTTGGTTAGGAGGGGAATCGTGTCAAAAAATTTTGTTTTTTCATCATCAAAAAATTGGGGGAACGCGTCTTCGACGACTGGCGCTCCTAGGAGGCGAAGCGATTCGTTATTTACTACTTTTAAATTTGGGGCCAGACAGTTAAATTCTGAGACTATTGAATTTTGGGATCTTATGTGGTCGAAAACGTAAAGTTCACATTTACTGTGGTTTAGCTCGAGGCCTATCGAATTAAATTTTTCCGAAAGGATTTTTAAGTCGTTTTGTACTGTTTTTATGTCGCCTCCTAGGGTGCCGTCGTCTAGGTACCATATGTTTAATTTGGAATTTAGGGACGTGATAATTTTATGTATAGCCAGGCTGAAGATGGCCGGCCCGAGAGGGTCGCCCTGCTGGCAGCCTACAGCGGAGTCGATCAGATGTTCGCGATATACCAGGTTAGATGGGCAGCTGTAGGCCTGCCAGAGGTAAGGGTATATCTCCGGGGTGCTTTCTTTTACCTCTGCCAGCATGGCGCCCCTGTCGACCGAGTTGAAGGCGTTTTTCACGTCGACCTTGAGGATGACCTCACCTCCTCTCTCCTTTATATAGGTCCGCATAGCGTGCACCGCTGCCTCGCATCCCCCCTTGGATCCGAACCCTAGTTGGGTAGGTTGAAACAGGTTTTTCAGGCCAGGGAGGATGCTGCGGCAGCAGAGCTTGGACGCTATGCGGCGTATGGTGCACCCCACTGCTATGGGGCGGGTCCCGCCATCTTTTTTTGTTAGCGCACAAAGATTCGCCCCGTAGAGCAGTGGGGTCACATCTGGGTTTACCTCCCCGGCCAGCATCAGGTTCACTAGGGCCGTGAGTCGGCTCACTAGAGTTTCGCCGGCCTGGCCGGTCACCCCGCATACCAAGTCTTTTAGGTGTTGCGGGCTGAGACCGTCCAGGCCGCCAGCTGAGCCGTTCTTAAACGACATCACGGCACCTAGGACGTCCTTCCCGATGACTTCTAAGTGTTGGTCACCGGGAAGTGGTACTGGCGGGAGGCGGAGGGTGTCAAGGGGGGAGGGGTGCTTTCCCCTCAAGGCCGACAGTACCTCCGTGGAGTCGGGAGCGATTGCGTCGCTAGAAAATAACAGTTGTGCAGCGCCTTTCAGGTCCCCGTCACTCACTTTTATTTCCACTTTTTTGAATTTTTCGTAGTTGGTCATGGACTGGTCTGGGTGTGGGATGTGAGTCTGGGGAGGGGTGGATGCACAATTTTGTTTTATTAGGGATGTCAAAGATTTTTTTTTTCTGTTTGCCGAGTTTATGTGTAAAATTTCTGACGGGAACCTGAATAGAGCTTCCCAGGCGCCCTTTGTGTTCTCCGAAATGCATTTTTCTATTATAGATGAAAGTTTCTCCGCGACGCTCGTGCGAGCGCCGCGGGGGTTACGCTTGACGACCGGGCAGCATCTCCGGAGGGCTCCCAAGGTTTTCCACAGTGGATCGTCTTGGGAGTCTCGGCTGCTGGGGGCCCGGTCGTCGGGTGGGATAGTCTGGGTGGGTCTGTCTGTCGGTCTGTTTTTGTGATGCCTCGCGAATCGATTACATATACATAAAAAACTAAGGCCTTTGTATCTACGTAATGTTATGATTTATACAGCGTCCAGTGGTACCTTCACTCACACTATATGGGTGAAGAGACCCCTCCAGCCGTTTTCGCAACTATGGTTCGCAACCAGTAGACCACTCGGTGCTTCAGTGCCTAGTCTTTTAGATGGAGAAGGTTTGCCCAGCACCTATACCATCCTGACAGCTTATTTCGCCTCTAGCCCACAGGAAAGACAAGGTCAATAAGTATACGTGCAGAGCCAACTAAGCCGCGGGTTTCCTCACTATGTTTCCCTTCAAACAAAATTTTTAATAATACCTAGACCACAATAAAACTGTAAACTATAAAAATACATTCCATTTTCCTCAATACTCCAGTTCACCTTCACAACTCCAAAAATAATAAGTTACTGTGAACATAAAAACTGCCTAACATTAACATAAACGTGGCATAATTATGTATCATTTATAATCTGAACATGACATGTTGTATTTTAGGTCAAGCCGTCGCGTCATAGTGGAATTGACAAGTTATTAAGTGAGTTGTCAAGTTGTCACACACTTGTCTACTTTAGCGCAGCGTTATTGTGTTATCGACAGCGTGTGCGTATCGAATGTTTGCACAACACTATTGTCACTGTGTCAAAGCTATAGAGGGTATTGTTGACATATATACCTTTTATTCTGGTTGTTGCCTATCCGATAAAACTTACGGAGTTGATGCCTTGTAAAAAGGACATATATTCCATACTAGCTTTTGCCCGCGACTTCGTCCGCGCTGACTAAGATAAAAAGTTGCAGCTCTATTTTTCCCCCGTCATCGACGACGGTAAGGGGCCAGGGGAAAAGTACCTACATTTCAAGACACACTGGAAGATTCTCTTCTCTTTTTAGCTTTATCCCATTCGTTTGGGTCCGCTAATTTGCTACTGCTTACTGCAAACTTTCAGTCTGTGTTGTCTCTTTTCAGTTGGTCTTGCCCCAAGTCTTCGTGCCTTTGTGGACACTACCTCTCCCGATATTAGTGAGCCCTAATGCGTAGTTTGAAACAGTTATATGCCTTGTAAAAAGGAAATATATTCCATATCTCTGACCATACAAATCACAATAATATAACTTTTGAGTTCTTTAATGAATTCCCCAGAACTTTGAGCAACATTGAATTAAACATAAACTCCATCTCTACATAAACATTAATTAATATTTATAACATGTTGAAAAAACACGGGTTTTAATAATCAGTTCTTGCCGTAATAGCATGATTTATGTCCGTCATCGATTCGACACGAGATCTCGATTGAATCGATCGAATCGGGTCGGTCGATTGGATCGATTCACGACCGAGTGTTTACGGCCGCGCCGCTTTATGGTTATAGTTATTGTATTATGAGACGCAGTATTATGACGAACCATAGCGGTAGGAACCGGTGCTAATGATCTTAACTCTATTCGGAACTAAAATAGAGAAACATTGAAGATGAACTCCGAGCTCCGAGATCTGACTTGAGAAATTCACTAAGCAAATACTCAGAATGGGATAATACCTTTTGGAACTGAGACGCTCGCGGTCCGCCTTTCAGCTGTAGCGTCAGCATTTCGGTAAACTCTAGTAACTCTTTGTCTATGGCAAACTCGCGTCGAAACTTGCTTGTGTTTTCTTTGCGCGTGGGTGTCTGCTCGAGTTTTATCACGTTTTATTCAATGAATGCAATAACATTTAATCCTTTTAGATTACAACCATTAAACATTTTTGTGTACATCCAATTTCATAGCCCTATGATAGAACGTAGAACTAATTTTTTTTTTACTGACGCTACTCGAGAACTGTCATTGTTCAGTTCCAAAAAGTACGGTCGGCCACAATCTCAGATACCCCATGGCAGCTCTTATCGCGCGCGGCATAAGGGCGCCAATCGAACAAAAAGGGGTATCTGAGACTGTGGCCGACTGTACTATCCCATTCTGATCCCGCACGCATTATAGCAGGAGAGGCTGAAAAGGTGGTAGAGAGTGGAGGGGCACGAAAGCGCGCCGCGCAGGCAGCGATGGTAATGGTACAGTCGGCCACAGTCTCAGATACCCCTTTTTTTTCGATTGGCGCCCTTATGCCGCGCGCGGTAAGAGCTGCCATGGGGTATCTGAGATTGTGTCCGACCGTACAAATGCAAAATTTTTAAAAACAAACGTAGTAAATAATAACTATTAGGCTATTCGAAATGTCGTAGAACAAAAGTTGTTGGAAATCACATTTAGAATTTGACGTGTTTCAAGAATAAAGCGATTTAGCTGTTTAGCTGTTCTAGCACAATACATTTCATTTATTCATTCATTCATTTATTAATTCACTGATTTATTCATTCATTCATTCATTTATTCATTCACTCATTCATTCATTCATTCGTTTAAAAAATAACATGGACAATAGAGTATTTACACACCTCCATACAAGCATATAAATTGTAGTATTGATAGAATTTAATTATGTTGTAACCATCCGCTAAACTAATTGTAGTACGTATCTACAGAGAACATTTTTATGGATGTATATGTACTTCTGAAATAAATTGATAAATAAACAAATAAACATTTTAAAACACTTGTTCCTAGCTCCATGTCCGCGGACCATTATTGTAGAGATTTACGATCACTATTGGCGTTAGACGGTTAATAATTATGGAATAGTTTCAACTGGCTAATTAGGGCATGGCATGCACGTTGTGTGAGCAGAGATGGGCGGTGGGTATATACCCAATCTACCCATTTGGGTATTTACCGGGTACATTGGGTATATACCCGGTAAATACCCGTATGCACCCATTTGCTGGGTATATACAATTTGTGACTTAAAATTAACAACAAAGTATGCCAATCAGTTCTAAACCATGTTCCCTACGCAAAGTACGTCTTAGTGATTTTTCGTTGAACGCATATTTACAAAGTTATGCATGTTTTTGTGATTTCTTTGTATGAAAACGAATATTCATAAGGACATTTGTCTTATATTTTTATAGAATTAACATCCGGTATGTTTAAAAAGTACTTTGTCATACTTTGTATGACTAATATAATAGTTTTTAATATGAATTTAACAATAATTATTATTGATTAGGAACCAAGTGTCAAAAATTGATATTTACATGGAAACGGTAGACAATACACTGATGAAGTCAGGTCATTTCGGTCTAATTAAAATGCGAATACGGGTTAAGTGTTGCAAATAACAAAAAAATATAATCATAAAGTATGGTTTTATGTTTGTTCTCCCCGAACAAAGAATAACTAAAACTTATTAAATTCGTTTATTTTATTTTGCAAATGGCATTGTGCTCAAAATGCTATACGGTGAAATGTAAGCCGTCCAGCCACCTCATTACGTCCGAGTCGGCCTCATCTACACCAGCCTTGGATGGCGAACAGCGGGTAGTCGTAGTTGATGTGAAACATCGTCTGAACCCGCCCGCACACGCAACTCGGGTCCGACCCACAGTTACATTTTGTGTATTTAGCTCCGCACACCTTCCCCGTAAGACCCGGAATATATTTATTTGAGTCCAGTGCTTTCTGGGAAGATGGAAACCTGGCACACGGATATCTGGCTCGGACTCGAGATGCTTGTTAGGCAGGTTTACAGAGGTCCACCGATCCCGCCATTTCTCCATCAGCGTTCTGTCGTTCTGCAAGAGTTCATGGGCCTGCATGGCATGGCAAGATGGTTGCAATTCTCTGATGCAAACCCGGTTCGGTCAAAATCCCACCAAAATTTATTGAGGGTTGCTTTGACCAAGTGCTTGTAGTAACTTCTAACATCGAAGCAGGATTCCAAAAGAAACTCAAAACAGTGGCGGTATTCGTGGATCTCAGCTCAGCATTTGAAACTATCTGGAACATGTCTGGAAACAGGGACAGTCAGGGACTACCCTACGAGCTCGTAATTTTTTTAAAATGCAACGCACGTATTGTCTTTATGACGCCCTTTACGCCCTCCTTTCAAACGCCAAACTCTGAACAATAGTGTTACGCAGGGCTTAGTCCTGGCGCCTACGCTTATCAACGTCTACGTCAGTTACATATCAAAAGTCTCCGGGCGATCATTTATGTAGGCGGCGACATTGCCATCACAGCACAAGCTTCGACACTAGACAAAGCGACAACACTGGTTCAGGAAGCCGTTGCAAAGTTTGAGCGCTATTTCATCGACTGGGGACTTAAACCTAACCCATGTAAAACTTTGAGCTGCTCGTTTTACCTCAACAATAGGCAAGCTAGTAAGTGAAGGTGTTAAACGCAGTTTCTGCAATGAAGCACGACCCTAACCCACTGCGCATATCAATACTAGCCCTTGTCCATAGTGCGGCCCGAGCCAGTGTAGGCCGGCCATCATACTGACCTGGTTGACGTTGAACTGAACAGCGCCATTAGGAACATAATAATATCCGGAACGGTCAGACCCACAAACACCAATTGGCTTCCCGTCATTTCCTACATATTCCCGTCACGTCTGTGGAGAACTCTTGCAGGACGACAGAACGCTGATGGAGAAATGGCGGGATCAGTGGACATCTGAAGACTTGCCTAACAAGCATCTCGAGTCCGAGCCAGACATCAGTGTGCCAGGTTTCCATCTTCCCAGAAAGCACTGGACTCAAATAAATATATTCCGGGTCTTACGGGGAAGGTGTGCGGAGCTAAATACACAAAATGTAACTGTTGGTCGGACCCAAGTTGCGTGTGCGGGCGGGTTCAGACGATGTCCCACATCAACTACGACTACCCGCTGTTCGCCATCCAAGGCGGCGGTGTCGATGAGGCCGACTCGGACGTAATGAGGTGGCTGGACGGCTTACATTTCACCGTATAGCATTTTGAGCACAATGCCATTTGCAAAATAAAATAAACAAATTTAATAAGTTTTAGTTATTCTTTGTTCGGGGAGAACAAACATAAAACCATACTGTATGATTATATTTTTTTGTTATTTGCAACACTTAACCCGTCTTCGCATGTTAATTAGACCGAAATGACCTGACTTCATCAGTGTATTGTCTACCGTTTCAATGTAAATATAAACTTTTGACACTTGGTTCCTAATCAATAATAATTATTGTTAAATTCATATTAAAAAATATTTTATTAGTCATACAAAGTATGACAAAGTACTTTTTAAACATAAAAAAAGTAAGATGTAGCCTATACAATAGTACATGTCCCACTAGCTGGGCAAAGGCCTTCTCTCAGAGAGAGAGTTCGAGCTTAATCACCACGCGTGCTCAATGCGGGTTGGCGATTTTTGCGTTGAGGGTATAATGCCTCATACGCTCAGGTTTCCTCACGATGTTTTCCCTTCACCGTCAGCGAGTGGTATTGCTACTACAAATTCACAAATGTACGTAACTTTTAAATTAAACAAAGTCATAGATACATGCCAGCACCGGGAATCGAACCGAGGACCTTTCGCTTCAGAGTCCATTGTTCTACCCACTAGACCACCACCGCACCGCACCCACCTTTTTAAACATACCGGTTGTTAATTCTATAAAAATAAAAGACAAATGTCCTTATGAATATTCGTTTTCATACAATGAAATCACAAAAACATGCATAACTTTGTAAATATGCGTTCAACGAAAAATCACTAAGACGTACTTTGCGTAGGGAACATGGTTTAGAAGTGATTGGCATACTTTGTTTTTCATTTTAATAATTTTCATTATACTTGAAATCACAAATTGAATGTACCCAGCAAACGGGTGCATACGGGTATTTACCGGGTACATATCGGGTAAATACCCACAGGTGGGTATATACCCGGGTACGTGCCCATCTCTGTGTGTGAGTGATTGTGATGTTTGCCCGCCACCAGTAGTACAGCCAGCCACACGCTAGGATACCCCTTTTTATTCGATTAGCGCCCTTATGCCGTAAGAGCTACGAGTACCATGGGGTTCCTAGACTGAGACCGTCCGTACGCTCCGCCACAGGATTGAGCGAGTGGGCTGGCTTTAGTTTTGAAAGCCTTGTTAGACTAGTAATATCAATCAAACCTTGAATGACGTTTTTTTATCATATCGCACATGAATAGTCAGAGGGTATTATCTCGGAAAATGCAATTTTTTTTTTACGACGGATTCGAGTTCGCAAAATTTTTCTCTATAATCTGGCAAGACAGCCATATCTGTAGGTTAGTTTAAAGCCGAGAAACGGAGCTTTACGACTGTCTTCCAATTTGGTTTGCGATATATTCGAGCAGGCAAGACTGTCACATTTTAGTTAGCCACTAAGCGCCATCCGGAATTGACGGATCACTCGTGTTATTTCAAGTTATGACAGGTGCTCTGTCAATAATTACTATAAAAAGTTAAAATGTGAGCAGTCTAGAGCGTATTATCTTTTAGTTAATACTCTTTAGCCCGTTTTGAATAATTCGTCATTTGTATTATTTTGACTTAATACTCTATAGTCCGATTTTTTTTCACAACTTTCTAAATACCATTGGTTTTATATTGACTTAATACCATATTGCCATCGGTTTCTTCTAGATACTACTCTCTGTCCAGTTTTATTTTGTAATATTTTTTTGTTGTAAACCGAATAATACCCTTTTGACCGATAATAAATTCTAAATTCTTGTGCAAGGAAGGTGGTTTTTGCTGCCAATCCTGCTATCAAAGTAGATAATAGTGCTGAAGACCTGGAAATAGCGTAAGAAGACTGTGATGATGAATAAGCCGACCCCACTTATCGTCCATCTGGAGAATTTCTGCCTCTAAGTTCCCCGGATATTATGCCAGATCACCAACTTTTGCATTGCTAACTTAAGAATAACCTAACATAGGTAAAATATTTGAGCCAGATCGCCAACGTCGCTCGGTAGGGTAGGCTGGCGGCGTTGCCCCACTGGATGGCGAGACTCAGCCTTTGCCCTTGGTAAGCACCAGCCCTCTGTACACTCGAGGCGTCAACCAGGCACAACGAAATCTCTTGAGAGAGTTTTCGCGCACCTGGTCCCTCTACGCCGAAGGGCGCAAATATGTAGCCCTGTACCAGGACTGCATATTTGTGCCTCTTGTACCCCGCTGTAGCCGCACCAACGCCGCCGGAGCGTCAGGAGGCCACTTCTATAAGAGACTGTGCTACTATGTCGACTTACGTAGTGTCCCAAAGCAGCGACCGCCACAGTGAGCGTCACCCCATCAGGCCTATTGCCATTGTCTCTGGCTATGCCATGCTAGGCTAGGCTAAGCAGGGACCCGAAACAGATTAAGCCGCACATCCTGGCTTGGGCCTGCCATGTCTGGCCAAGCGCTCCTGGCCGATTAGGTCGATCGTGCTGTCGACCGAGGACAGGAACGCTGGCAGCGCGATGCTTGAAGGCATTCTTATGCCCAAGCAACGTTGACGGATCGACAATTTGGTCTGGGTCTATCCTCTAAAGGGCAATTTAGGACTGCTTATAAGGTTTATCTTATAATTTTGCCTCAATGTTGAATAGCGTAATACGTACAATAATTTATGAGTAAGAAAAAAAGTAAGATGTAGCCTGTACAATTATACATGTCCCACTAGCTGGGCAAAGGCCTTCTCTCTCTACGCGTGCTATACAATGCGGATTGGCTATTTTTGGTATAATGCCTCATACGCTCAGGTTTCCTCACGATGTTTCCCTTCACAGTCAGCGAGAGGTAATTGCTACTACAAATTCACAAACATAATTCTGTCATATTTGGCAAATTCATCGAATTTGATGAATTTAATCTTTCGTAGGAATCGTCCTGCACTGGGGATCTTAGGAGGCACAGTGATGAGTGAGTAAAAATATGAGGTCAAGTCATGTTTTTCTTCGTCAAGGAGGTTTTCTCTAAGCTCGCACTTCGATAAATTGAGTTCGAAACCAATCGACTAACAATTTTGTGTCAGCTATTCCTGCCCCCTTAGCACGCTACCATTTTGCCTACTCTCAACTGTCACCTTAGCCACTGTTAACTGTCACCTCAGTAGTGTTAAGCGGCTAAGGTGACAGTTGAGAGTAGGCAAAATGGTAGCGTGCTAAGGGGGCAGGTCTAAAATTACTGATTGTGTGTCGCCTCCATGTTTTCTCGCTAGAAATATTGATTGTTCCTAGATTTTTAATTACAAACGACTACCTTTAATAACTTTTTCTTAAAGTAAATAGCACAGAGGAAGTAGTTTATTTGAAATGAATTAATTTAATTTAATTATAAGCGACCTAAAACTAAATTAGATTGTATTAGTTTAAGTACTTTATTGAAGACTGAAATACCCAATTATTTATACCAATTTTTTTTTGTTGGGATATATGTGACTTATTTTCTTATTTACTTCATGATTACTTAAGAAAACTAATGTCAATGATAACAAAAGTCTGCTTTCATGATTTTAAATTAATTTTAATACACTTTAAAAGATATAATTTTCAAATTCAGGTAAAAAGACCTGTATTATTTTGAAATAATACATTAGAATTGCAAAAAAAAACTGGCTATAGAGTCATAAATACAAATTAATTCAATTTTGTCGGGCTATACAGTATTATCTTGATAGAGAGTCAGGAAAATCAGTATAACTATTAATCTACTTCTTTTCAACTCTATTTTTTTCATGAATCATGCAGAGAAAGAATCAACCTACAACGCAATTACAAAAAGTTATCAATATGTGGCCTGCATCAAATGTTACGAATTTTCAAATATTCAAAACGCTTTTTCTCGAAACTCACTTTTTTGAGATAATACCCTCTGACTATTCATGTGCGATATTTAAAAAAAAATAAAAACTGGCTTCTAAGGGTTTAACCCTTGTAGTAATACAATTTTAATTGGTTTTGGACTCTATTCCGAAGCAATTGAGTCCAATTCATTGTGAGATCTATGTTGCCCTTGCCTTACGAGGTTTTGACTCTCACGCGCACATCTCTATAAAAGGTAGAGTTAATTTTTTGCCAGAAAGCACAGAGCAGAGAAATATAAAGTCTACCAAACGTTGTGCTGTGTTAGCCTAGGCCTCGTGGTAATTTACGTTAACGTAAGATGTCCTTCCTAGGTTCGAATTCTAGAGGCGGCAATAATTAACAACTAATGTAACGCAATTCTCGGGTTTACACGATGGTCTAGCTAGACTCTGAGAATGATGTGAGAGCTTTTGAAATCACAAGATCACAAGAAGGGTAGGTATTCGTATGAAGCAGTGGCCACTCCTGGTGTCTGAGTTTTTAGGCCGTCCAAAGGACCTCTGACAAGATCACAAGAATGCCAACACCAAGAATCAATGCTGCGTCCAGTCGATTCAGCAACCATTGGCTTACCTATTTACACGCCCGCAGTGTAAACGCACATTAAACCAGCCGAGTGTACAAGCTTGTAAAGGTGAGATGTGGTGTGTAATTATTTTAATTACATTTTTGTTCCGAGTAATTATCGGGTCTCAGCCTTTAGCGGCTATGCGCAATGCATGTTGTAAACGCACACTTTACGCCTTACTTGGCTCGATGGGCGAGATTGAATGGGTGTTGAAAGCTGATTAATAAAGTGCTGTTTTCTAGGGAAACTTAACTAATAGATCTGAAGCAGCGATGGAATAGTTGGACGTAGCTTCAACTGAGCTTAAATGGATTAAATTGTTCTCAGACGGTTGGCGGTATTTTGTTCTTGCAATTAGGTACCTATCTAAGGCCTGAATTCTTGTCATTCTAGTGCCAGGTGCGTTTGTTGGCGTGTGAATATAATACAGCATGGAGCGATACATTCAGTTACACACGACCTCTGTCTGAGAGGAGTGGTGAGACTTTGTAAGGCGCGCAAAATCAGCCACTGGTACTAAATGTAGACCAAAACTGCTCTAACAAGAGTACAACGAAGAAAAGAAGAAGAATAATAAGATCGATAGTAACTCTTTATTGTAAAACAAAAACAAAAGGCAACTGATTCGAGCAAAAACCTACGCATCCTCATAAGCTATTGTCCTCCTTACCACAAAAAAAGCCCAGGCTATTGTCCAAAGACAAACAAAGCCCGAAACGGACGAAAGATCCGAGTAATCAAGTGTAACCACATACATCGGGTACCCGGCCAGCAATGAAAACCAGCAATGAAAACTGTATGAATGCTTCAGAGCAACTTCTGACTAAGAGGAATGGTGAGACTTCGTAACGCGCGCCAAATCAGCCACTGATGATATTACATGTAGACCATAACGCTCTGACAAGAGTGTAATGAAGAAGAAGAGGAGAAGAAGAGTCTATAAGGCAACTGATTCAGACAAAAACCTTAGTATCCTTAGAAGCTTACACCCCTTACCACACAGCAAGCCCAAACCATTGTCCAAAGACAAACAAAGTCCGAAACAGAACAAAGATCCCAGTAATCAAGTGTAACCACATGCATCGGATACCTGGTCCACGTCGTTTTGGCCCGGCGAGGGCCAGCAATCAGAGGCCATCATAACAGTGATTAGGGCGGCATAACGCGCGGTTGTGGCCCGCGGTGCTGGGGGCCACAATTATGCGCAGTTAGGGCCCGAGCATAAACCTGACAGATTGGCAGCTGGGGCGGCTAAAAAGGTGAGGCGAGGCGAATCGACTTTGCGTAAGAATGAGCAGTTTTCAAAGAATAAATACAACGCAGTTGATGATGCACAAGATGACGTTTACAGGCGTGTACATACAAGAACCGGGAAACAACTGTCAAATTTCGCTTAGCACAGATTCATTTTGAACTGATTTGAACTTGTGCTTTGAAAACGGCTCTATACTTTAAAAAAAAAATCGGTCAAAAAGTTGATGGCGTGATGATCTCGTCTCGATCAATATCCGTAGTGTACGGAGGTTGGAGTTGCCTGAAGACCGGAGGATCCGGTCTGGTAAGAGGCAGATATTTGCTTAAAGATGGCCTAAAAAAAACATCATCACTAGGACATCATCACCAACTGTTTCATTGTGAAGCTTTATCGTTCCATCAGAGCCTAACCCCAGCCAATAAGTCTTCACTTGATAACTTTTCTACACCAACAACCAGAAGCAAATCGTCTCCCAACAGCTTCATATACCGAGTTCGTCTCTGCTGCCCTTTTTACCCCCCAGCATGCGTGCTTGCTAAACACCGCTCGTAATATAAAGCAAACCGTCCATTACAAGCAGGCGTGTTATTTAGCGATAGCCATCTGTAATCTTTGCGGGCGGCAGATAAATGCCAGCCCAACGCCATGTTTATTTATTTCGTCCTGATGAGATGTCTGCGTCTGCGAGTCACAAAATGTTGGCCTTTGTTTTCGACCTTTGTAGCTAAAAGGGATTTTCTTTAATATCTGCACTTCTTCAAGTGATGATGCTGGGCTGGTGAAGATTGAGTGGAAGAGGCGTGCTGGTAAAGGAAGAAAGTCGTGGCTCAGAAACATCGAGGAATGGACGGAGATAGCCAGCGTCGAACATCTATTTCGCTAGGCAAAGAATAGAAAAGAATATGAAGAGCTGACAATCAACCTCAATTAGTGGAGAAGTTTTCAGCAGTGGTAGCTAACACTGGAGGCAAACATCGTGAGGAAACCTGAGTATTATAATACTCATCACAAAAATCGCCAACCCGCAGTAGGCATTCGTGGTGGTGACTCTTTCTCTCTGAGAGAAGCACAGAAGTTGTGTTTACTGAGAGCAAAGACCGTGCGTAACTTATACTGGATGCTTCTTACTTTTATCCTTACTTAGTAATGGGAACTTCGCCACACGTCCCCAATTATCTCCACGTATGATTTGCATACGTTTGCAAAATGAGCTTAAAAACAAAACAAATCGAACACAAGTAAAATTAAAACACCAGCAGTTACGAGCAAATGCCTCACATTCATTATAATGCCAAATGATTATTTGACCAACATTGTTCATGAACAAACAACTCTAATCAATGGTAAGGCAGCACGCAGCTTGGTACGGTCGGCCACAGTCACAGACACTCCATGGCAGCTCTTACCGCGTTTGGCATAAGGGCGCCAATCGAACAAAAAGGGGTATCCTGGCGTGTGGCCAACTGTAGGTACCTAAGTAAGCCATTAAATTACATCGCGTCACTGCGCGAGTGCGCATTTGCCGTGGCATTTTACTACGAAATAAAAAGTTAACAGAAGACAAGAGTGGCGTCAGCTCAGTCTAGCATTAAATTAGCGTAAAGGGTCCAGGATGAAGTTAAAACTAGTCGGGTACCCACACATAATTTGATCTTCATCACTATTGACATCATCATCATGATCACCATTAACGTCGTCTTATTGTTTGAAACCATTTTCAATTCGACAGGTGCACAGTTATTATCCGACGAATTATGTAAATCCCATTGGTCAAACAAGCTAGCATTGGTTCAGCTAACGTAAGCATTCGAGCTTACTGTCGAGCTTTCGAGCCGACCTGATTTGAGATTTCGAATCTCGAGTTTCAGTAGCGGACACAGCCATGATTTTCACTGTTTATAATGTTTTTTAACCACTTTTTGTATTTTCTTAAGCACTAACCCGTGCTAGGGATCTTTATAAAGATTTTTATAAGGTTAAAAAATTCGCTCGGGAATGGATTTGAACCCGCAACCTTCTTGCATTCCGTGCAGGCGCTCTACCAATTGAGCTACCGAGTCAAGTACTGTCTTTGCGAATTTTCTAACCTCATTGAAACTCGTCTTACGGACGATGGGGCGCCATCTAGTGTAATAGTTTGCACTTATCTACACTACCCAATGCGTTCATCATAACAGACGAAATGCTCATTGGAATTTATTTGATTTTGCCACTACGTTTTTAACCACTTTTTGTATTTTCATGTTTATAATGTTTTTTTGTGATATTGTTCTTTGTGGACTTTATTTTATACATTTCAATAATTTAATTAAAGCTTTCTTTTCAGAGGTTCTTCTGCGCTATCTATGACCATGGCGTTACCGACGTTTCACTTATGCGATTTGAATAGGCATTTCGTATTATAACCGTGTGTTTGCGCATTGGATTGGTGTTTTGTTTGCAAAGCAAATAGCCTGCTATTTGCTATAGCCATGAAAGCTGCTTTGGAAACTAACGGTCCGCGATCAAAACGATGGCCACGGACGAGCAATATAGACGATTTCATAAACGAGACAGGGCAAGTGCCTAAAGAGGCCTATGCCTAACGGCAGTCAGCACAGAAAAAAAATTTAACTCATATAACAATGGCGGCAAAACAAATCCAAAGTAAACCCAATGTCAACAAAAAAAGAAAAAGAAAGCTGACGTTTTCTTTTTATTCAAAGAAGTCATACTTACGAAGAACAGTGTCGATTGCAGTGAGTTTACTGCAAGGAGAATTTTAACCGGAAGTGTATCAGCAAGGAGAATTTACACCGGAAGTGTATCGTAATAACAAAAAAAGTTATTTTACGATACTGGTTGGCAGAAATTCTCATACAAAACTTGTATCGTAATTTAGTTTTTGAATTTTTACAGTTGTCTGTGAAATAATACCCAGTCTTATGTGTCAACTTTTAAGATCATTATTCGAATCTTACGACATGAGTGTAGATAAAATGCATTACGAAAGCGAAGTACCAGTTCGCTCCCACATGTCATAACTGCACGCTACCTGTCAACCCCGCAGCGACGCAGCGCGATGGTAGCCGTGTCAATCAGGGGCCGCCGGGCTCTATTAGGTACACCTGTCGCTGCTAATGCTGCTGCCAGAGCGAATGCTGTGCTCTGCGATGCTCTGGCCACACGACGGGGTAGTTTAGAGCCTTTTAGCACCGTTATTTATTTTATTTTGCATATGGCACATCATCAAGTTAACACCCACATCATCATGTCTCACAACTAGCGCCGCCAATGAAAAAAAAATCATATCTTTTTTTTGGATGCGTTTTTAGCAAAAAACGCTCCTGCGATTTTTCAACGCGAGGCTTAACTATTTTTAGGACCTAAGGTTTGGATTCCAGATCCTAGAACTTAAGAATGCAATCGATTCTCGCCAAAAGTGGCCACTTTTGGCGAGAATCGATTGCATTCGTAGGAAATCCAATCCTGGAATACAAACCTTAGGTCCTAAAAATAGTTAAGCCTCGCGTTGAGAAATCGCAGGAGCGTTTTTTGCTAAAAACGCATCCAAGAAAAAGATATGTTTTGTTTTCCATTGGCGGCGCTAGTTGTGACACGTACGGTGTCTTAACAGCCTGTTAACATCCACTGCTGAGTAAAGGCCTCTTCATGCTCACGCCGCCTGTCTCGATCCTGTGCCAGGCGCAACCACTGTTTTCCGGCTACTTATTTTTTATACTATTTTGACGGATCATCTGGCTGGTGGTCTGCCAACCGATCTCTTTCCCACACACATGACACATTTTGCAGCGAATATTAAAGAATAAAGAGAAGGCCATTGATCCAATCTGTCACTTCGGCTTCGGCCTCGGGGATCTTTTGAATACCTCCTTCTATGGACCACTGCGGGCAATGGTCCGTGATTTGGGACATGTTCTGCACCTCCCCGCAAGAGCAGTGCCCCAAAACACCCCATCACCCAACCTCCCCTCGTCAGACTCGCGAGGTCTACAGATCACATAGCCTAGTGCAGCGGTTCTCAATCTTTTTTGGTAACGGAACCCTTTTGGAAAGCGAAATACTTGACGGAACCCTACAATAAAACAATAGTTTGTAGTGAGTATGGCTGGCCTAGTGGCTTCCCGGCATAGTCAAGGCATCACAAAACCACCCCGTGTGCGCCATATTACCCTCAACATTTAAATTACGTCTTGGCTTAATTATTTCTGTCCGGGCACGTGTTAAGGCGTTTAACTTCCCATTGTTGCAGGGTTTTGATTTACAGCCAGGGCTTTTGTTTTGCGCACCTCATTTTGTATGGGTATGCTCTGTCTTATCGTAAAGTAGGCTTTTGAAGGGACTTCCAACTATAATCCAATTATAGTTCTAACTTTGCCAAATGAGGAGTTTTGTTTTTTCATTGCCCTGAAATGGTGCATAATTTTGTTACGATATTTTTTTTAACGGACTTTAATATGAGCAATTCGACCGGTATATTTTTATGTGCTTTACCTCAGAACTTTTGTTCTATGTGCACCTATTTTCATGGTTCTTCTTTTGTTTGAAAAGGTGGTCCGATAAAATAGTGAAGATCTGATGAAGAACTTCGGAGATCAAGAACGGAACTCTCCAACGGACAGCAGAAAATCACTTGGAATCAGTGCAATAGCTTATAACACAGTGTATCTTTTCACCAGTCTAGTCTTTTTTTAAATATTGTATTAGGTATATTTATTACGATAAATTTTCTTTCAACGACACGATAAGATACCACAAGGGCAACAATCAAACAAAAAGGGGTATCATACATATAACGTGAATATCCTGTAGGTTACCGCTGAAACATTACAAAACAACATACCTAGTGATAAATGTATTCGTGGTAATATTAAATTAATTCTATCATTTAATATGTCACCAAGTTCATGAGGCCCTTTGATGTTCGTTGCCCATTACACTCACTGTAACGCATTGAGAACTCAACACTTTGTCCAATAAAACTGTTTCAGTTAAAGTCGACTGGTGGGACATACGAGAGGATATTTGGGTTAGTGATTCGGTTCAAGACGAGACTTTCAAGCATCTTTGCCAACCTTTCTCGAATTTGTGTTTTGTTTTTTGGTCTTGTCTCGATCGTTTGATTTGAAGTTCAATCCGTGTTTCGAGATTAAGTTAGTCAAAAAACAAGCAAGATCGAGCGAGAATCTGTAAATAGAGTCCGCGCCACCACTGAAGTCCGATAGACGTGGCGCTAGCGCAACGCACAAAATGTTTCCAGTGTTAGGCGTAATAGGCGTAGTTCCCCGAGTTCCCGTAAGACTTGAGTCGTGGCGCGCACTCTATTTATTTTCAGACTGGTTTTTTATTCCGTAGAATTATTCTCAATTCAAAAATCGGAGGATGATCTACTAATAATAGGTACAAAAAAGCGCTCGCAATTTTTAGGCTTCCGTACCGGAATTACCCACTTTGCCTACGCAGCCTGTTCGTCTGTATGACTGTTCTACCTTCAAAGGACTATATCGGTAAGTTTGGAATATTTTGGATCGTATAGTGTTGTTCTGGAACCTGTCGAAGAAACGAAACCCTCCATCCCTGTGACAAATTTTGAGTCCAAATCGACTACAACTAAATTTTTGGTATTGTGTGTGTGTGTGTGTGTGTTTTGTTTTGACATCTTTGTAATCATGAATTTTTCTAACAACTCTATTTGTAGATCAATATTATTCAATATCCCATATGTCCCTCAAGTTCACACGTCGCCTCTATCCAAATAAATGGACATTTACAGCGCGAGTCTCGCGTCCGGTGGAGCGGTTTATTCGCCGCGCATCCTGTTTACCCATTCGAACGATTTTTCCGAGAACACCGGCTTTTAAACGAACACTGATCGAATCGGAATCATGACCCGATGATGGCGGATTTCGCCTTTGAACTGGGGTGATTGATGGAGATTTACTTTGCTTCCTATGAGAATGTGAATGGGTTAGTTTCCTATCGGAATTCAGCTAAAAGACAAAAAAAAAACCGGTTTCTAACAAGTTACCTACGAGCTTGCTTTGGTTGGAAGAAAATTTTTCATTATTCTCACTCAGGCTCACGAAGGGCTTCAAAATTTTTTTTTGGTACCCAATCGCGTAGTAACAAATAGGAGCAGAAGGGACTAGATATGTGGTAGAGAGCGGAGGGGCACGAAAGCGCGCTTCGCTGGCACGGCCGAAATTGTAAAAATGAAAACTTTTAAAGAAGAAGAAACGTTCAATAAATAAAAAGTATCGAAAAGTTGAATTATAAGCTATTCGAAAAGTCGTAGAACAACAGTTGTTGGAAAACACATTTATTATTATTCTTAAACCACACATAAACCCCCTCCATGCATTCTTGATCACTTTAATCCTATCAGAAACTGCCTAAATTGCCGGCATGACAAATAAACAAGCAATTAAACATGAAGCTTTCCAAAATAGTGATTCACCTAATGCTAACAATCGATCATATTCGTGTGCCCAACCCATTACCAGTCCAACCTTCTCTCAAACATTTACTGGTGATCTCCAAAGCCAAGCAACAAGCTTCGTATAATGTGTACGACCAAAATTGTGAGCGATGAAATTCGTCTAACAATGGCAGAGGGCCCGTAATCGCATTAAATTTGATGTTGATCATGTAGCCGAGGGTTGAGAAAATATGGACTGTCACGGTGATCCTGGCGAGACAGGAGGACTAAGGGAAGTAATTGATGACGAGGTTCGGGAGAAACTTGACTAGACGGAAATGCAGCACTGTTTTGTACATTCTGGGAGGAGGCGTCCACGACCATCCAAGTTTCGTTTTATTGTTGGTAAGTATTATTGCTTCATGAAATAATACGATGCGGTTACTGTTTTTTTTTAAACTTTGGAACATATTTAGAAGTATGGAACAAAGCGTGTTTTTTTTTTTAAAGTAAAAATACAAAATGTATGGGCAAATATCTACTTTACAATATAACTAAGCTTCTAAAGTACAGTCCTTATGTTTATTGGGTAACCACGTATGTACGTAGCATACAATTTCGAAAAAGAAAATTATTTATCTCATAGATTTAATTATTAATTTATGTTTATTACAATGTTAAAGGTTTTGACGAAAGATCAAAAGTCAAAACCAACGTTATTGAAAAGAATAATCAATTTGGCAAACAGATTGTAATCAATCGTTCATTCTAACTACTTTATCTCAATAACAAATTAATGCCTTCTTTAACATTAAATATTTGGTATAGATGAGTGAAAAAGTCTGTGACTTTAATTTTGCAGATAAATATGCTTTAATAGCACTTTATGTGTTGTCAATTATAAGTATTACTGGTTGCCAAAAATATGTGGTAAGTTATCAAATAGTAATCATACGTTTTTAAAAATGCATTCAAATGAAATAAAATTACATTTCCCGAATAGCCAAGAAATTAAAGAAACATACAAGACTTCACTAATAGATAATATCTAATCATTATTAATATTATTAATTGCAAAGTACTCCATAATAATATCTACGCAGTTCATTAAGAAAATATAAGTAAATAACAACCTTGAACTCTAGCAACCCGTTGTAGAAAACAACCACCTTCATAAATCTATATCAAATACTGTGCTAATTCAAAGCCCTGTTAGGCACGTTATTAGCTTTTGCCCCTGCCTGTACTCACCTTGATGTCAAACGCATATTTGATAAATGACTGCGTCTGACTCCATTGTGCTCCAACTCCAGCACTCATTTATCAAGCTTACAGTTCCGTTCTCAAATTAATGCTTATGCAAGATACAAGCGAAGGGATGCCGAAGAGATGCAGTACTAGAAAGGATGCAAAGAATTGTATTGGCTACATGAACTATATAACTAGTGGTTCGCCCCGAACTGGGAACTCGCGACCCCATATAAACTTAACAACCCCATATCTCGGCAACCCATCGACCGTTTTGGCTCATGTTCGTACTTAAAATTTATTTTAATTTAAGTTACCCGCCTACCAAATTTCATAACGATCCGACCAAATTTACTCAAGTTACCGTCGAACGAACATTCATACATACATACATACATACATACATACATACATACAAACATACAAACGCCGGATTGTTCTAGTAGACTCGGAGAACTTCGCTCGCTTCGCTCGCTCGCTCATTAGTAGTTAGTTGGCTCTGCAAGGATTCACTTTGTCTTTCGGTAGGCCGAATAAGCTAAGAGCTTGGACAAGCCTATTCCATCTAAAAACATGCCACAGGCACTACATAGCATCTGAGTGGTCTCTTCACCCATGAGTAGGGGTGCCACTGGACGCCGCTGTTTAAATTATCTGTTCGGGAAACAAAGGCATAAGATTTTACTCATTAAAAATGATGTTGATAATTGTGTGCAGCTAATCATAATCATCATCAACATCATCGTCAGCCCACCTCTTCCCACTGTTGGGACTTTTTTATAGTATAGGACTTTTTTTTCCCATCCGCATTCATGGACCCTCCGCCGATACAAAGATGTCATCCGACCATAAGAAAGCAGCTAATAAGCCATGTCAACTATAGACAGTTTTTTTAAGAAGAAATCTAAAACGTTGTCACTATTAAGTTATACCAGTTCTCTTCATAGCCAATCAACTTTCATCAATTTCTCCAAATTATCCTACAACAACGGTAGCACCTAAGTCATATCCATTTCTCAAATTGCTCACTCCAACTCCGAGCAGCCAGATCTTGAATTAATCATAGTGGCTAGTCTCACGAGCCAGTTGCATGATTTGTCACTTGACAAGCGTATAGCAATACTATCCCATCGTGTCGCCTGGTCTTCATTGCGACATTCGTTCTTATTTCAACGGATTAAGGATTTGTTTCTTTTGTTTTGTCACTAGGTAACGTCTCGTGTTTATTTCTCTACAACATTTGTCTTGCTTTCTCTGGTGCCTCTATTCTCTTCGATTTAAGGCTTCAATTGCTTTGAGAAGGAGGTTGCAGGTCTTGGTGGTACACAATGTAGCCTGTCATGTTTCAAGACAAGTTAGTATACAAATGGGTCCGTGAAAGGCTGTGACCACTGTGTGTCATATTTGTAATTACGTTGAGAGGTTTTAATGCTTCTTAGCTTTTACTTGTCATCAGTTGTAAGACCTCCTGTGAACGATTACGCCTTGAATAATTGGATCATTAATAGTGTTTTTTTGTGATTCTCTCTATAACATTGTCCGAGTAGTATTTTCACACATCTAGTGTGAGAGGACCACTGGACGCCGTATAAATCATGTGTCTGACAGTAGGCGACATTCATGGGCTGGATAGATAAATTAATAGATAGATGCAAATGCCTAAGTGACATTGTAATATTGCCACTGCAACATGAATTTGATGCACCCTAGAAATCCGCCAGCGACCAAAAAGCAACTCATCAAAGTCGCCCAAAATCAAACGTCCCCGTAATCAACCCTAAAGCCGACAAACTTGCCAAAGTATTCACATCAGCGTCTCGAAATTAACCAAACAATATTAATCACGCCGCACGGAGCCCTCCTCGGCCACGATAATGATATATGCGATATTTGATGATAAACAATCGGGGTCATTTATTATCTGTCCGTTATTTGACAGGCGGTAGGCAGATGTCATTTGTCATTTTCCACGATACGAAGGTCTCTTCGTTACGCCGCCTACGTTCCCTGCAGTAGCTACAAACCGACAAAGCCTCGACGCCGGCAAGGGATTTCCGTCCCTACCCAAACCGAGATAGGCTTCACATTTCCCCGCCGTCAAATTCAATCTTGATTGTTTTCAGCATGAACGATTATGATAGATGAAAGAGTTAGCGCTCCCGCAAAGCTGATGCTGCAATATCCTTTATTGAACTTTATGCGGACGGTATTAGGGATGAAGATTACACTGTAGCCGGTTACGGAGACGGTGCCTCAGTGAAACGTGGCGTTGTAGATGGAACAGTAATGGATGAGGATGGGGAATGCGTGAACGCTGTCGGACTTTTTGTTATCGACGCTGCTTATCGGGATACAAAGATCGCTTGTAAATAATTACCTCCTCGAATGGAATCCAGTGTCCTGGCTACTGTTAATGTATTCATTATCCGTCCAACATTTTATTATAAAGAGCTGTCCTCTCGAATCAATAAAATTATTTCATGGCTCGATCATTTCGATACTGTCTCTGTTATTAGAGATTCTACAAGAGACACTTTACACCCTGATCGTGTCATCATCGACCGAACATGACCGCTAACCTATGCTATAAAAGACGTATTTGGTAAAACCACAGAATCGCTAATAACCCTGCTTGTTAAATTCGCGCGGCATATAATTTCAAGCGCATTATCATGAACCCACGCTCACGTGAGGCAATTAACATTTAAAAGAAATACGTATAAGTATTTAAAGGCTAAAATTGAACACAGGGGCAAAAAAAATAAGAAGACAGAACGCTCAGTTCTTACCATAATTCTGGCCAGCAGTGGAACTTTGACTATTTAAGGCTAAATGCTGCTTCCAGCTAGCAGGAAGCTTATGCCTCATCTTTCCTACCTCTATAATGCCTTTGAGTGAAGAATAGATCCTTTAATAATTATTTATTGTTTAAACACAAGTCATAAATATTAACGCCCATAAATGCACAAAAAAGGAATCTTAAATAAAAAGTATTTGTTCGAAAATGTACACAATAACTCAGTAAAACGTAGGTACCTTTATCCTTCTTCGTATGTACACACGACAGTACGTCAGAGCATACTGTACACTTTTGTTGTTAAGTCACCTGTAATAATGAACCCGAGTAGAATGCTATCGTGTAAGGGTCGACGTGCTGTCTTGTTTATAAAGACATAATTAATGTTGGGGCGTCCATTCTGAAATCAGGGTGATCAGATAAAGTGCAAATATTGGCAACTGTTACCAATAATTGCACTCTATCGGGCGGGATTTCTGTGCCTTCCTCTTTCAACTTAAAACTTTAAAACGGGGCTTGCGAAATTCATGACTTCATTCATCCCTGGTGCACAAGGAATGCAATAGCGAGCGTTAATACCGGCGCAGTAAAAGATTATTATTTCACTTACATATCGCGTTTAATTAATTTTAGCACTCCATGTTTCATTGCCTTGCGCGGCGGCGGTATGGGTGAAGGATGGATGAAGTTATTTGTGGAAAGTTTTATTGCAATGTCTGCTGAATTAAATGTTATTGCCTGGAAACTTCGTATGGAGTTGTTGAGCACAAAATAGTGTACAGCAAACTTAAAGAACTTCTAGAAGCATAATAATATGTGAATTTAATGTAGCAGACAGACTCAACGTTGTATACAGAAGTATGTTTTAGATTACTAGGTACTCAGGGTGACGGTTAAATCTGTTGATTGTGCTTGCTGGAGAAAACCAGACTATCAAGGTAGCCATTGAGTGGTGCAAAGAAAAAGGACCGAAACTTTTGGTAATTACTACTAATTACATACGTACTTAAAATTTCAAGGCGTATTGTTTACCCAACAGTTCAAAGGTACCAATTTCCTCCTCCACAGTGTACTTTAAATTATCTCAGTTCAAATCAAAGGTTATTCCCCGGTTCCCATGGGACGCAGCAACGGATGCACTTCCTAAATCAAATGTTTAATTTCCCGCGCGAAACAACGCCCCTTGTCTCTGTAGGGCGCGTGACAGCTTTGTTTTTTAACCTGCCTGCTGGATTGACAGCGACATGGTAACCCTACCTTGTTACAGAGTTAAGGCGCCCTGCATAGTGAATTAGCCCACGCGTAAAGAAAAATTTACAAAATAGATTCCTGTATCCGTTACACAGAGTTACACTACAGGACTACCAGGAATCGATTTTGTAAATTTTTCTTTGCGCCCGGGCGGAGTGTTTTCTTTACCGAACTAACTCCCATACAAACGAAGAAGTCTTTTCGCTACCCATAAATATTATCCGATTTCGTTTAGATTTCGATCTATGTCGGAGTTTTTTCCTTGTTTTTAAATTCGTTATAGGTACCTAGCTGAAAAGTTTATTTTTATTTTTATATATTTTGAATTTTATATTTTCTGGCATTCATGCCAAGTATTTCTGTCTTGCAGTGGTCAACTGGGAGTCTTGAAAGTGTCGACATCTATAAGTTTTGAGTCTTTGTTGGTTCGGAATACATCCTCAAACATTTACAGACAGACACCGAAAGTAAAAGTCTTCTTTTGTGCCTCGACTTCGAGGAATTGAATTTATAATCCATCGATCCTTCCAAATACGCCCTCTCACTTGGAAGTAACACCCTAGAGTAAAGAAACGTCTCGTAAAATATTCAATGGTCTGACTCGGACTCAATGTGGGCACCGAATAGAAACACAAAAGCGCTGCTCGGCAGTAAGCATACTTAGCTCACGTTTGTATATTGTCATAGAACTTTGCTCTGTGGTTGTAGTTATTGGAGCGACGACGACGCATGATTTTGGGGCTCCTAAACGGGCAATATTTTTCAGCAATACAGGATTTATGATTCAAAAGTCTGTGGCTGCAAACATAACAACAAAGCACGAGCACCTACGAGTGGTCGATTTGTACGATTTAGGCGGCCAAAACTATTTTATGCTTTATTTCAGTAATAAATACGACAACAAATGCTAATCTGGTATTTTAGAGTGAATATATATGTTTATCCCTATTCGTTTCATTGAAAGCGTATTTTTCTATACAAAAAAACATTTCTGTGAAAATATTTTTGTAAATAGCGCCAATGTTTTTAAATTTTCTTTAAATCTCCCTTTGGTGTAAAATATATATTTTGAGTTCATTTGAATTATCGAAATCGGCTTAGTAGTTTTTGATATTTGGGTTAAGAATTATCACAATTTGTTAAGTAAAAGGCGGCCGTACATAAAAAAAAAATGTTTATTCTCTACAGTCTGCATGCCTATTGAAATTGAAAATAAAATATGGATGACAAAAAAATACAGTATACACTAAAATTAAATGGTCAACAGTTATTACCACATTATTATACTAAATGTTACTTACAATGTTAGGTACCGAATCATAAACAATAAGACAATATTTTATGAAAGTTTAACATACAAATTGTTATGTTACTCTTTAAAAGACAATTCTTCCTCACCGTCACTTTCCATGCATTTATCACAAGTGCCTTTTGTATTTGGCTCTGCAGGAAGCAAAAGCTCCAAAGTTTCCTGCAAAAATGGTTTTGATCGGATCTTCTTTTTTTTTCTCATTGAACTGATGAGCGGATCTGATGTCAAGAGTAACCTGTGATAAATATCAAGGTTACAGTCTTCGCGTGAAAACTTTCGAGCAAAGTTTAGACGGTATGAGCGAAAGTGCTTATTACGAGCTTCTGCAGCTTCCTCCGAAAGTTGACCAATAGGCACTAGAGAATTTTCTATAACTTTTCCACCATGTACCAAAATTTTATGCATGGTAGGAGTCATAGAATGCCAACCATATAACTCTACAAACAGTTTTGCTGTCTCCATGGCGTATTCATCAAATTTCGGGACATCTATTTTGTGACCGCTTGATATGGCTTCCAAAATAACTTTAATTCTATAAATAAAATTAAAGTCTATTCCCGTTATTTCAGCAGCCAGATGTGGGTTTTCAAAAAATCTTCTACTAGTATTGCCGTCATTTGTGTTACCAAAATTACATTTTGGCATATCTACCAAGATACCTACTTCTTCTCTGAATCTTTGCTGAATCTCTTTTTTTTTTTGTTGTTCTAGCATCTTTTCTGCTTTGGTTCTTTTTTCACGGTATTTCCCAACGGGCAATTTATAAGCTAAATGTAAAATACTCTCGAATAATCGAATTCTGGCATGTAAAGTTGATAGGCCAAATTCAAGCGATTCTGGGTGAATTTCGTTTTTTTTACTTAAGTCATTAAAGTTTTTTGAAGTGGCTCCGCATATGTAGCATCTACTCGTTGATTTGGTGTCAGTCGCCGCATTGCAAACTTTGCCGTCCACCATGGTCATTTTAAGACTGTGGCTAACCGAGAATTTTTGCCCATTCAGTTCCAATTCCGTGGCTTTTAGGGACTTCACACTGTCCCGAACGTAATTTATTTCATCATTTGTAATGTCTGTAGACTCTTTTATAAATATGAATCGTATCGGGCGGCAATATCGTGGTGAAGAAGGAGTCGGGTTTTGCCAAACCATTTTTGTTTTGTCTTCGCCGCAAACAATTTGTAGAGGCACGAATGAGCTCAAAAATATATTTGCATCCGAGTCGGCGTCATTCATTAACTTTTGTTTGTATTGAGCTTGTTGTGAACCATCACAACCCCATTTGCAGATAATCTGCAAGGAATTTCTCTCAGTTTCTGTAAGAGTCATTAGTACTTCTTCGAGGAAAATTGATAATCGCGTGACGGTGTGATCTAACAAAGATTGTAGATCACTTTCAGCACAGGAAGCGGTCACTCGTAGCGTCTCTTTGGGTGGGTAACATTCCTGTTTAGCCTTCAACACTAATTCGTAGCACGGGTAAAAGCTTCTGTTGGTTGCTCGCACAATTTCATATTGACTTCGTGTCAAATCAGCGTCCACGCACATTCGCAGTGCCTCCCGAGGCGTAAGGGGATCTTGTGCCTTTGATTTGGAATGTCTTTTTTTACATTCGTTTGCGGCTGCAGGCGAATTTGTTATATCTTTTAGGACTTGCGAGGCGTTTCTTTTTCCTTCTTTTTGTAAAAAAAGCGCTGCGTGAACTATCACTTCTTTGCCTACAGAGGAGCGAACTTCTTCTGTTTTCCTCCTTTTAGTTCTTTCACTACATTCACTGAATGTTTTGCTAGGTCGTCCTGACTTATTATGCGTTTTTATGGGCATCTCGAACGTTCCTGCTAACCATGCATCATTGCTTATAAGAAATTTTTCTAGCGTGTTGCGTGCTTTGGACCATCTCTTTTTTATTTCTGTTTTAAAATATGAAAATTTATGATTTATATACTTTTTGTCTTCGTCGGAGTCCCCGTAAGACATTAACAAATAATTTTGTAAGTATTCCAATTTGTCGTTTATTGATGGAGAGTTTTCCTCAATCATCTTATCAAAAAGATATCTGCGAGTTACTACCTCCATGCCCGAGTAACTTGATGAACCTAGAACAACGAAAAGGAATTTTAACGCAAAAGAAACAAAAAAGGAATTTTTCTCACTTTCTGCCTAAGTTAATGAATTATTATTTTTCTCGCGAAGTGGTCAAAGGTGGTGGCTATTTTTTTTGTGGTTATCTGCTCAAAGAGCTATACTATTAGAAACCATAAGGAATTTAACTCGGACGGTCTCGGAAGTACAACATTTTTACTATTGAAAATAAAAAAATGATAATATTTTCTATGAAAAAGGGCGATCTTTGATACGTTGTAACTGCACTAAATATTGATATTCCTTATCTTAATTTAAATTATATTTGAAGGAGCTTACCTGAATTTTCGACTTCCATCACTTTCACTTGTAACTGAATAATATCCAATGAAATATTCACTTTAGAATATCGGTTGCGCTAAGAGTGTCGAGAACGAACGCGTACAGCTTGCGCGACGATCAAGTTCCGACTACCTGTGGGGGCGCGCACGCAGTTCTAGGAACTGGGGAGGGGTGGGGTTTGGGCAGTCGGGGTGTCTATTTTTCCGGGAATCAATTTGTTTTGTTATAAGTTAACTTTGAGAAATGGACTTTTGGCCGCCTAAATCGTACAAATCGACCACTACGTATACAGGGTGTTTTAAATTTTGAATTTACTAGTTATTGTCAGTTTTCTTCAAGAAGAAACAAGGAGATGGCTCTGGACGCTGCAAAAGTCATCTGTATTATTATCATCAGCCTGTTAACACTCACTGCTGAGTGAAGGCCACTTCATGATCATGCCACCTCTCATGATCCTGTGCCAGACGCAACCACTGTTTTCCGGCTACTATGGCTATGTCGTCGGTCCATCTGGCTGGTGGTCTGCGAACCGATCTCTTCCCCTTTCGAGGTCGCCGTTACGCCTTGGATTTCGTCCATCTGTCTTAGATGCAACTGTCTAATTTTTGTGGAGAGGATGTGACGAGTGTGACTTTCTGTACCCAACTCCCTATTTCGTGCCGTGTGGTTCTGTCAAACTCATTCGCTGCTTCATTACTCTTTCCGACGGCGCGGTCAATCTATCATTGTGTTCGGTTTAAATCGGGTTTAGATGGAGTCGGGAACCGGAGATAAGCCGACGATGGGGGTTGCTTTTGATACAATGTTAAATGTATTAGCTCGGATGAAAGCGTAAGGAAATAACGTATTTCATTGCGCTTTGATTTTGCGACAACAACTTAAGCCTTTGGAACAATAAATAATTAGTAAAACGAATAACGTTTTACAAGTTATTCGTAAGCCTATCGATGAATTTGTTGGGGTAGAAAAGTTTCCAGTCAATTTTGTTGCCATGCCAAATTATCGATTAAAATCCAATTTTATTAACAATTTTAACATTCACATGTATCAGATTTTTACGACTAAGTAATCTGTTAAGTCAAAGCGTTAACTTTATATAATTGGTCTCAGTGTTTTCCCAATAACGCAGTCAAAAATAAACGAAGACAGTTCATAAACTGGACAAAATAAAGTAGCAGCAATCAATCAATATTACTCGAGATTAATTCCACAAAGCGCCTTACGACTTATGACAGTACTAATCCAATATAACCACCCCTCATTCAACAGCCTACCTTTAGCCTAAAGACACTAAGACCAAATCTGTTTGAACCTGAAGTGCGTAGATACAGTGGCAGAGTGAAGAAGGCAATTTTTCGTGCCCACCTGACACCGAGTCGATATAAAAACGTCAGTTGAACGCTCCTGGTGACTATGATAGAGTGAACCTGTCCTCCATAGGGCTAGCAGAACAATGTTACTACAATGTGAACAATAAGTCAATTGCAATGTATTACAGAAAAAGTTAGTTATTTTCTGGGTATTCTTTTAACGTCAATCATCATCATCATCATCATCAGCCCACTTCTGCCCACTGTTGGGTATAGGACTTTTTCCCCTCGTGCCACTCCTCACCATCCGCATCCATGGACCCTCTGCTGCAATGACGATGTCGTCCGACCATCGGGCTGCTGGTCAATAGTAAGTGGCAAATGGCAATCTATACTGATGATTATAAAATGCATTTTCAATAGTGACCTTGGTGAATGATACGACAAGCTATGTGTGTACCTACAACTCATCAGACAACCATCTTTATCTACTGCTTCTGCAGATAAGTACAGATCGTTGCCCCCACGCCAACATCACATAACGGATCCTTCCCGTAGTGGCCCATAGAAGGAGGCAACCAGAATATCCATGAAGCCGACGAGGAAGTGACGGAGTGGATTGATGGCCTTCCTTTCACACTTTGACGTTCGCTGCAGAATGTGCCGTTAGCAAAATAAATAGATCAGACAACTCATTTAATACAAACATAAAAACAAACAATTGAACAACCACTTTTACTTTCCACAACGCCAGCAGCAACAATAATTGCAATTTTAACAGCAGAATGATACAACAGGTCAACAGTTGACGGTACGCCAGACAGTTTTGTTGTAAAGTCGACCGTAACAAGCACTTTTTACGGCTGTAAAATTTCGCTTTTTCTGACGATATTATTAATCAGTGTAAGTATAGTATAGTATAGTACCAAGTATAGTGCAGGCGTGTAAAAACGAGCTGTCGCCTGTATTAAATCGTCAGACAATTCATCCAATAGAACATACAAACTCCGGACACCACGCAAGCGGCAAGAATCGCATTTTGTTCAGCTAATTGATTGATACCCCCTAACAAGTTGTGTGTCCGCACAATCGGTCGGAGAGGGCGAGGTAATTTATGGAGTCTGTGGCAGCCTGGCAGCCCTAGCGCGCGGCAGGTTGAGAGAGTCACGCCGGGTGATTGATGACCCTACTTCTTCACCCCGGGGTAAAAGCGCGCAGTGCCGACGCTGCGTATGAGTGGGGAAAAGACGATCGTGTATGTGGGTTTCGTACTGTGTCTGTGAACTGGATTTTAGAGAACAACATTAGCTGCTTTTACGAAAAGTGTAGACTGTCTTACCTACAGTGTAAATGCTAAGGAATTTTAGATCTACTAAATTTGTAGCAGATTTTTTAAAGTTCTAATGGAACCTCTAGTTGCACGAAGAGTAGAATCCTAAAGTGACAAAAACATTATGGTGCCTGGGGTATATGCCTATAGCAATAGTCCAGTCTATAGCAATCCACGTATGCCTAGTCCTGGATAATAGGCCTTTTTCCCTCTCGTCATATCTCACGGTCTCTTAACATCTGCATCCATAGACCATCTATCGTATTATATGGGACTTCTGCTGAAAATATAATTTCAACAATTTAGGCCAACAATCTGCACGAAATATAAACCGATAGCAGACAAACATTAATCGGGCTCTATTTCGCTCTTTAGCCTAAAAATGTGAAGAAGTAAAATAATAAGTGGCATGAAAAAACTGAGAGACAAGAAGCAATAAAGCAATGAAAATAAAAGTGTAATCAGCTCTAGTCGAGGCTCAGCTCTACATCGTCAGCCTAATAGAAAACAGTGTCGTGACGAGCAAGTTTTATGTCAAATCATCTCATCATAATGAAAAATATGAATTTCCAGAGCTTACACAGGGCATTAATCTCATGGAACTCATTTCGAGACATTTAAATACAAAGGCCGATAGAGTGATAAATTATGAATGAAATAACAATTCCTATTCAATGGCCTCGCATCATGTTTGAAGTATTATAGCGTAGAGCGTTTGTTGTAACAACAATGAGCTTATAAATTACGGTTTCTGGAATCGGTTTGTCTTCATTGTGTTTCGGATTTTATTCGGCATCATTGGTTCATTGTGCTGCTAGTTTTTGTATTCTATTTCATCCTCAATGCCTCCAAATAGATCTTCTTTAACGACTTGATTTTGAGCATCCGTAGTTTCTATGGTCCATGTATTGCATCTTGTGGTTTTTGGCCATATTTTTGTTCATAAATTACTCTAAATTCATTACTTTGAAATCCAATTTTCGCAAAACTGTGAAGCGAACTGAGCCTCACTTCCGCCGTGAACATAATAAATTCACGCCTTAGAGCCGGCACTAAGCATCTGTCGACATAGACCAGTCCAATTTATATTTTCAAACGCATCTGACACAGTTAATCCGTATAAAGTTATTATTGCCTCGCCTTTCAACTTATTTAATTGCCTACGGCTACCGGCGTAAGTGTGTTGTGTATGCGAGATAAAACTAAATTATCGTACACTGGTTCGAAAGGAAACTAGACATATTTATCTTTGAAGATTATTTTACTAATTAAGGGCTTTATGTGAGTGGCATTTTAATGAGTCGAAAATAAAGTTGCGTTCGACCAGTTTTCAATATCGGGCGGCAATAGCAAGCTCAAGGTGTTCGATGAAATTGCTCGGCAGTGTACCAACGTATATAATTTAACTTTATGCTTTGTAGTCATGAATACGAATCGTTTACGCCTCGCTGTTTTTTATTGCGAGGTCCCGCTGATTATTTTTTGTTTGCGGGTCTCGTAAATTCTCGCACACAATGAGATTGTTCTTTATGTGATCGTGATAAGGCAATGTTAAGTAATATTTTGCGAATGTTAATTTGTCAAGAGACGCGGAGTATGGTGCTCCTGAATTAGCCAAGTGTAAGCTGTAGATTAGCGTTAGCTGTGCCCAAAAGTCTCTTGCCAACGTCTCAATACGCCGCCCCACATTTTTATGGCCCCCTATATCCGTTTTCGTTGCGTAAATACACTTAATGACCGACATTTCGTATGTACGCTTTTATTGTGAAGTTTTTATTATCAAGAAGAAAATCATTTGTTTAGTCTACGTACGGTTATTGCCTGCAGTACGTTTCGGGGTTTATTAGGGGTGCTTTATTACCCCCCTTTTATACGTCGTCGTTTAATGCCTTAACTACGTATTTGGGCTTTAAACCGCCGCTGCCGGATGATGATAATTAAATGTGATTTTAATCTGCGAATATGATTACGCGTTCCGTTATGATGTTGGGTACTAAAAAGCTTTTTTCATGTGGACGCCAATCGCAATCGCGATGGCGCGGCGGATCGCGGATGACGATCTTTAATTATTTTCTCAACTGGCGCTGCTGATAAGGTTTTTATATCTGACATTAAAGGTGTTGCCGCGGGAGCAATTAGACACATTTCAATGTATGCGCTTGCGTGCCGACTACTGCCGACCGGCGAGCCTCGGGAATCCCGTTCGAATTAAAATATTCCGACAAAAAGTCAACATGGTAATCTCGGGGGCCCATAAACCGCGTCGGAGCACTATAATAATTTCGGAACAGTCTATTAAGTGAATCTTTATGGTAATGGCGGAACAGAAGTCACGTCCTGCGGACGAACGGCCTGTTATTTTGATACATTTTCATATTTAAACAATTCAGATGGTAATAGACGCGTCCGACCAAACCCTTTGGCAATATAAATGGTTGCATTATTATTTATTTATGGGTTTCCTTCCTTGGGGCCGCGTAGTATTTCATTGGGCGAAAAAACGCTTCCAAGTCGTGAGTTTATACCGGGCGAGATCCGGCCGGTACCTGAAACGACTGGATGTAAGCTTGTTGCGGCAATAATAAAGATTTATGCGACATTTGGCGGTAGCGTGTTTTGTTCTCGGGCGGCGATTCGCCCCACAAGATCAATAGCTCTCTATATTGCGCGGGTGAATTATCGCAAGCGATCGCGCCGAGCCCGGCCTTTATGTTCTGCCTTCAATTCCTTATTATCGAATGTACATCTTCTTCTGCCGTTGATTCATCGCCTTCCTCCGTTTCTTTTACTCTGTTGTATTTATCTAAAGCAGCACGTACATGCGGTTTCGCGAGATCATTAAAAACAGCGGCAATTAAACCGATAGCATCTCGACATAATGCATGAGTCACAATTCAATTCTAGTCAACAATGTCTCATCTTGTCGTTCCCATCGCGGAATGGCTCGTCAGTGTATAATTTTTTCTCGCCAATCTCATTACCTCGTCCGCTGAGCGATTACGTTGTTGATTTATGGCTGAGGCAACTCCACAGTGAGCTATATCTTTTTACACGTACTCAATGATTATCGGCCGTATCGCGTCGGGTTTAATGATAGTGATTGCGCTCGTCGCCGCTCGCCGCTCGCCGTCGCCTCGCGGACGTTTCATTAAACTACTTTACATATATTACTCGCTGAATGTGTATAATTATGTTAATTCCCCGACAGTTGAGGGCCTGTTCACGATATCGGCGAAGACATCTACGGCCTTAATGGATTGTTTACTGTGCACCGTGTTTCGTTAAATATTTTAAGATTTTCAGTCACTCAGGTGCCTATTGTTTTGCTGAGTGTTGCGACAACTATGCCATTGTTGGATGGAATGTATCTTTAAAACATGTGTTTTTTGCAACGTGTTTGGCAAGGTTGAAGGGTGTTGGTGTGCGTGAGGCAGATAGATAATATCGTACATAAAACTAAACTGCGCGCCGCGAAATTTATGAATCGACTCGAGAGCTGCCTTCCACACAAAAGTTGTTTATGGCCATCGCTGTAGGGCTGCTGGGCGTTCTTCTCTTATAGACCTGTCAAATATATCTCATTAAAAAAAGTCCCATGTCGTGAGACTAGTTAATTCAATCGCTATACCATTTTATTTCAACTTTCATACTTAGATAAACGTCTTAATTTATAGACACCGGCCCTGCTCGAATATTTATGAATAGTTTTATGAAAATGTCGTATCAAATTCTAAAGAAGTAATTCTCTTTTACGATGTCGCAAAAATCTTTTGGCCATTAGCCGAGAAGCTTTCTGATTTCTTTAGAAAGTAACATTTAATAGGTAAATGTATTCAATTAATGTCATGGGAACTAGGATACGTTTTGCTATTCAAAATTATAAAATGAGGATGCTACAAAACATCATGTGAAGAACAGATCGATGTGCTAATATTTTCATCAAATTTCTCGTGGATTCTCCCCAAATAGCCGCATTACGCGTTACACAGAACATGACTTGTAATAACGTATATGATACATGACTTGGCTCCATCAAAAATGGGTGATCCATCATCATGTAAACAATATTAATGATATCTGTCGAGCGTTAGGATTAGAATCAATCATCATCTTTTATAAAGTCATGTCGCCATGTAGTCGGAATACTGTGGATTAATTAATGAACGCAGATAAAGTAACGTTAGTCAAATATAACCTGCGTAATCTATCTTCAATGATTGCGGACTATTGAACTAAGCCGCGGGCTTTCTACTGATGTTTTTCTTTGATAGCAAGTGGTATTATATCTGAAATTTTACATGATTAATATTACATTACTGCCGCAGTCTGTAATGGGTGCGTTGCTGGCGCGTTGTTGATGGCTGACAGCGCAGAGTAGCGCAGCTCCAGGCCAATACAGTGCGGTCAGCATTGCAGGCCTTGATGGACAAGCTGAATTGAAGGCTGAGACCGAAGGTTTTTGATTTGACAGCCGTATTCCGGTTCTTCTGTGGCCACGCCTGTAAACTCTATCTATGACCTGCTTTGAATTTGTTCTTTGAAAACAGCTCATTGAATGGTAATGAATCCTTTCCATACCATCAATATCTGCTCGAGTAATCTCCCTCTTTTGATCGTAAAAATAAAATACTCGATCACGCTGAATTCAAGATTATTTATTACAATATCAGTGTTTATCACTAAAACAATCAATACAATTTCACTTAATGAGGGACCTATTATTTGATTAAGGTAACTGATTTATTTTTAAAGATGCAACGATAAGAGGATATTGCGAAAGTGATAAGCAGACAAGAAACGACAAGATCTTTCCTAATAACATTACCTACTTAATTTTTTTTATTCCGTTATCCGTTTTGTTTGATATGCATTTTTATTCCGCGAACTATAAGAGCTGCGTATATCTGCCAATATATAAAATGTGATAGGTATCTGAGATGATAATGTTTAATTTCTACTGCACACTTACGATTTCAGAATTGATAAGCAAATTATACATCCATCAAGGGATTACTCACAATATCTGATTCACCGAAAAAATATTTCTGTGATCAGATGCAATTCACTATCAAGATGTACTGGTATCTTGAATAATGCTAGGTAATAGCACAAATACAATCAAACTTTGCTTTAGAAATGCTAATCATAGGTGTAAGTACTATTTGTTATTTTTGTAAATGTTATTCAGAAATCAACCTTACCTGCCTGAAAGTATTCACCATGGTTTATTTCAAAAGAACAAAATGTATCCTAGCCTAGAAAAAAAAACACGCATTTTTGTCAATTTATGTAACACTTCACAAAAAGAGATACCTCAAGGCACAAAAAGAGATAGAGAGTCAAGGTTAGCGAAATTGCTTGTTTAGAAAGTAGGTACTGTAGGTACATTATGTCTGTCTTAGTAAGATTCTATCCATAATCTAACAAGTAAACCGTATATTTGTAGGACCAACATCATTTGTGTAGACATTAGTACCTACATACTCGTAAGATACATTGACTGCAATAATAAACTGTAAATAAAACTTCTGAGTGGCGTCGACGCAGTTCACGTAGTTGAGTAAAAATACTAAACGAAGGTGTTCTAACTAGAATGTGTCCCTTATCAAAAACAAAAGCAAGTTGTGCCAACCCTACCACGGTCGGCGGCGGAACATTAATACAAGTTGAAATATGGCTCACTAAAGACTATATAACCTTAAATTTACAATTCATAAAACAGAATGATATACACCCGAGTAGATTGCGTTCGCGGCGTTAACACGAACTCCATAGTGCTGCCTGTTTAACTTAACTATATGCCTGTGCTGTATAAATACTAACACAGAACTAATATGGAGCTGCCATACTGTATTGTGCTGTCGTTTAGCGTAGGTCACGCTATCTTGAAGCCCTATAAAAACTGTTTTGGTAATATTAACCACATTATTTTAGGCACACACTTTCTATCTCATTCTACAGGATAGTTTTACGTCTGGGCAGCACTTGGTCCAAACCCTGTCAATGTCCTTTAAATAACAAGTTTAATTGACCAGACAGTGTTATTATAAAGACGTTGAATAAACAATGATTACTGAGTTGATATTATGAACCAGATACGATAATTATGTACAAAGAATGTCAAGAGAAAACCGTCGGAACGGCGCGTAACATTGTAAGACCAATTGAAGACTTGAGGGAAACCAATAATGAATCATACATTTTCTATAACCTCCACGTAGCCATTTCACCTCACCCTTGGTGGTAAGGCTTTAGGGTTGAGATTGGCTCAGCTGCGTCGGTTTCCGCGGCTGTCATGCTGCCATGAGTGATGGCGGGAGCCTTCAGCTGTTGATTTATCGCTTCCACTCCCGCGCGGCTCTCATTTACACTTTAGAGCCCTCGCCCACGGCGACTTTTTGTAGCGATGCGGTACCGATTCTGTCGCGCGTACGTATCGATACAGTCACGATGCGGTCGCTAGCTGAGTGCCCACCGTTCTTTCCCCGATGTCATTCGACACGGTCACGGGTTAGCATCGCTTCTGTAGCTCGTTGCAAATGCGACTAAATCGTTTTAGTAGCGATGCTGTTGCGCGTTTACAAAACGCGCGATCGCATCGCTACCAAAAGTCACCGTGGGCGAAGGCTCTTAAATACGCGCCACCTTCCTTTTCTCTCGAGTTTAATACAAATATTTATTCGTTAATTAAAATTAAATGAGTTGCTTGGCAGGGTGGTGGGTTTGGTTCGTAATTAGCCGTTTTCAACTGACAGTTAAAAGCTGATTTTAAAATGCTCGCTAGATGGCGCAGAAAATACGGCTACTTAACGGCAGTCAAATAACGCTTTTTCCCACAGATTCACAGATTAGAAAGTACTAATACTAAAGATACACAAACATCACAGATAAGAATCAGGCTTGCCATGTTCAATCGGTAAAAATGCCGTGTCATATATTTGCAATTTTTATTCTTAAAAGCAAAAACGTAAAACGGTTTTGGATAAATATAGAATAGGTAGGTAGGATATTGACATCAACTACTTGATGCGATAAATTTTGCAAGCAATTAATTGTGTTTCTGGTTATGATTATTACAGTTTACGGTAATTTGTCGTACCGTTGGCAACACTGATGAAATTTCAACTGACTGCCGTTATAGTGCCGTATTATAAGCGCCATCAGTGGAAAAAAAAGAACTACGTTTTTTTTTTCTGAAAACGGCTAATTGAGAGATTGCAGGTATTTGTTCATTTATTTAAGCAATACCACCGTGAAGTGGTCAATATTGTTACTGCCAGCAGTTTCAAATCAAGATGACAGATGGACAACTCATAGACCCAAATGGAAAATGTATAGTACCAAAAACTCTGATAAATCCCCACACATATCCACAATTTTTTGTTAGTTAGACGCGTCGTCAGCTGGTGACCATTCGACTTATTTTATCGTACAAGTCTACTCTATCAGACTACCAACTCCCAGCCTTGTACGATAAAATAAGTCAAATGGTCACCAGCTCTCCAGCTATATATGATCCGCCTATTCGTGGGAGGTACATGACGGATGGCAGTTCAATTACAGTCTTATTTTATCTTCTCATCAATTTGGACACGAGGTGTTAATGCCACTTCTAAACAAACGTACGTTTGAGGGTTATGGGATTCTAGTAAATTCTTCTTCTTCTTCTTTGATCCTTTTACTCCTCCGTGGAGTCGGGGGCTGACACAAGAGCTTTCCATTTATGAGTATCTCTGTTCATGGCTAGGGAGGGTAACTCTGGCCAAGTCACTCCCTTCTCTTTCATCTCAGAGAGAACGGATCACTTCCAGCTCTCAGGAGCGTTTTTTGCTAAAAATGCATAAAAAAAAAACATAATATGTATTTTTTTTTTATTGGCCGTTCTAGTTGTGCGTCGTATTTCGTCTTAATCCCCAATAACAAAACCTCGGAATCAAAAAGCCCCACACCAGTCACAGTTAGTCTAAAAGACAAAGGCCTTTGCATCTATGTAATGAGATGTTTTATACAGTGTCCAGTGGCACCTTCACTCACACACACTGGATGGGGTTAGAGACCACTCGGCGCTGCAGTGCCTGGGACATTGTTTTAGATGGAGTAGGCTTGCCCAGCACCTATACCATCCTGACAGCTTAGTCGGCCTAGCCCACAGGAAATACAAGTCAATGCATGTGGAGCCAACTAAGCCGCTTCCTTACGATGTTTTCCTTCGCCGTTAGCGAGTGGTATTCCTACTACAAATTTCAAAAATGTACGTAACTAAAATTAAACAAAGTCATTGATAACATGCCCGCACCGGGAATTGAACCTGGGACCTCTTGCTTCAGAGTCCACTGTTCTACCCACTAGACCACCACCACTTCACAGTTAGTCACTACTAACAGTATAATCCGACTATCTGCGCGTTACGTTCATGACGGATGGCGTGTCGGCGCGGCGTTAGCACCTGATTTATTACTTCCGAGCCCCCCCCCCCCCCCCCCCCCCCCCGCGCTTCGGAGGTGGTGCCAGAGGCTCTACTACCGAAGTGCTGACCTGAAAAAATCTGAGGAAGTGTTAGGCCAAGGCAAAGCTCGAAGGCCGAAGAAGAAGATTCTCCATGACAAACATTTCTGGACGAGGTCGAAACTAATCGGCTGTTAATAAAAGCAAATTTGCAGTGCTTGCGAAAGTTTAATCATCATCACCATCAGCCCACCTAGTCTGTCCATGTCCATATCCCTCGCCATCCGCATCCATGGACCCTCCGTCGTAATGACGATGTTGTCCGACAGTCGGGCTGCTGGTCTTCCCACTGATCGCCGTCCAGTTCTCGGCCGATACTCCGTCACTGCCCATGTCCACCGGTCATTTTCCCTCCTCGCCAGCTGTCTTTCCCATTGAGACCAGAAAGTTCAAGTTGTGGAAAATCTAGAGAAGCTTATCAGCTTTCACAGGACTGTCTATTCCGCTCAAGACTCCCGCAACTGATAAAGAGCATTCTGATTTTGGGTTGGGTCGTTTGTCTGTTTATCCTGGGGGCTTACTCGCCTATAAAATAATACTGGAAACGTTACTGATTTAAGTTCATGGACCAAGAGGAAGATGTCCGACACGTTGGATCAGCCCAATCCGATTTTTCACGCTCTTAGTACGCTATGACGGAGCGCGCCGATAAAGTAAAGTAGGTAATGCTTCTGATTGGTTGTTTTCATTACAGCGCTACGTCACGTCACTAAATTGGCCAATCAGAAGCTTTAGCTGACTTTGAATGCTCAGTTGGTTTTAGCTTATTAGGACCGTAAAAACGCGGCTTTACTTTAAAATTGTCTATGCTGCTCTACATAAACCATACAACTGAACAGGTTAGGAACAACTGACGATTACTCCAGATGAATGACCATGACTATCCGTATCAGTAATGATACTAATGCAACGAGGAGGAAGTTGAGGGAAAACCGTTATTTAAACGTCCAGTCCAGAAGAGGAAAGATGTTGGGCCACTTGCTACGTCACGACAACACAACTTGAAGGAAAGATGGAAGGAAAGAGAGGCCTTGGAGAAGCTAATTCGACTAAATTAAAGAGAAGGTGGATGTCGGAATGTACCAGGAGGTGAAGGAACTGCCCTGTGACCGGAGTGCATGAAGAGAGCTGCACCTACAAGAGTCTAACTCTTAAACAAAAAAAAGTCCTGTCAATCTTCCGTTTTTATTATGTTTTCTGATTGTGCAGGATTATGCCTCTTACGAGTAATGGGTAATAACTTTCGTAACAGTCCCTTTTGAACGCATTTTGACCAGACGTGGCGCCATGAGGTAAAAGGTAGTTTAAACAAATTGAGGATTTTAAAAATCTTGTTTCTACTAATTGAGCCATCGAGCCCGTACAGTCGACAGCAGCAGCTGTCATGTCAGAATGTATAGTACAGTTTTGTTGCAAACTCGTCCGTATCGTGACCGAATAAAGTGCTGGCATGTCGATTATTTGCCTTAATTGTAGAGCGCTGTCAGGATGGTATAGGTGCTGGGCAAGCCTACTCCATCTAAAACAATGCCCCAGGCACTGCAGCGCCGAGTGGTCTCTTCGACCATCTAGTGTGAGTGAAGGGTCCACTGGACGCTGAATAAATCATCTCATTACGTAGATGCAAAGGCCTTAATTGTAGAGCGCTGGTACGGTGACCAGATAGTCCTTGGGCCAACATTTATTCCTCTTGCAAAAGCTAGTTTTTCAGCTACAAGGCAGTATTCTTAGTAGAGGCCCGTGTTCTCGCTGGCACTCGTCTTGTTCATATTTGTAGCGCACGCGACGCGACGTGTACTACACATGAAGGATTAATCGCGACTCGCGACTTGTTACAGGCGGCTCCTCCCCATAGACTACAGCAGAAGTGGTGACCCTTCACAGCAACCTTCGGTGGTCTCCAAGAAACCTGGGCACTGTGCCTTACTTGTGATAAGCTTAAGGCGCGGGGCATAGTGAATAGCCCGCGCGCAAAGAAAAATGTATAAAATCGATTCCTGTATCAAATACACTAAACAAATTGAAAATTTTCACATATCAAACCCTAGAGTTAGGTGAGAGCTATCTAAAACAGCCAGTTTCGTGTTGACATTCATAAACGTTTTGAAAATATTTTGGCTGAAACAAAATAGGCGGCGCACTTTTTTTCAACAAAAATATCTTGCATTCTGTTATGGATATCAACATGAAACTGGCTGTGTTAGATAGGTCTTGCCTAATTCTAGGGTTTGATATGTGAACATTTTCGATTTGCTTAGTGTATTTGATCCAGGAGTCGATTATGCGCATTTTTCTTTGCGCGTGGGCTAATTCACTGTGCACCGCGCCTTAAGTGGCAAGATAGCAGACTTGTTTTGATTCTAAATCAGAAACCTAAATAATGAAGGAGACTATGCGCCCTCACTGGTCACCGGTTACCGGTGCCTACCTTCTCTTCGACATTTGGGTGCTGCGACAGCTTTGCCAACAGTTTAATCAGCAAGGGTTCTGTACTATTATCTATAATACGGCAAAAAAATCACGTTTGTTGTATCGGGGCCCTCTTAGATATTTATTTTATTCAGTTTTTTTAGTATTTGTGATAGAGCAGTAACAGATATACATCATCTGTGAAAAATTCAACTTTCTTACTACCACGGTTCATGCATGAGCTACAGCCTGGTGGCAGATGGATAGACAGACAGACAGACAGACAGACAGATAGACAAACAGACAGACAGACAAACAGCGGAATCTTAGTAATAGTATCCTGTTTTACCCGTTGATACCTACTTCCGTACTTCCCTAAAAAGGAATTTCAGAAGATAGAACTTATGCAACAGAAAGCTAGGAAGACTTCTGTGTCTCCTTGCTATGTGCCCCGCCGACGGACGAGTCGAGTTCTCTCGTGGTAATTTATGTTCTTCTATGAATGTAGTGTGTTAAGAATGCGGAAGATGGATGGTGCGGGCAGCAAATTGTGCTTAACACCTCTATGCTTTCGCTGTGCTTTCTTGGTGCGCGTTTTGGAACGGGAACCTGTTGGTTATGTCTTATGGTTTTTGTGTTGGAAAATTCAAGACTGAATTTTTGCATGGCAATAAAAATTTGGTGTATTTTATACAACGTTTTACAAAACATCCTAACTCTTTTTACAGGGTGTAACCTACTGGCCAACAGTATGTCAATTCAGTAAAAAAAAAAAAAAAAACAATTTTTATTTTATAACCACAAAATTGAAAATTTTTCATTACTTTTTTGGTAAAAAGTAAGAAAAAGAAGTTTGTGGGTGTAGGTGAATTTGCATAGATTTGAGTTGTTAAAACATTGTGAAAGTCAATGAAAATAATATTTTAAAAATACTTTTCTCCCGCCACAGCGTTCACATTTTATTAATTTCAAAATCAACGGAACATCATAGAGCAAAAAAAAATATTTAGGTTGTGATCCCTATCACCGGGTGCTATAACCCTGTAAAAAGAGTCAGCATCTTTTGTAACACCTTGTATTTAGGGGACAAGATCAGTAGGTAAACCACCAGCCAGATGGTCCGATGACATAGCCCAAGTAGCCAGAAAGCAGTGGTTGCGTCTGGCACAGAGTGAGAGGTGGCGTGAGCAGCAGTGGGTATCAACAGGCTGATGATGATGATGATAACACTTTCTATTGTTGCTGTCCTATGGTACCCCAGAGGTACAAAGGGCCTTTACAAGATCACGCCACGCCTTCCTGTCCTCAGCAACGCTTCTGGTTTCGCTCCAGCTCAGCCCAACGGCTCGCAGCTCGCCTTCAACTGTACGCTGCCATGTGTGAACGGGGCGTCCACGTCTTCTCCTGCCCCCTCGCGGCTGCCAGTCGAAAGAAGAGTTTGCACTGTTGCTCTGACCCCTTCGGATTGTGTGCCCGATCCATCTCCATTTTCGCAAGGAGATTTCTTGCCCTATGGGGGATTGGTGGCACTTCACCCATAGCTCTTCATTTCGGATGGTGTTCGGCCAGTATATGCTGAGGATCGACCTTAAGGACTTATTGACGAACACTTGCAGTTGGTTCGTCAGACCCTTTGTCACTCTCCACGTCTCACAGCCAAACAAGAGAACCGATTTGACGATCGACTCGAAGAGGGAGATCTTGATGCGTCGGGTGAGCACGTTGGACTTCCAGACAGGTTTCAGTTGGGCGAAAGCGGCTTTGGCTTTATTTATCCTGGCAGCGATGTCGTCATCCGAACCGCCCTGAGATGTGATGGTGCTGCCGAGGTAGACGAACTTTGAGACGGATTCAAGGTTTGTGCCATTAAGTATCAGGGGATCCGAGTTTTCTGACTTTATCCGCATGTCCACAGTTTTCTTCATGTTGATCCGCAAGCCCATCTTTTCAGCTTCTCCCCGGAGGTTTTCGAGTTTTGCTTCTAAGAGGTCTAGAGTAGGCGAGATCAACACGATGTCATCGGCATAGTCCAGGTCCTCGAGTTGGTTCTTGTCCCATTTCAGGCCCCGTGGAGTACTGGTCACATTCCTCATCACATCGTCATCACTTTGATGCCATTATTTGTGACAACGGTCGACAATTTATTTCGGAGCAATTTAAGGCACTAGCAAATAAATATAATTATAACATATGGTATACTCCGAACTATCACCCACAAAGCAATCCTACGGAAAGAGTGAATAGGGTGATAGGGACTACAATAGCAGCTTACATTAAAGCCACAAAGCACAATGAATGGGATGAGAACTTACAACAGGTGGCTCATGCCATCCGTACAGCCGTCCATGAGGCCACGGGGTATACACCCGCGTATTTATTCTTTGGTCGTGAAACTGCCCTGACAGGAATACATCTTACGGAAATTAAGGAAACGTCAAATTTTAAGGAGCCGTTAGCTTGCAACTTTACAGAATTCATAGAACAACTAAAAGTTAGGGAACAAATTTACAAAGAGGTCAGTGATAATATGAGATCAGCTCATAACAAAAGTGTAGTCTTTTACAATGCTAAACATAGACCGGCACAGTTTCAGGTGGGTGACATAGTTTGGAAGAGAACAAAATTTTTATCAAAGGCGAGCCAGAAGTTTATGGCCAAACTTGCTCCAAAATATGAAAAAGCTGTAATTACTGAAAAATTGTCTAATAATATATTTCGTCTGGACAGCACTGCCGGGAAACATCTTGGCAACTGGCACGCCATTAACGTAAAAAAAAAAAAAAAAAGTTTATTTATATTTTTTTTTTGTTTTAGGAAGAGGGAATTTGTTATGTGTTCAACTCAAAAACTCAAGTTCAGTTTTGAAACGCACCTTAGTAAATTATTACGCGAGTGGAGGGTACCGAACGAAAAGTTTGACAGGAGAAAAAACCGTTAGAGAAGACAATTACGTTGGCATTACAGAAATCGAACTAATTTGGAAATATCGGAATAATAAGCAATTAGTTCAGTTTAATTGTTTGCATTGTGAAATTGTTGTTGTTGCAACAAAATACTTACGTACCGTGAACAAATGTGTGTGGTTTGGCGCGAAAAAGGGGTAAGTCATAGATGTAACCTAGCCTCTTCCAAACTGTTGTAATTTGCTGTCAGTGTCCGCAGATAAATACCTAACGCAAAATATTGTATCATTGTTGTAGCCTGCGGACACGCCCTTTTTTACATCGCGCGACTAACGCCCTTGGTACGCCGAATCTGGCGATCTAACCTACGTTATGCCGCTGAGCTGCCATTGAGCAACCTTGGGTAGGCAGGAACCCTGACGACAGTCTAAAGTCCTCCTGGCGCCCCACTAAGTTTAATTAGTCTTTAGGAATTAGTGTAAGAATTATAGTATAATTAGGCACATAAGTTTAAATCCTAGTTTCGTAGTCGTATCATTTGTAAATATTAGTTTCTCTAAATATAAGAAATCATCTTGGTATATCTGAATGTTTGTAGTTATTTTAACCGTCCAAATCGACCCATAACAAACACTTTCTATTAGTTAGATTTAATTAATAATGGTATAAGAATCGATTACGTCGTCATATTTTCATATCTAGGCAATTTTTTCGTTATTTTCTTTACGGTTTGACCAAAAAAGATAATTTTAAGTGCATCTTGGGAAAATTCGACGTTACTGTCATCTATTTTTGGGTATCTGGGATCCACCTTGACCGCCCAGAATAAGACTGACGAGGAGATTAAGGCCAGGATACTAGCAGGAAACCGGTGCTTCTACTCGTGTAGTAAGCTACTGGGCTCGAAACTACTTAGCAGAAGATCCAAGCTCGCCATCTATCGCACCATTATAAGACCAGTTGTGACTTACTTCGTCAAACCTGGCCACTAACACAAAGAGACGAACAAAAACTTTCCATCTTCGAGCGCAAAGTGTTGAGGAAAATCTTTGGTCCTGTGAGAGAACCAGATGGCACATATCGCTCTCGAATGAACCATGAGCTGGATGCGCTTATAGAGCGAGTAACCATCGTCAGGTTCTGTAAGTCGCAGCGTCTTAGATGGGCCGGTCACCTGGAGAGAATGCCAGACACCAGAGCCGCAAAGGTAATGAGCAAATGGAAACCACAGCAGAAGAGACCAAGAGGCAGGCCCAAAAAACGTTGGATTGACTGCATAGAAGAAGACCTCAGGAAGATGGCCAAATATACCAAATGGCGAAAAGAGGCAAGGGCCAGAGACAAATGGAGATCTACTGTGGAGGAGGCCAAGACCCACAAAGGATTGTAGCGCTAAAGGAAATAAGAAGTAAGTGTCATCTATTTTGTAACGTGATAAATAAAATGCGTAGGTCTATTGGTCACTTCGTGGTATGACAACGATGACCACTACAATATAGGTGACAGGCATTATTTTCCGCCCCTAGACATTTCAACGCCAACATTTAACCCTACGGTGCCGCGAACGAAACAAACAACCGCGCGGCCGTTAATAAATAAATTAACACTCATCCCCTAATTTGTGGATCACGCAACCGACAAAATTACCAAGCCGTTTCGATACGAAGATAGACAATTTTAGCCCCTAAAGCTGTGTGAGCAAGGGTTATGTGGGCGGCGCGCGAGGGTTGCCAGGCTCCCAGCCGAGTGACGTCGGCATGACAGCATGTGTCATGTAATCTGACAGCCGTGATGCGTCAACTCTGACGTATGACAGCGCGAAGCTGCGAGCCGCCAGTTTCGGAAAATGTGTGAAGTTAATTTGTGTCTGCGACGCGGCGGGAGCGATGGAGTTGGGAATAAAAAGCTGTGTTTTTTTTTACAGGTGGTGGTTTAATTGGATTCTGTTTTGTCGCGGCTGGATTCACATTATTCTTGTTCTTAAAAACCAAATTTTCAAATGCACCTAGTGCAGTCTTTCCCAACGTGGGCGATAAGCGGCCTAAAGGGGGGCGGTAAGAGACCCAGAAAAAAAAGGGAGCGTTGTGTAGGGCTTTGGGGTCGATTTATAATTTCATCTACCTAGCTAGGAAGACTCTAAGACACCGACTGAGATCTCGACTCGATAATTTATTCTTAAAGTGGGTAGTAGACAAAAAAAGGTTGGGAACCTAGGACCTAGTGGAACTTCCGCTCTACATGGGTGAAGAGACCAATCGAATGCTGGAGTGCCTGGAACAAGATGGAGGTAGGCTTGCCGAGCTTTCTGTACAATCCTCTCAGTTCAGCCCACAGAAAAGACAAGTGCAATACACAGTGGGTATGACAACTCCTCCCACTCCATCTGATCCCGGGATCAGTGGATACAACTCCAAATCTATAGGCTTCTTCACGATGTTTTCAGTTTGTCCCTAACTTTGATACTAACTCAGGCCTTTGCATCTACTTAATGAGATGATTTATACAGCGTCTAGTGGCACCTTCACTCACACTAAGTATATGGATTAAGAGACCACTCGACGCTGCAGTGCCCGCGACATTGTTTTAGTTGGAGTAGGTTGGAGTTGACAATAAAGTAAAGGCATATTAAACTCAAACATTTTTTATTCATATTCAATAAATATGGTTTATTATGACTATTTAAGACAATTCGGAAGGCAAAGTTTTTTGTTACAAAGTCCGTTATTGGCTTAATCTTATCTTTAGACAATATTGAGAAACTAATTTCAATATTTTTTATTTTGGTTCAGTAGTTTGGATTTTACAACGTTTCGAAGATACGGTTTTATGACGTCACGCGACGGTCTGCATACTGTTGGCGGTCATAGGAACAAAAAATTTTAGCGCATAAAAACAAAACTACTGGACCAAAATAAAAAATATTTAAATTAGTTTCTCAATATTGTCTAAAGATAAGATTAAGCCAATAACGGACTTTCGAACAAAAAACTTTGCCTTCCGAATTCGATGTAAGTACATTGAGTAGCCGATTAGATATAAAAAAGGTAACAAAAAAGGTTAGCTTACTATCCGACTACTCAATGGGTTAAACTCTAATTTTTTAATCGAGTCCACGGAATGACAGTTGCTGCAAAGGCTTTATCTGTCAGTAGCATACTAGCAACTGTCATTCCGTGGACTCGATTTAAAAATTAGAGTTTAGTATCAGTTGAGACAACTTGCGTTTTAGACCAACTGATACTAACCCTACTCAATGTAATCAAATTGTCATAATAAACTATGAATTGTAGTTTTATGAAACTGGCACCAGCTGATCGGTAAAACAGTGGACAGTAGTTATTCTCCGAAGAATCTGAACAAAAACACAAACATAACTCTTGGCCAATTACCCACATAAACGCATTTGCGCGAGGAGCGCCGGCTAGCGGCTGTCACTGTGACAGCTCCGTGACAGCGCCGTGACAGCCGCGTGACAGATTGCGGTCGGGGATTACCCGCTCGGATAAGTACAGTAAGATGAGGCCTTCTCCTCATAAATAGAAATGTCTTAAAGTAAGAAAAAAAATTCAGACCCTACTGCTGATTTTTATATCGCTTTAACGGTTTCACTTACTTTCTGCTGATTTAGCTAATTCTTGTGCTTGTGTAGGCCATATCAGATATGGCCTACACAAGCACAAGAACTCATGCTAGGCATCCTAAACTTAGGCCTTCATTAGCATCTAAGTGATGAGATGATTCATGAAGCGCAGGCAGGATAGAGACATACAGGGTGTTTCAGAAAGTACCTGTCACACTGAAAGGGGTTGCTTAAGGCACAATAGGATTATAGGACGCACAACAAGCGCCGCCAATGAAAAAAAAAATCATGTCTTCTTTTTGGATGCGTTTTTTGCTAAAAACTCTCCTGCAATATCTCAACGCGAGGCTTAACAATTTTTAGGACCTAAGGTTTGGATTCCAGATCCTATCGATTCTCGTCAAAAGTGACCACTTTTGGCGAGAATCGATTGCATTTGTCCTAAACATAGTTAGGCCTCGCGTTGATAACATAAAAGAAGAGTTTTTAGCAAAAAACGCATCCAAAAAGACGATATGATTTTTTTTCCATTGGCGGCGCTATTTGTGCCTAGGTTTTACCTTAATTCGTCACTTACTCTAACTGTCGATTTTTTTATTGAGAAATTAGCTAAGCTATCTCTGCATATTTTTCACAAAAAAACGTGACAGAACGATACTTAAGTATTTACTTAGTAAAATTCTTTATTCACCGGTAGGTGTTTTTAAAAATAAATCAAAGTCATTCAATGATAATTACTGATCCTATCTGATCAGTTAAATGGAAGTAACATTTAATATTATCATTTATACAATTAATCTACAGATACTAATCATTGCAACCTTATGAAAATGCAGTGGTTTCCTTGTAGGCATAAGTGCAATCGTTTTTTCAATCTAGTCAGATGTTAATCTCTTGATGTAATCAACATTTTAATGAAGATTAGGTCGTTCGATTTTGATTAAAACGTCGGTAATATTATTATCTTCAATAGATTTTAATCGCTACAAGGAAAAATGCAAAAAAATAATCCAAATTATTTAATCGCTAAAGAGTGCGTGAAATTCGGCCATGATGATAAATTATTTGTATAACCCGTGCCAATAAAGAAACGATATATAAATGGCGGACACTCTCGCGCCCTCTCGCTTTAATCATACCTCCGTCTATACTCACACGTAACGTTAGCAAAGTAATTTTAGGCAGTCCTGATTAGTCACCTACGCTTGGCTAATAAAACACCCCAAAATACGTTCGCCTCTTATTGATTTTTTAAATGTTTGTCGAGTTATTTCAATATTGTAGTTTACGTTAAGTGTTGTTATTTGTTGAGGTTTGTATTATTTACTACGTTTTAATATTTTTGATCTTATTTTCATAAAGATTGTTGTTTAATCACAAAGCCAACGTAGAACAATTACCTAAACAATAAAGAAAGCATCGTAAAACAATATTTCCTAACCAAAAATGTAAGAAAGTTTTAGGTATGAACCGAAATCGTATTTTCGTAACCTCTTTTTCAGACCTTACCATAGGTACCCGCCGCCATTTTCATATCGTTTCTCTATTGGCACGGGTTATACAGTCAAGTGCTATGGGTGCTATCAGAGATGGGCGGTGGGTATATACCCAATCTACCCATTTGGGTATTTACCGGGTACATTGGGTATATACCCGGTAAATACCCGTATGCACCCATTTGCTGGGTATATACAATTTGTGACTTAAAATTAACAACAAAGTATGCCAATGAGTTCTGCACCATGTTGCCTACACAAAGTACGTCTTAGTAATTTTTTGTTGAACGCATATTTACAAAGTTATTCATGTTTTTGTGATTTCTTTGTATGAAAACGATTACTCATAAGGACATTTGTCGTATATTTTTATAGAATTAACAACCGGTATGTTTACTTTGTACTTTGTCATACTTTGTGTCACTATTATAATAGTGTTTAATATGAATTTAACAATAATTATTATTGATTAGGAACCAAGTGTCAAAAATGTATATTTACATTGAAACGGTAGACAATACACTGATGAAGTCAGGTCATTTCGGTCTAATTAAAATGCGAAGACGAGTTAAGTGTTGCAAATAACAAAAAATTATAATAATAAAGTATGGTTTTACGTTTGTTCTTCCCGAACAAAGAATAACTAAAACTTATTACATTCGTTTGTTTTATTTTGCAAATGGCATTGTGCTCAAAATGCTATACGGTGAAATGTAAGCCGTCCAGCCACCTCATTACGTCCGAGTTGGCCTCATCTACACCGCCGCCTTGGATGGCGAACAGCGGGTAGTCGTAGTTGATGTGGAACATCGTCTGAACCCGCCCGCACTCGCAACTCGGGTCACAGTTACATTTTGTGTATTTAGCTCCGCACACCTTCCCCGTAAGACCCGGAATCTATTTATTTGAGTCCAGTGCTTTCTGGGAAGATGTAAACCTGGCACACGGATATCTGGCTCGGACTCGAGATGCTTGTTAGGCAGGTCCACAGATGTCCACCGATCTCGCCATTTCTCCATCAGCGTTCTGTCGTCCTGCAAGAGTTCATGGGCCTGCATGGTATGGCAAGATGGTTGTAATTCTCTGATGCAACCCCGGTTCGGTCAAAATCTCACCAAAATTAAGGGTTGCTTTGACCAAGTGCTTGTATTAACTTCTAACATTGAAGCAGGATTCCAAAAGAAACTCAAAACAGTGGCAGTATTGGTGGATCTCAGCTCAGCATTTGAAACTCTCTGGAACATGTCTGGAAACAGGAACAGTCAGGGACTACCCTACGAGCTCGTATTTTTTTTTAAATGCAACGCACGTATCGTCTTTATGACGCCTTCCTTTCAAACGCCAAACTCTGAACAATATTGTTACGCAGGGCTTAGTCCTGGCGCCTACGCTTATCAACGTCTACGTCAGTTACATACCAAAACTACGACAATCTACGTCAGTCTCCGGGTGATCATTTATGTAGGCGACGACATTGCCATCACAGCACAAGCTTCGACACTGGACAAAGCGACAACACTGGTTCAGGAAGCCTTTGTAAAGTTTGAGCGCTATTTCATCGACTGGGGACTTAAACCTAACCCATGTAAAACTGGGCTGCTCCTTTTACCTCAACAATAGGCAAGCTAGTAAGTGAAGATGTTAAACGCAGTTTCTGCAATGAAGCACGACCCTAACCCAGGCTACCTTGGTGTAACTCTAGACAGAACTTCCACTCTTAAAGCCCCCTCATGAAAGTAAAGAAAATGGTATCAAACAGCTGCAACCTGATACGGAAACTAGCAGCGATAAGATGGGGCTGCAAAGCGGATACACTGCGCATATCAACACTGTCTAGCCCTTGTCCATAGTGCGGCCCGAGCCAGTGTTGGCTGGCCATCATACTGACCTGGTTGACGTTGAACTGAACAGCGCCATTAGGAACTTATCCGGAACCGTCAGACCCACAAACACCAATTGGCTTCCCGTCATTTCCTACATTATTCCCGTCACGTCTGTGAAGATAATTAATGATCAGAATGGAGCATAATAAGATCAACAATATGCCGCACCTGCCACTAGTACCTTATCTTCAGGCAACCCGCAGTGATCTTCGCCTTACTTACTTACTTACTTACTTACTTACCATCAGAGAGATCTTTTGCCATGCCATGCAGGCCCACGAACTCTTGCAGGACGACAGAACGCTGATGGAGAAATGGCGGGATCAGTGGACATCTGTGGACCTGCCTAACAAGCTTCTCGAGTCCGAGCCAGATATCCGTGTGCCAGGTTTCCATCTTCCCAGAAAGCACTGGACTCAAATGAATAGATTCCGGGTCCTACGGGGAAGGTGTGCGGAGCTAAATAAACAAAATTTAACTGTGGGTCGGACCCGAGTTGCGTGTACGGGCGGGTTCAGACGATGTTCCACATCAACTACGACTACCCGCTGTTCGCCATCCAAGGCGGTGGTGTTGATGAGGGTGACTCGGAAGTAATGAGGTGGCTGGACGACTTACATTTCACCGTATAGCATTTTGAGCACAATGCCATTTGCAAAATAAAATAAATAAAATATCGAATTTAATAAGTTTTAGTTATTCTTTGTTCGGGAAGAACGTTTGTTCATACTTTATGATTATAAAATTTTGTTATTTGCAACACTTAACCCGTCTTCGCATTTTAATTAGACCGAAATGACCTGACTTCATCAGTGTATTGTTTACCGTTTCAATGTAAATATAATTTTTTGACACTTGGCTCCTAATCAATAATAATTATTGTTAAATTCATATTAAAAACTATTTTATTAGTCACGCAAAGTATGATAAAGTACTTGTTAAACATACCGGTTGTTAATTCTATAAAAATATAAGACAAATGTCCTTATGAATATTCGTTTTCATACAAAGAAATCACAAAAACATGCATAACTTTGTAAATATGCGTTCAACGAAAAATCACTAAGACGTACTTTGCGTAGGGAATATGGTTTAGAATTGATTGGCATACTTTGTTTTTCATATTAAGAATTTTCATTATACTTGAAATCACAAATTGAATGTACCCAGCAAATGGGTGCATACGGGTATTTACCGGGTACATATCGGGTAAATACCCACAGGTGGGTATATACCCGGGTACGTGCCCATCTCTGGGTGCCATCAATGGGTCTGGCCGCAAGCGCAGTTGATGCTGGCGTCTGGTGGCGAATCCCCATCTCTTCATACTGTCTCTTATTCGAGAGAGAGAGTGCTTCAAAGTAGAATACCTTCTTCCCCTACACAGAGCTTGGCACTACAGGGTGCACTCTAAGTCAATAGCGGAACTTTAAGTGGGCTATCTACTGATCAATACAAACAACTTGTACTTGGTGGCGAAAAAAATGGAGTGAGAAAAATATCAGCTGTTCCATACAAAAGGTCGACTCAGTACTGCGCCAAATGTATGAAACAGCTGATATTTTTTTCGCTCCATTTCAGTCGCCACCTAGGACAAGTTGTTTGGATTGATATTGAAAGTTCCGCTATCGACTTAGAGTGCACCCTGTAGTGCCGCGCCGCGGCTTTGCACGACGTGTGTCGAGCGGTGATAATGTTGTTGACTGAGTGATTCAATGAGGATCTTATGGATTTACTCACATCCGTCTTTTGCATTTTCTTCTACTACCTCGTGACATCCGGAAGCGGTTTTCGCGTTTAACGATGGCAAATAGAGTGAAGGAACATCATTGCACGTTTTAAAGTTGACGTGTTTCAGAAATAGAGCTAACTAAAAATTATCCTGTATATAAGGTGTTAAAAAAGATCCTAACTCTTTTTACAGGATAATATTACTCCGTGATAGGGATCACAACCTATTTTTTTTTGCTTTACGGCGATCCGTTGATTTTTAAATTAATAAAATGTGAACGCTGTCAGGGGAGAAAATTATTTTTTAAATATTGATTTCCTTGACTTTCATAATGTTTTAATAACTCAAAGTTATTTAACTGCACCTACACACACAAGCATATATTTTTTAAATTTGAACTAATACCAAAACAAAAAAAAATATTAATTTTGAGGTTATAAAATAAAAAATATTTTTTTCAACTTTCTTTTACAGTTATCATCCTGTTGACCAGTAGGTTATATCCTGTAAAAAGACAGGATCTTTTTTAACTCCTTGTATGTACCGCTTCATTGCATCGGCGCCGTCAAAATATCATGACGTGACGGGTCAGCTCGGTGTGGTGGACAAGCAGCCTTATTGTGAACCAACTGGTCGGGCCGCACCCTTATCTCCGAGATGTCGTATTAATTGACAGCCTACGCGGTCGACGCTGTACGTACCATACTTCCAATTGGAATTAAATTTAATTACACAATCAATCAGGCTGTCCGGCGAGGTGTTGCCTTTTCGCAGCTAAATGCCAATCAAACGGCGAATGATCACCCGAGGCACAGTCGGCCACACGCTGGGATACCCCTTTTTGTTCGATTGACGCCCTTATGCCGCGCGCGGTAAGAGCTACCATGGGGTATCTTACACGGTGGCCGACCGTACGAACGCGATGGGCAAAACTTCAGCAGCCAGCTTACTACCCCAAATCAAACCTTAAAACTAGGAAGGTAGAGACAAAATTTTATTGCAGCAGTTGGAGGAGTTGGAACCTTTTCGCAAGGTTGTCGTGGTGAAATTCGCCACAGGTTAATCGAATGGTACATACAGCAACATGAGCGGGGTTGAAAAGTCCTACAACTAGAACTAATTTTCACCGACAATGTTCTCCTTTAAGCTATGTTTGTTTTTGTAAACATTTGCTTTGCTCGTCGACATGTTGGATATAATTTTAGAGGAGATAGGAGGTAGAATTGATTGAATATTTAATAATATTTTCGCGTTGTGGTAATATGCTTCAAATGCTATGATTTCTTCACGATATTTTTCTTCACATTTAAAATGTTATAATAAGGAATAAATTTTCTGACATCTTTGTTTAATTTTATTACAATACCTATCAATCAAATACCCAGTCGGTACCTATTACTCATTCAACCTCTCATTGACACCAATCAATCGTCAAAATCAATCAAGCACTTAAGGGTAGACGATAGCAACGTGGCGGGAAATTCAAAATTTTCACTGTTTTTTACATTTTGTAGCTAAACTGAGCTATTTTTGTTCAGCGATTTTAAAAAAATACTATGTTATTGCCGCAAACGAAAAATCTCTAAACAAAAATAGCTCAGTTTAGCTACAAAATGTAAAAAACTGTGAAAAATTTGCTACCGTCTACCCTTAACCTCAACGTATTCATGACTAGTCAGACTCACATACGCACAAAAAGACATGTTCCCGACTCACGCAGTCTTGCGAAAGCGGTAAAGGTTTTATATTCTTTCAGTAATTTCATGGACATTTAGAATTGATTCGTACGCCTTTCGGCCCGCACGTCGCAAGCAAAATCGTTTTGTGTGTGAAAGGTTTATTGTGGAAATATATTTCTGAGAGAAACGATGCTTTGAAATACTCCGTGCAATTTTAGTGGTTTTAAAGCCGAATGTATTTTGTTGCACTGGTGATTCTGAGGCAAATTACAAAATTTCAACCAAACCGCGCGAAAAAAAAATTCACTCCTCCATACAAATGGTGTCGATTAGCGATAGCCGTTTGTATTGGGAAGTGTTTTTTTTTCGCTCGTTTTGAAGTAAAATTTTGGAATTTGGCTCAGAATCACGAGTGCAACTAAATACCTTTGGCTTTAAAACCACTAAAATTCCACGGTGTATAATGAACCTAAAGAAACAGAAACGCTTTTTATATCGTGCTTACGAAAGTTTAAGTTTTAAAACAGAAACGCTCTTCGGAGAAACACTAAGGTCCACTTGCGTCGTCCAGGGTTAGCCAATTCACTCTGAGTTAACGTGAATAACTGTATGGAAATGTCAAATTAAACCAGAGTTAGTTCGATAACTCTGCTTGACGCAAGTCCACCTAAAGTGTTTTCAGCGTTTGAATTTGCATAAGCCAAAAGTGTATAACGTGTGACAACCCCCACTGCTTAGTACTCTAAAACTTACCATTTAGCAACTGTTTACTGACTCTCCAAGAAAACGATTTTTAGCTCGTGAAGCTGGCCAAAATTTGGTATTGTACTTGTTTATAGAGAATATTTTATAACTGCACAATGAGCCGTTAAACTCAAAATTAATCTGCGCTAAGCGTTTGACAGCCGTATTCGCCATCTATGAACTGCTTTGAATTTGTTCTTTGAAAACGGCTCATAAATATTATATATTTTTTAATTTCTATTAAATTACTCAGTAATCAAATCTCAGAAATCACTGTGCAGTATTAAACCCAATCAATAAATTTATCTTTATTAGTAACGACTGGAGTGCAAATCCGAACAGATAAAGATATTATTAAAGATAAGGATCTAAAGAGATGGTTTTAACGATAGCCTGAACAATTGCGCAACATAAGTTTGCAATGATAGTGTAGATTCTAAAGTGCAAAAAATATATATTACTACGTACAAATTGAACTGATAAGATCAGCAATTACGATCGAATAACGTTGATGTTTAATGGTATAATTAAGTGAATCATAATTTAGGTACGAACACACGAAGAAATGTATAATATTCTATATGAAAATAATTCGATTCCAATTTCCTTCTTGTCACGAATCGATTGATTTAAAAAAACATATATTTCATCCCAGATAGGCCATAATAGGCGAGATTTACCTTTTACATTACATTAAGACATTTATTCATGCAAAAGAAAAAAACAAACACATCTGGCTGATTGATTGCCACATTGATGGGTCTCAGATTTCTAGTCTGTTTATAATCTCACTTCTCCATACAAATTATAACGTAACAGTATGACTTTACTTCATTAAACTTGTTGAACAGGGGCCTTAGCCTGTAACACAATGGCGTATCAATGGCGTCCCAGGTAGAAGGACAAAACCGGGATTTTTTCGTTCTTCTCCTACAACCAACGAACTAATCCTCTAGAATTAGACTCATAATATTCTTTTCATCTCCCATGCTCGGAAAGTTTGCTGTTACTAGCAACTTACAACCGTGTAAAACCCGAATTTAACCAATCTGCATTTTTGTGCACTTCGAAATTTAAACGCCCTTGTTCTGCACGCCCCATGATGTAGAAAAAGAAAAAACACTGGCCGTTTCACTAGATGCCATATAATTTCATAAAAGCTTCAGAAAGAAAAGCCTCGTTTAGACGCGACTCTCCACGACAGTGCCCATTTTCTATACAAAACTGTGAATGCAAATGAGGCATAGACATCTAAAGTCATGGAATAGAACATTCAGAAACGCGGTTTCTTCTTACAGTCTTTTTAATATTTTGTACACTATATTTATTTTTAATTACAGTACATTAAAAAAATGCTCCGCTTCTGTTTTATCAATTAGATAATTATGGGTTGGTTTGTTAAATACATTTTTTCAACCGATATAATTGAATTTTCTTTTTAACTCTAGAAATTTTAATTTTTTATGGTAAAAGTTCAGAATGCACCCGGAAAAAAAAACATTCTTTTACTTTTCATTATTTTTGTGTCTGGATAAATAAACTTCAGGAAATTATTAATAAAAAGAATGGTTTTAATACCAACGAAGCTAAAAACTTTAGTGCGGCAGCCGTAACTACAGTAAATTATGCTTTTAAAAAGAAACTTATTTGACTCACCTGTTTTGACTGTAAGTAGTTGTCTACTTTGTTTGTCCCGCTTGGCTAACAAAGTTATTTCCTCGCTTCTGTGAGATGAAAAGTTTTGTGTTTCGCACGAATGCAATATTATTTGCGTCTCGTGCTTCTGAATACCTCGCTACGCTCAGGTTTCTTTTTTTGAACCACTCGCTACGCTCGTGGCTCAATTTTAGAAACCTTCGCTAGCTCGGTTTTCAATACAAGCACTTGCCGCAAACAATAATTTTGCATTCTTGCATAACAAATAACTATTTCATCTCCCACGCTCGGAAAGTTTGCTGTTACTAGTAACTTACGATCGTGTAAAGGCCGGATTTAAACTATCTGAACTTTTGTGCGCTTCGAAATTTGAACGCGACGCCGTGACAGTCTTTCCCGCGCCCTATGGTTTTGAAAAAGAAAAAAACACTGGCCGTTTAAGTAGATGCCAGATCCCGATGGAAAATAAAACCTCATTCATAGTTCGTTTAAACGCGTATTTCAGCGAAAGCGATTGTTCGTGCCCATTCTCTATACAAAACTGTGAATGTAAATGGTGCATAAGCATCTTTTAAAAAGGTAAAGTCACGGAATAGAACATTCAGAAACGCGGTTTCTTCTTATAGTCTTTTCAATATTTTGTACACATATTTATTTTTAAATACCAGTAAATAAAAAAAATGCTGCGCTTCTGTTTTATCAAATAGATACTCGTAATTATGTTTTGGTTTGTTAAATACATTTTTTCAAACGATATTACTAATTTCATTTTTTATCTCCTACAAATTTTTAATTTATATGGTATAAGTTCAGAGTGCACCCGGAAAAAAAAACATTCTTTTATTTACATTATTTTTGTGTCTGGATAAATAAACTTCAGGAAATTATTAATAAAACGAATGGTTTTAATACCAACGAAGCTCAAAACTTGAGTGCGGCAGCCGTAACTACAGTAAAATATGCTTTTAAAAGGAACTTATTTGACTCACCTGTTTTGCCTGTAAGTAGTTGTTTATTGAGTTTGTCCCGCTTGGCTAACAAAGTCATTTCCTCGCTTCTGTGAGATGAAAAGTTTTGTGTTTCGCACGAATGCAATATTATTTGCGTCTCGTGCTTCTGAATACCTCGCTACGCTCAGGTTTCTTTTTTTGAACCACTCGCTACGCTCGTGGCTCAATTTTAGAAACCTTCGCTAGCTCGGTTTTCAATACAAGCACTCGCCGCAAACAATAATTTTGCATTCTTGCATAACAAATAACTATTTCATCTCCCACGCTCGGAAAGTTTGCTGTTACTAGTAACTTACGATCGGGTAAAGACCGGATTTAAACTATCTGCATTTTAGTGCGCTTCGAAATTTGAACGCGGCGCCGGGAAAGTCTTTCCCGCGCCCTATGGTGTTGAAAAAGAAAAAAACACTGGCCGTTTAAGTAGATGCCAGATCCCGACGGAAAATAAAACCTCATTCATAGTTCGTTTACACGCGTACTTCAGCGAAAGTGATTGTTCGTGCCCATTCTCTATACAAAACTGTGAATGTAAATGGGGCATAAGGATCTTTTAAAAAGGTAAAGTCACGGAATAGAACATTCAGAAACGCGGTTTCTTCTTTCAGGTTTTTTTAATATTTTGTACACTATATTTATTATTAATACCAGTAAATAAAAAAAATGCTTCGCTTCTGTTTTATCAAATAAATAATTATGTTTTGGTTTCTTAAATATATTTTTTCAAACGATATTACAAATTTCATTTTTTATCTCCTATAAATTTTTAATTTATATGGTAAAAGTTCAGAATGCACCCGGAAAAAAAAAACATTCTTTTATTTACATTATTTTTGTGTCTGGATGAGTAAACTTCAGGAAATTATTAATAAGACGAATGGTTTTAATACCAACGAAGCTCAAAATTTTAGTGCGGCAGCCGTAACTACAGTAAAATTTGCTTTTATACGGAACTTATTTGACTCACCTGTTTCGCCTGTAAGTAGTTGTCTATAGAGTTTTTCCCGCTTGGCTAACAAAATCATTTCCTCGCTTCTGTGAGATGAAAAGTTTTGTGTTTCGCACGAATGCAATATTATTTGCGTCTCGTGCTTCTGAATACCTCGCTACGCTCAGGTTTCTTTTTTTGAACCACTCGCTACGCTCGTGGCCCAATTTTAGAAACCTTCGCTAGCTCGGTTTTCAATACAAGCACTCGCCGCAAACAATAATTTTGCATTCTTGCATAACAAATAACTATTGCTGTACTACAAAAACATTAAAAGGACTGACACTGGACCGACAGCATTAATAAATCGTAATTGAAACCGTCAACCGGAAGCCCATTTTGGCACCATTGCGTTACAGGCTAAGGGCCCTGGGCAACGATCAGTTGGAAGACCAGCAGCCCGATGGTCGGACGACATTGTCACAGCGGTGAAGGGTCCGTGGATGCGGATGGCTAGGGATCGTGAGAGGTGGCGCGAGGGGAAAAAGGCCTATACCCAACAGTGGGCAGAGGTGGGCTGATTATAATGATGGTGAATTTGCTGCTAGATATTTCTTTCAATCCTTGTTACTGAACAATCGGCCCATTCGCTAAAATTCCTTTCCCGTTGCCAAAACCTTGCTGGAAAATAGTTCTAATTGTAAGCAACATTAATCTTTCCACAGTTGACGGGGAACGACACTCACTGGATTTTTAGCTAATAGGTAGGCCAGCTGATTGTTAGAACGAATGAACTGTCGTAGTATCTACAGGGAAAATTTTCCTGAAACACGTCTATCTACTTCTAAATGGGATTTCCAACAAATTTTATGCTACAACTTTGGTGAGAGGGCAATTTTATTTTTCCATACATTAAAATAATATATATATTTTTTTAATTTCCAAAAAGACGTGACCGAAATGCAATGGTATAAACGCAAACTTTTATAGAATAGGAAGTGTTCAATAAATAAAAAGCATCGAGCTGTTCGAAATTAAGTAATTACATCATTAGCGATTAACGTGTTTCAGGAATGAATTACCCTGTATACCTCTAAATTTTAATATCTAAAAGCTCACCTCATTAGCCTCTCTATCACGCTAGCATCTCATCGCGCTCTATTAAGCCATATAATTCTATTTGGAACGGGCTCAGAAATTAATCCATCATGGCGTTTAATCCGGGTAGAGTCAGCGACTCAGCGCGCTGGCGACCTGTCACGCGGGCTGTCAAGCCGCCTGTCAAGTCCTGTCAAAATTATGACGCATGAGTGCGCCCGCCGCGGCGCGCCGCCAAACGAGGGTTTTTTTTCTCTCAGTTTCGTGAAAATCGTAATCTGAGAGCGGAGACATGACGGCACAAGGATTAATCACTTTATACGTGGCTGCCTTTTGGGCTCGGCTCACATGCGCTTGTATCCCAATGCGGTAGTGGTGGAGCAGTGGTGGTCTAGCGGGTAGAAAAATGGACTTGGAAGCGAGAGACCCAGGTGCGATTTCCGGTGCGGGCATGACCTAAGACTTTGTTTATTTTCAAAGTTACAGCCGGTGCATTTGTGAATTTCTAGTAGCATTCGCTAACCGTGAAGGAAAAACATCGTGAGGAAACCCGCGGCTTAGTTAGCTCCACACGTATTGACTTGTCTTTCCTGTGGGGTAGGCCGACTAAGCTGTCAGGTATAGGGTATACATCGTGAGGAAACCCGCGGATTAGTTGGCTCCACACGTATTGACTTGTCTTTCCTGTGGGGTAGGCCGACTAAGCTGTCAGGTATAGATCGTGAGGAAACCCACGGCTTAGTTGGCTCCACAAGTATTGACTTGTCTTTCCTGTGGGCTAGGCCGACTAAGCTGTCAGGATGATATAGGTGCTGGGCAAGGCGACTCCATCTAAAACAATGTCCCAGGCACTACAGCGTCGGGTGTGGTGTTCTCTTCATCTTACGTGAGTGAAGGTGCCACTGAACGCTGTATAAACCATATCATTACGTAGATGCAAATACTAAGTTCGTCAGTGGTACCTCTTTTCAGTTAATTAGCAGATTATTCACAGAACTATTTTTCTATTGAGGGAAAACAAAGTCTCAAAAGAATACATCTAGGGGAAGCGCTGGGCTATCCAGCGCTACGCAATGAAGACGGATGGCTGAGGAGGCGATTTCCCAGCGGAGTCGTCGCCAGATCTGCAATAAACGACGCTAATTGGCCGCCATTAGCGCTTCAGCGCTGCCTCTTCTGCTTTCACCCGCTACAGGAAGTTAACTCAAGATCATTCCTAATCTTTCGGTTCTTCTTTTCTCATGTGTTATTGTTTCTGTGTGTCATGTCGAATGCACTGTGGGTTATCAGTTTTTATTAAACTTAGGGGAAGCCACATTGAGATGCTCTACCGAATTTTACATTTCACCGTATAGCTGGTCAAGCCATTACTGGTTTCTTTTCATCAAACTTAAAAAAAAAAGAAGCCTGATTCATGAATATTGAGACTCGAGCCACTTAAGGTCACCGCTAGGGCGTGCAGAACCGGTTCCGGTTCCAGATTTTTGATACCCGGTTCTGGGAGCAGTCGGAACCGGGTAACCCGGTTCTACCCGGTTCCGACCGATAAAACTGTAAGTTTCATAATAATCAAATAAATCACTGAAAAACTGAAAGGCTAGGCTGGATATGACATTATTAACAGGTATGAAATAAAAACTGGCATTGTTATCATGAAATAACAGGAATAATAAAGGAACTCCAAAAATATAATTATCTTATACAAAATCAGACTACACAGTCAGGATCAACAACTAACCACGTCTAAGCTCCTGTCACTTAGCGAGCTGCGTAAACGATTACAAATTTAGCCTGCTGAGGAGAATATCCTTTCAGGCACCACACTTTGTTAGCCGCATAGCTCTTAAATAGTTATGCTCATAGGAATGGAAACTCAAGAAAGGCGGGAAGTACCTTAAGTTTAAGGACGTGCAGAAACGCCACATGAAAAGCTGTGCAATCGACCATTTGACATGGGAAGAGCAGGCTGAAGACCGAGCCGTGTGGCGGCATACAGTCAAATCAAACAAAAGTAAAAGTAAGTGAAACCTTTAAATCCATATACAAATCAAACATCTCAGAGTTCGCGGCCAAACGAAGAGCTGTCCTTGATGCCAGACGAAGAGCTGCTCTTGATGCCAGACGTGATGAACTCAGATGTAGACCGCCAGCGGCCATACAGTATAACTACTCCAATGGAATTTTAACATGTAGGTGCAACCGCAAGGAGGGATTGAACGGGATGTTGAAAGGCGTATCTAAAACTTGCCCAACTAAAGGACATCTGGAAAAGTCCTAGCATTCTTAAAACCAAGAAGATCCGCTTATTCAATTCCAACGTAAAAACGGCCCTACTGAACGGCTGCGAAACCCGGAAGGTCGGAAAAGCTGTGTCACACGAGATCCAGGTCTTCGTCAACAACTGTCTAAGAAGCATCTTACGAAGACACTGGCCCAACAACTGGCACCATCTCAAATGCCGAACTGTGGCAGATCACCAAATAAAAACCCGTAGCCCAAGACATCAGGAAACGCAAATGGCGTTGGCTGGGATATACCCTGCGTAGACCCGATCACCACATCCCGAAGGTGCCTCTCAACTGGAAACCCGCCGGAAGCTCACGACGACACGGAAGACCGTCCCAGTGGAAAAGATAAGTTCTCTCTGAGACGAAAGAGAAGGGATGGGATGTGAGGAGAACTTGGCCAGAACTACCCTCCCTAGCCATGAAAAGAGACAAATGGAAAGCCCTTGTGTCAGCCCCAGACTCCACGGAGGAGTAAAAGGATAAAAGAAGACGGTGAAACCGCCCTTTTACAGCCAACATAGGCTACATAAGTCACATGACGGCAAATGACCGACGCCTTCCCCAGCCGCAACAGTCACCATGACCGAATCCGATCGGATGGAATCATCATCAAATAGTAATACCTACATAATGCTAGCGAAAGGATGCTACAACAACTTCCACCATTTTCAAACATCGCCTTTTCTATACTGATTTATGTCTACGTCTACGTGGTCTCGAACTTGAGGCTGTCCAGGTTAGGACAAGAATAACATCGTTTTTGCCGACATTTCCCACCTCATCTGTGCTGATAACTTCATAATTTTCGTTGCTTGACAAGTACTGTACGAGGTTGACGATACCCCTGCACTTATCATCGGAATTGGGCCGAGGAAATACAGCTATTACTGCGGAATTAAGTAACTTTTTAGATTTTTATAAAGAACCGGGGGAACCGGGTATACTTTTTCGGAACCGGTTCTGCAGATACCTCGTCAGAACCGGGTATACCCGGGTATTTCGGAACCGGGTAGAACCGGGTGCATGCCCTAGTCACCGCTTCACTGAGATAGGCATCGATAATCTATCTATCTACCTATCTACTGAATTGCCTACGAAGTAGTGACACTAGAATTTAGTTTAAGTTTGATGAATGTAGGCTTTAATTGCTGAAGTGGTCAGAAATGAAAATACACGACGAAGATTTTTTTTTTTTATAGGAACATAAATAAAAAAAAATGTAGGTATAATTTACCAACCGATGAAAATCACACTTTACTAAAGACGACAATTATCACTGTTTAGTAGCTAAGCATTTGTAAAGAGTTCATCTTCTGTTAGTGAATATTTAGTGGCTTTGTGTAGGCGAGTGACGATTCATCAACGCTTTGTCGCGACACCGGAAAACGTGGCGTTTGTTCGCGCCGAGAGACTTTTAAATTAAGTGCTGGGCCACGGCACTACATAGGACACTAAACACACATACATTGTTCTGCTGATGTCAGTCATTCGGATGTAATTTTAGTACCTTACTGGAGGCACTTTGGTACTCTTTCATAATAATCTAAAATCGGTCTTCGATTTTTCAATGTTTTTCGTCTTTATTCGTTACCAGGTGGTAAGGAATGACGACGTATTCCTTACCTACATTACGCTAAAATCTTCATGATTGTCTCGGTCGTAATTCAGCGTATTTCAGTGTTTTATGCATCTAAACTCATATTGAACCTCCGCCACAGATTAGATAATACTGATTAGATTACTGCTCTACTTCCTAGCCCCCGATCCACTGATATACATATAGGGATCTGGATTATTCTGGATCCTTTTACCTTTGCAATTGTAATAAACTTCCACAATCACTATGAAGATCATTAAAGTTTTAAGCTTTAGCCAGTTTAATACATAATTGGAATTAAAATAGCTGCCTTCTAATCCCCAATAAAAACTCCCCGAGTGTCATAAAACGTAGCATGGCAGTGTGAAACTACACTACAACATACTTGTTCTAGTTACGTCAAGAAATGAAGAATGGTCGTAATGGTATCTTGGTACCAGAGAATTTAATCAAAAGCAAGATTAATTTGACGAGGTATTTAGAAGCGGTCGGAGTGAAACGAATTGAAATTAATGAGAAGAATAGGCAGTTAAATAGTGCTGATGAAATACTAGCGAGTAACAATGTAAAGATAGAAGTTTATTTTAAAATGCAAATAACAATGCGCGAAACAATCGACAGCGTCATTGACATAAAGACCTTTGCGAAATTGACGAAACGCACGTACGAAATATGACGAAATATTTTGGCGAAGGCAGCCAAAATACACAATAAGAACATTACTACAGACAGTCCACTCAATATGATGATAATTTTGATGATGTCCTCCACGAAGTAAATATGCGTCGTCGGTGATTGATTCTTGATTATGGTTGGAGCAGCCAATACGTTGCATTGGGTGAAAGATTTCAAGACTCTTTACTCCATAAGATGAACGAAGTAGTCTTTAATTGCAGCTACTTTATGTAACCAGTTACCTCAATTTTACTATTTTAATCTATCTATACTTATTATAATGAAACTCTAATTTTTGTCTCTGTTTGTCTATCTGTTTGTTTGTCAAGCGTGAGTAAAAAAAATGCTCAGAGTTTTGCAGTCAATTACTTCTAGCCCTGTTTGCAGGCGACAGATATCAAGGTGTTCTTATGTACCAAAATAACTAAAGCTAACAAAGCTCAAATAACTATCTACCCAAAGCAAAGAACCTTCTGCGTCTGCCTAATTTGCCGCGAAAAAGCCAACATAAATCATCTGGCGGCGAGAGCATTTGACAAACAAAGGAGCCCGCGGATCCACTCAGGCCGGATCCCGACTTCTCGGATTTATTAACAGAATTATTCAAAGACAAAGAGGTGTGTTTTAAAGCAGAAGACAAATCGTCGGCGGTATTGTGCGGCGAGCAAGCCAACGGAACGCGCCGAGTGAGTGAATGAAATGAATGAAACGAGTAAATGAAGGTGATCCGTCATACTTGATCGATGGTAATGAATCGCACTTTCATAAACTTCTGTGGTGAGAGGACATGATTTATTATAGAGCCGTAATCACGTTTAAGTAAAAGGTATAGGAGTTGTAGGAGGTCGTATATCATGCATTTGGACACATTATACGTGATCAGAAGGGGACTTAAGTTTGGTGTATTTAAAAGCAAATTCACGAGTCTCCGAAACATTTTAAGTTCCTTTCACACGGAGGCTCATCAATCAAGGCGAGAGAAAATTTCACAACAACAGTGCTCCGTAAAGTAAAAATGTATATAATGCTTCCTTAGAAAAAAGACCGTTCACTCCATCAACTAGATGACTGTCAAAATCGGTTGCTTAGACACCAACACAGCAATAAAGCCTTGATTATTATTGAAACTGAATAGAAGGAGATCAGTAATGGATAAAATGATAGTCGAGATACAGTCATGTTGGTCGGCGCCGCTGCATTCGACAGACCAAATTACCATTACCACCAAAGAGAGAGGAAAGTAATCTTTATTGTTAGACCGAGAAGGGTGTTGATACGGGTAGCGTTATGTTGGCTGAAGACAAGCCGACAGACGTCAATCATTGAGTAAAAACCGGTAGCTGCCGAGTCAGACATCGCCGGACAAGAAAGCTAAGGAGTGGCTCTCGACTTTAGAACTTGATATAATACTATTCATTTAGGGTGGTAAAATGTTTCATTTGTACTTATTATGGGAAGCGTATTTAAAGATGATATTTTATCACTTACTTAAGAGTTAAAACAGAGATTGTGTTACTGCCGGTTTCTGATTTGAGAAATTCGCTAAGCAAATGGATAAGTATCGTCCTGTCTCTGCAGATTTCTAACAAAAGAGCGCGATAGAGCGATACGTAAGTATGTGCATAGTAAAATTCTCAACTCAGAAACCGGGCCTTAGACTGACAAAGGATTTTTAAGGAAGGCTGACTAAAAAAGACGTTGAGTGTAATAATAATGACAGACCACACGACAGGTGGTCCAAAAGCATGCCCCGCGTAGCAGTAGGTGTTAACTAGGGTTAACGGATATGATTCCTCTTCTTCTTCGCATGCCTTTCCCGTCAGCTCAGCTTGGCCGTCAGCTCTTCATATTCTTTTCTATTTCTTCTCAAGTGAAATAGATATAAATAAATGCGTTCTTTCTTTCTTTTCTTTCTATATTCGACGCTGGCTATCTCCGTCCATTCTTTGATGTTTTTGAGCCATGACTTTCTTCGTCTAGCAGCACTTCTCTTCTCTCAATCTCGCCCATCATAATCACTATGGTTAAATGTATATTATAATAACACTGTAATATCAGTGAAGTCTCTTCCCCTTTCGCTGGCGAATGACTCTTTATTTTTACTCCTCATCAGCGAGCGGCGCAACTTGACAGAGAGCGGATTATACGTTACGCGGATCCCGAACAAAAAGGCACCAAATAAATTACCGGCGGAGAGCAAACAAAAAACGCCTGCCACACCTCAAAGATGGAATAACAATAACACAGATTCCCTCCTGTCTACAAAATGGGATGAAACAGAAGCGATTTGGAGCTTAATGCTGTTGTGGAGCAAAGATAAAGAGTGAAGACTTGTTTAATGCTGTTGTAAAGAGTTTACGGAGTTGACAGTCCTATTATTGTGCTATTACGATCTGGTCCTCTTTTACTCCGTGGCCCTTTACACTTCTTGGTGTAAGAAGCGTGACAGGTGTAATAAATGGGACCATTTCACTCTTCTCTAGCAAGGTAAATGCAATTCGAGTTGAGATACCTATGTATAAAGATACTGAAGCTAGAAAGATTAAACGTTTGCATATCACGTACACACGACAGTTCACTTTTGTTGTAAAGTGGCCCGTAAAGCCGGGTAGATTGCTATATTGTGTAAGCGTTTACGTGCTGTCTTGTATACGTGATCTATTAAAATTTTCAGGAAAGAAACAAATGTAATAATTTATTCATACAAATGAATTTACTTGAATTTGCACGTATTTTCAAATCGCTAACGCGCATGGGGCAAGCGTGGTGATTAAGCTCAAACTCTCGCCAGTGCCCAGTTATAAGTAGGGAGTTTTATAGCCGCTCCTAGGAACGCGCGCAAAAAACACAAAACAGTTGAAGGCGCAAGTTCCGGACCGACCGCCTGCCGTCACGAGTATGCCACTTGAGACGCAGTTTAGACCCATAAATAATGGTCGTTTCGCTTTGAAGTGTTTGGAGACTTTGTTAGTAATATAAACAAGAATGTCGTTGTATGCTTTGTCAAGTTATAAGTTGAATGGTTTCGTTTTTAATAGCTGTGTAAACAAAGTTAGTGGGAATGTCACGCTCTTGTTACAGAATATTGACATTATTACGAAATCAAGATCGATAACCTATAGATGTTTTATGCTTTTTGGAATCGGGAATAGTTGCCTGATAATACTACAAGTTTATTTCATATAGCTGTATAGAGAAAATAAAAAATAACTTGAAACAAAAAATGGTGTTACTTTCTTGGCAAGTGGTGATTGCGCGGTGGTTTTAAATTGGTATTCTGTGGAAGTTGTATAAAGTATAGACCTGAAATATATATATCATCTAAAACTAGACTATGTTAGGAATGTTACGATAAAAGATCAATTACATTATATTAAAATAATTCGAGAGAAATAGAGGCTTGAAATGAACACTAGATTTTGCCATTTTCTCCTTTTGGTTTCTATTTAGTTTTATGTGTGTTTTTTGTATGACTATATCTCTAGATTAACACTTATTTTTGAAGAATGCCTAGTTAGCTCTGTAATTTGATATGATTTTGTGTATAGATAGGACGAAAACATCGTAAATTTATCCTATTTCTAATTACCAATTTGCTGCAGGATATTTGTTAACCCTTGCGCAATTAATTGGTACTGCGTATAAAGGCCACAACACATCTGACTATTTTCTAGGTACCCATTTACTTTTGTATAAATGAAACCAAAAATGTATGTTAAGGATATTATTTAAAAAAATCCGTAGTAACCTTAAAAGCTGTGTTAAGAATATCTTATAAAAACAAAAATGTATGTAGGTATGTGAAACCAAAAATTTACTTAGGTGAAGGATATTACTATTATTATACAAGGTGTTACAAAATATAATTCCAAAAAAAAAAAATATTTCTATCAATTTAAGTAAAAAAAACCATGTAAGCAAATATTCTAAGCAAAAATTCGTTGAAGTAAACAAACATTTTTTTAAGGAAAAATTTTTCTAAGTGCAAAAAAATTTTTTTATTTCTATGAATTGTTGCGGGTCGGCCTCCTTTAGCGTCCCCATTCGTATACCCCTACGCCGACAACCCGCCACAAGTCCAGCAAGTCCAACAACCTTCGTAAGTATAATCCGCGCGCGATGAGAATGGGATGGAACTTTTTCATAGTCTATCGTCAATATACTTTAATTTACTTTGAAAAGGTTGCTTCGACGCGAGTTTGCTTACCGCGCGAGTCTCACTCACTTCCATCAAATTCTCATCCGTGCCGTTCAGTGCCGTGATCAGCCACATTAGCTACGACCCTTAGACAGAAACGCTTATGGAATAAGGGCAAATTCATATCCAAAGCATAAAGACACACAACCATCAAGTTTTAAAATTGCAATCATTTACGAATCTTTCTATAGTTCTTACCACTTTGAGGTGTAATTGATACTTCAGTAATGCGAGAACACTTTCTTACGCCCCAAAGTGGTCTATTTTAAAGAAAAATGGCACAAAATAAGTATTGAATTACTTACCTTGAAAGTACACCTCCAACTGGTCATTGAAAAATGCAAAATAACTGTATCTAACTGACTATAACTTAGTTTGTGACCTGTCACAATAACATTTACTTAGTAAACAACCTAACTACACAAAAGCAATCAATCTAAATACATGTAAACTAATGAAATAAGAACGAAAACAAAAGCACCCACGGAACACGAATCGACTTCCCGTCGTACCGTTTTGAAGTGACTGGCGTTTGAACTGCGTAGGCGATGGAACGAATCATTGTATGGACGAGTCAATCGGAATTTTGCAAGGAAGAGATAGAAACAGTAAGTCAGCCACTAGTTTAATGGGTGTGAAGGGGATAGTAAATTTTCTGGTATGTGTTGGCTATGGACATTTTAGTGTCCGTGCGCACGAAATTTGAAAAAAATGGTTGGCAAATTTTTAGCCACTCTTCCTAGGAGCGGATAGGCTCCAAAATACAATTGTTGAGCACCGATATAATCCGTGCGGGATCAGAATGGGATAATACCTTTTGGAACTGAGACACTCGCGGTCCTGTAGCGTCAGCATTTCGGCAAACTCTAGTTGTCTATGGCAAACTCTCGTCGAAACTTGCTTGTGTTTTCTGTACGCGTGGGTGTCTGCTCGAGTTTTATCACGTTTTATTCAATTAATGCAATAACATTGAGTCGTTTTAGATTACAACCATTGAACGCTTTTGTGTATTTCCAATTTCATAGCCCTATGATAGAACATAGAACTAAAAATTTTTTTACTGACGTTACTCGAGAACTGTCATTTTCGATTCAGTTCCAAAAGGTATTATCCCATTCTGATTCCGCACGGATTATAATTAAAGACGACGTCCTTCTGCACCTTCCAAATCACGCCTCCCTTCTCAGGGATAATGAAAATAATACAAAAGACACGACAAAGGAGCCGCTAGAGATGAAATTTGACCGCTCTGTGTAAACAGACGATGTGCTGAGGGGCAGGGGCGACAGACCCGTTTTAGATGAATAGTCCTCCGTCACTTCATAGGTGTATTATGTCAGTTATTAAAGAAGCTTGAGTAGCGTGGTGCAGCTGTCTTATGGCGCCTAGACTAGAAATTGATAATAATACAAAATAATTCAATAAAAACTAAGGCTGATACACATTATACCTGGCATCGATCAGTGAAATAGGAGGCTTACAGTCTTGGGATTAGCACTATCCGACCTTGCATGCAAAATTGGCCAGATGATCTGTTTTGAGAGCCCTAAGATCGCTTGACTCACCAATACAAGCAACTTTTACTATGGGGCAAAGAGCGAAATCTCGAAAAAAATATGAGCTGCATGGAGCAGTAGGAATCGAATTTTAGTATGGAACAGGCAGATATATATTTCGAGATTTTTTCTGAAACACTCTGTATAGAAAAAGTATAATGGCAGGTCCCTGCACACTTTGTCACTTGTTTTATGAAGCAACAATGCAATTCCAACTTCCAAGTGATGCAACAAAGAGGAGAAATAAGCTGAGGAGCTTAGGCAAAAGCAATCAGCTTAAACAGCAACACTCGATGGACGAATTTGCAACAATAACTCTTCCCCAAACTACACAGAAAATTCTTAAAAATCCAAAAGGGCTCTTCTACGAAACGGGGAAGTTGAAAGCCGCATCCTGAGCCGGTAGCCCGCGGCAAAAAGACTAGAACATAATGATATAATGGACGTCCGAGGCGCTTAGCCGTAAATCTGTCTCGGGGCTGAGAACTCTTTCATCTACCGCCGATCCCCTAAGAGCTATGTTGACAATGTCATCGGGGGCAGACAATGCTTGTCCAAACGGGGATGGATTATTAAAATCTGATATTGTTTTCTAATCTCCTGGCTTCATTCCTTGAAGAAAGAATGGTGAGGCTGCGGTTGTATTACTTAAAATCTCTCAGAAACATGAAACCGGATAAGACGAAATATCTTGCGTCGCGCTTGGCCATAAGGTGGGTGCTTTAACAATTTTCATTGCAGAATTATGCGGTCTGCCAGTCTGTATCATGAATTTTATATATCCGACGGATCAAGCATCATTTGTAAGTCTGCGAGTTGATGCCAAGCGATATATGTCAATCGACGACCGTCAGCCACGGTTCACATGCAAATACCATTTCGAATTTAAATCCGCGCAATGCATCTGTCGCTGCACTCGAATGTAAACTTAAATATTCACGCAATTGAGCCGAGAATTCTCTGGAGTCGTGAGGCATTGGAGGATTCAAATATGGTAAAGAGATATGTGATGCCCTCTGCATACGCTGCCGGAGTTAGCTCTGCTCCGAACTTGCATGACAAAATTGAATTGAATTGAATAATTTATTTCGTGCATATAAACACATATAAAAAACTTAGGAACTAGATACACACATTATTGTTATTTAATTAATTAATTAGGTATTTATTATTATTGACTGTAATTACATTTTACCTACTTACGGTTGGTCTGTCCCACACAGAGGGATGCAATCTACTTGACTACTTGATAGACTTGACTGCGTGCAGTCGTATCCACCGCCTCTGTATGGGAGAGTCCAACCTGTAAGCTAGCGCAGACAGGAGACTGTTGGGGCTGGCTCGTATACGTCCCAACATCGACGTGCACCGTTTGCGCATGATGGTGCTAAAGCTGTCCGTGTCCGCATCTGCGAACATGCCGGATGCACTACAAAAACGAGGCAGCCCCAACAATACCCTAAACGCATTATTGTACTGTATACACAGGTCGCTGTAGGCCTCCTGTGTATAGTTGGCCCACAGACTGCAGGTGTAAAAGGACTGGCAGTATGCCTTGAAAAGTGTGAGCTTTACCCTTTTAGTACACCGTGCAAACCTGCGGGCCAACATGTTACATCGAACCGCCAGCGACCTGCGCTCCCTTTCGATGTCCACATTATCTTTTAAGTCCTCGGTGACCCAGTGGCCCAAGTATTTAAATTTTTGTATTTTTTTTTTTTTTTTTTAATTTTTTTTTTAATTTTTTTTTTTTTAAATTTTTTTTTTTTAAATTTTTGAATTTTTTTTTTTTTTTAATTTTTTTTAAATTTTTGAATTTTTTTTAAAATGTTCTTTGTCAAAGACTTTATAGTTATACTAATAGTTCAAATGTTGGGATTGGCCATAAATTAACTTTTTGCTCCGAGAAAGCCTTTGGAGTATTGACTACATTACGTTTACGACGTTGATTTCTACGTTTAACTGCCTAGCTGCTTTCGAACACACATAATTTTGCGCATCGTTAACTGTAAGAAATATGTTTTCCATAATTTTACATCAGAAATGTCTTTAGTTTAATCTCAGCCTGTAGCCAAACGGAGGGTTCTTACCATACGGATTTATAATTCATATTTAATTGTCATTGTGCCGTCCGACTGTCAGTCACAGTGAAGCATAGCCCCGATTGATGAAAGCTGATTATTTTATGTAGATAGGGCCGGGAGATTGTTTATGTCAATCGGATATGCTGCCGGAGGCTGCTACTGATATTGAAATGGCCTACAAACTACTTACTTCAATAAAGGGCAATTCAGGCGTAGGTATACATATTGTACTTACTTTATTAGTTTTTTAACGATTTGCTAATCTTCAGCCTTACTAAGGCCCGTAATATCAATCACAGTTTAAACTCAGACTATAGATTAAACCTCGCATTTATATGAATATTAATTGACAGATAAGGTTTAAACTAGCTTTTTTGGTTTAAGCTGTGATTGATATTACGGGCCTTACTATCCATGTCCAATGTCCATGACCGTTCCACCACTAAAACTTCGGCATAAATGAGCTTATTAATGGCACATATCGCTCTCGAATGAACCATGAGCTTTTATTATATTGTGTTCTGTGGTACCTTCCGTAATCCGTAGGTACCGTCCGTAGGTACCGTCTTTAAAAGAAAAGCTTTCGAACGAAATAGCTATTCTAAAGTTGCCTAATCGCCCTGCTGCATTTAATTAACAGCTGTATTGCAACTTGCATTACCGGCAACGCGACACTGTGTACTTACGTGTAGATTTTTATTATCGCATTGATTGACAGGGCTTTGTTTAACAGTGTGGTTTTATGTAATGCGCTGTTTCTATCGCATCAAACTTGTACTGTCGGCCACAGTCTAAGATACTCCATGGCAGCTCTTACCGCGCGCGGCATAAGGGCGCCAATCGAACAAAAATGGGTGTCCTAGCTTGTGGCCGACTGTACATAATTATATGGAGGTATTGTGTATCTCTCTTGGTAGGAACTCTTTTTGTTAAGGAATACTATAAAAATAACATATTTTAAATACAGATAAGAGTAGTGTCAGATAAGAGTAGTGTAGTATAAGTAGTGTCTTTTTTTTGTCATCAATTAGAATATTTATAATTGCACCGACTACCCGTCTCTCATCTCTTTAGCAGTTTCTCCGTCAGTGGTTGCCTGGAAGAGATTGCTGTTAGCAATAAGGCCGCCGATTTGTACCATTAATGTATTAATAATGTCTGTCCATAAAATGTTTTCTAGTACAATAAAGAATATTCTAATCTAATCTAATAAGAGCTAACTCTTAGGGTGGTATTCTAGAACGCTACTTAAACTCAGTTCAAACAAGAACGCTACTTAAACTCTGTTTAAACTCAGTTGAAACTAGAAAGCTCCTTGAACTCTGTTTAAACTCAGTTTAAATAGAGTTTAGTAGTATCGACTGTCGATAAAACAGTGCATGTTTTGATTTGAATATCCTTCCCTTCATATCAAAACATGCACTGCTTTATCGACAGTCTGAACTCTGTTTAAACTGAGTTTAAGTAGCGTTCTAGAATACCACCCTTAAAGTTGTTACGCACGATTGTTTTAATGAATTCGCAATAAAATTGAAAATGATAACGTCGAAAGTCGAAAATCCGTAGTGATAAAAAAGTGAGCAAAATGGTTTTCCGGTACCGGGAATCGAACCCGAGCCTCCTGGGTGAGAGCCAGGTATCCTAGCCACTAGACCATACCGGACTTGTCGGAGTAGCTGAAAATATATCTCTAGTTCAGACAGCTGAAGGTATGAGCTAATTTGAACCCTACCACTACTGTGTGCCCTATTATATTCAACCGGGAGTTTTAAATTCAATCAGAGCTTCAAAGGAAACATGAAAAAAGAAGATAAAGATATCACAAATTAGAAACGTTCAGAAGTTGATCTTAATGTGTGAAAAACGCAGACGAAAACAGGTATTTTTTACTGCGTAACTTTCAGTTTCGCTCTAAGACGACGGCAAAAGCTCGACTGGACTTCCATTTAGGTATATTTTCTGTAAGACAGAAAATCATTTCATAAATAAATTTAAGTGCCAAGTACAATACAAACAACTTTTGATATGGGACTAACTCCCAAAATCTTCAGTTACTTCATTGTCGTGTTGGGATGAATGAAAAATGCTAAAATTGACATAGTAACTATGTAGAGCGTGTCTGATTACTTAATGAGGATGTGTTATGTCACAGCCTTCTTAGGCTGTGGTCATGTTCTTCTGTATCTTTAAATTTCGCATCGAAATGCCAGTCCGACTGTTTGATATAAAATTCAGAATACCTATTCCTCCATCCACTTATGTTAATACACGACTTATTATATGGAAAGCAGTGCCATTAGCATGTCTCAACAATGCCGACATTCCTCGCCGACATGCTTGTCGGCGTCGGCTGTCGATCAACGTCAATCGGCCGACGTTCGCCGACATCTGATAGACGACATCTCTCCCGATGTTTATCCCGCGAACCTCTGGTTCCCTTAAAAGGTGGTTGCAATGAATAGCCTTTGTGATGGGAGACAATAGCGGTTTCTGAAGTGACGGCTCCAAAGGGATGCTTAATTACCATAAGAATAATTGATGGTTTGGAAATACTGGACTGAAGAACTAGTAGGCAATTATTTTAATGATGACAGTCCTTTTCTTTCTGTGTCTACCGCAGCGTTTGTTTGGTAGTCAAGCGAATCCATCGCGTCTAGTATTCTTATCCTTGTTGAGCTAGATTGCGTGCCATAAAGAGCTCTTTCCCATTCTATCTAGATGTCAAAGCTGCCAAAGCTTGGTAAAGTCTTATAGGTATATTGGCCCAGCAAATAAAGATCTTATGTTTCAACAATGCAATGGACATATGACCAGATTTGTTTTTCAACTTGACAACGAATTCGATACAGAAACCTGAGCTCCACGTGAAATTCGCCAATCCACAGTGGACATGCGTGGCCTCAAATTTCTTCTCAAGTCTTCTGCTAGTCCGTGCCCACCTTGTGGGTAAGTGAAGACTGCCTAGTAATAATTGAAAGGAAAAGGTCACTGCTCCAAAGGAACAAATAATGTAGCTGTACAAATCAAGCAGGAGGTGTAGATGAAAGCATGCAGTGAATCATAGTTCCATAGACAAATGGCAGCAGCCACCACTAGAGGTGTGTAGTTCGCGAATGAATGCTTCGATTGAATGCATTCGTTGTATGAAACCATTCATTCATTCATTCACTACCAATCTTTACATATCACATTCACTCTAGTCCACGTAGTTCATTCTTCAAGAAACATTCTTAAATCTACCACACTAAGAACCAAAATTCTGTAAATCTTTATATATCACATTCATTCTAGTCCACGTAGTTCATTCTTCAAGAAACATTCTTAAATCTACCACACTAAGGACCAAAATTCTGTAACTGATGTGTCTCGCCGTTGTCACCTTTGTCATTCGCGGACTACCGTGAGTCAAAAGATACGTGGACGAACTACTGAGCTATGAGCTATGAATGAGCTGTGAACTATGAATGAACTGTGAACTATGAATGAACTGTGAATGAACTATGAATGAATGAACTATGAATGAATGAGTTGTGAACTATGAATGAACTGTGAACTAAAAGAGTGAACTAGTTCAGTGAAGGAAATGAAGTATATCATTCTTTTCTTTTCACTGAAGCGTTTCGCGCACCTCTAGCCACCACGGTACAAATTGCGGGCGTGATCTGCGGCTCCCACTCGCGGTGCATTCGTGCGCTGAAACAATACAAAAATTACATGCAGAAAGTCTGGTCTAAAGCGTCCTCAAAAAAGGGTTTCCAATAAAAGCCAGTTGAGATACGAGAGATTCAGCCTCCTGCAACTTATAATGATGGGAAAAGTCACTGGCAAGAGACGCGTCGGCCAAAGGCGAAAATCTTGGCTATGAAATCTACAGGAGTGGACTGGGATCGCGCGCGAGTGCTGCCCATTTATTTCGCCCCGCGAGAGACAAAGAGAGATATGCGGTGTTGACCGCCAACCTTCGCTGAGTCGGAGAGGCACCCTAAGAAGAAGAAGAAGAAAAGCCAGAGATTTAGGGGAAGACGTCGTGTCTAAAACCTCTGAGAATCGAAAGGGAAGCAACAGTGATGATAACATTTAAAATTGCTTCGCTGTCATAGAAGAAACCGTATCGGTACTTTACATTTATTTTTTCTTTATTCCCACGCTGGCGGGACGATCTCGACAAATACATGCTGAAGTGGTCTGAGTTTGCCCAGGACAGAAAAGTCTGGACTGAAGGGAGGAGGCCTTTGCCCAGCAGTGGGACATAGGCACCGGGGCTAAGTAAAACCTACTTTACAGAATGTAGGAGCAAATTGGCTGTGTGACAGACGGACGGACGGACAGATCGGCGTCTGACGAGTGATCCTTGGTTCCATTTTACCCTTTTGAGATACGGAATCCTAAAAATGCACACAAAATAAGCCAGAAAGGTCCCTCTGTTTCCTTTATAGTGGTTCTAGGGCGTCGCGCTGACAAATAGGAGTACATAAAGCATCTTGACGGTGCCATATTTACGCGATTCTGATGCCACAAGAAGGTGGAAATGTATCGCAATATACAACGTGTTACAAAATATAATAACTCTTTATAAAGCAAACTTAAATAGGCGATGGGGCTAAGACGAAACCTGTGTTACAGATGCCCGCACTTCCTCATTAATTACATAGAAAAACAAACGAAATGATCAGTGAATTTAAAATTGTTTGATCATCATCATCATCATCAGCCCACCGCTGCCCACTGCTGGGTATAGGCCTTTTTCCCCTCGCGCCATCTCTCGCGGTCCCTCGCCATCCGCATCCATGGACCCTCTGCCGCCATAACGATGTCGTCCGACCATCGGGTTGCAGGTCGATATAAAATATAGATATATATATTTAATATATATATTTTGATATAAAAAGTAAATATAGATTTATAAAATTAGGGAAATAATATGTTGGTATTAAGGCAAATTGAGATGTAGTCAAACTGAAATAAAGTCATTACGAATTTCAGGCATTATGGGACAAAGGCAAATTGAAATTCGATCACAATGAAATCAAGGCGATTTGACATTGGCTATTTCCTTTTATAGAATAGAGTGCACGGGGTCTACGTGCTGTCGACTACGTTGCACATAAAATAGGCCAAAAATTTACGTATCAAAGCCTACCAGAGTGATATAAAATAGGCCAAAAATTTACGTATCAAAGCCTACCAGAATGCTCAATCACGATACGAATGTCATGACATATTTTGTAAGTACCTAGATGGTTTTCTGAGAGTACATTCAGTTCTACAAGGTGCTACAAAAGATCGTAACTCTATTTACAGGGTAATAGCCAATAGCACATGGTGTTAAAGATCACAACCAATATTTTTTTGCTCTATGACGATCCGTTGATTTTTAAATTAATAAAATGTGAACGCTGTGGTGGGAGAAAAGTATTTTTTAAATATTGTTTTCATTGACTTTCACAATGTTTTAACAACTCAAAGCTATGCAAATGCACACACAAACATATTTTCAAATTTGAGCTAATACCAAAAACAAAATTTATATATTTTTTTTAAATTTTGAGGTTAAAAAAATAACATTTTCTTTTGAATTTGAATTTTTTTTTACAGAATTGTCATCATGTTGACCAGTAGGTTACACACCCTGTAAAAAGAGTTGGATGTTTTGTAACACGTTGTATGTGATGTAATGCGATGTGAATACGCTTGTTACTTGAGGTGCATATCTAATCCAGAGGTGTTTATTCCATGAATCACACGTTATGTCAGATCACCTGGCTCGATCTACAGTCTACAGGCACAATGAGCACAATATTATACCTACATACTAGACCTATTTCGCTATAATAGTTCAACCGCATAACTAATTTTTGCTAAAGACGATTACTGGGATTCGGTGATTCATAAAATCATTTTTTGCTTATAACAATTAGCACGATTTTTTTCTTATATATAACTTTGATAAAAGAATTAGATTCCTTATACTCTGAAGAATAAGACTGCATTCATAACTCAATTCATGATTTTTTGTGGGTTGACATACTAATGCAGAACACTGTCCATATGCTTACTAACAACTTTGTAATTTCTGTAAATATTGTAACTGTGTGTGTATGTCAATATGGACCTGGTCCGAAATAAAAAGTTTTATTATTATTATACAGGGTGCACTCTAAGTCGATAGCGGAACTTTAAGTAGGCTGTCTACTGATCAATACAAATAACTTCTACTAGGTGGATTAAAAAATGGAGCGAAAAAAATATCAGCTGTTCCATACAAAAGGTCGACTCAATACTGCGCCAAATGTATGAAACAGCTGATATTTTTTTCGCTCCATTTTTTTCGCCACCTAGTACAAGTTGTTTGTAGAGATCAGTAGACAGCCTACTTAAAGTTCCGCTATCGACTTAGAGTGCACCCTGTAGATTGAAGGGCATAAACATATTTTTTCTAAAACAATTATCCAGGGAGGAAACAGGTCCCCCCTTTTGTATGGAGTTGAGGTTACCCGCGTTTCCCCTTAAATACTTCCACACACTTAGGCCTGTAATATCAATCACAGTTTAAACTCAGACCTTAGATTAAACCTCGCATTTTGTATGAAAATTAATCGACAGACAGGATTTAAACTAGGCTTTTTGGTTTAAACTGTGATTGATATTAGTGTGGCATTAATAGTCGTCGACTCGAAAATCGGACTCAAGTATTGTCTTGCATAACTTAGCTGTGGTAGGCATACATTATGCATCACATTTCACTTTAACCAGACTTTTTATCCAAGCCGCGGCATAGTAATTTGTTCTGGTGGCAAAATGCTGCTATTATGGCATGCCATAATATTACATTCAGCAACATTGTAGTGCTATAAACCCGAACGAAACGAGGCCATAAAGAATACAGCCCTCTGATTAAGGCTGTTGATCTCTCGATAACATCGCTAATTCCATGCCATTACTAATTCAAAGAAACCTCGAATAATACGTTAATATAATACCGTCGTCTTCCGAGAACGCTTTAATAATACCACGAGATTAATAATCAGAGTTTTGCCTCTCGACTGCATTATTCTGCTAATCTGCGTGAGGCATGGAAAGAAGTGATTTTGGTCCAAGTATTGACTTTCCGTTTTCAATTACCGCGCCCGAGAATACCCATCCCTAAGCCAGGGGCCTTAGCCTGGAACGCAATGGTGCCATAATAGGCTCCCAGTTTTTTTAAAATATATTTTTTTTTTTTTACTTAGAATATTAACAAAACATAGTTGACGGCTTCAATTACGATTTATTAATGCTGTCGGTGCTTGTAATGTTTTTGTAGTACAGCAAAGAATATTCTGATTCTAATTCTAGAGCGTTAGTTTTCGGGTTGTAGGAGAAAAACGAGGAAACCCCGGTTTTGTTTCTGCTAGGACGCCATCGACACGCCATTGCGTTGCAGGTTAAGGCCCCAGGACTACACCTAATCTGCCCGACGCTCCACAATGGTGTGATTTATACAAGATCCCATTGTCACCGCCGAACAAAGATCTTGTCAATTATAATCCGCACGAAATCTTTCATCGCCGTCAAACGGTAGCGCACAGTGGTGCGCCCGCCGCAATGTGTCGCCCAAAAAAACTTTTAATAAATTATTTGCGAAACTTGTTCGAGACCCTTCTCAAAAGCGGCGAGGAAGCGAAACCGATTGCTCGTGACGTGACGTCCATTGTGACCGTGGAGTATTATGTTGTCAAAATACATGGGGATTTTGTTATTATTTTTGTGTTTGCGAGTTCACTTAGCACCCCTTTGTCCGCGGCAGACCTTCCCAGAACAGGGGATGTGTGCGCCATAAAACAACTATACGGCCAGCTCCTATCTTTCCGTGAAAAGGGACATGTGAATGGAATAGTAATCATTATATCCTATTCTTTTTTAAGCCGTTTCAAAAAGCTCGTACAATGCGTAATCTTTACGACTTACGCCGGCTGTTTTTTATGCGTCAAACCGACACTAATAAGGCTTGGGAATAGAATTTTAAAAAGGCTCGTCTCTTCTTTGATGCTGTCTCGTAAAGGTAATAACATTTTTTGTTTGAGATGCGTGTGTCAGTCGGCATTACGTGATCCCTGCCAAGTGTATCTGCCAAATTACGCCATCACAACAAATATCCTCGCATCGCTGCGCCTGTCGTGGCTCGTACGAGATCGGGCTTGATATTTATTCAAATTATCGCCCCACCCTCTTGTTTTCGACCCGAATGAATTTTTCATGCACACGCCGCGCGAACCCGTCGTAATTTCACTTTGTGCTGCGCCCCGCCCGAGAAAATGAGTTTATTTACAAAGAAGTACCTACTTATGGATAAAAAATATGTTTTCTCCCTGTGAGACGTCTTTATGTTTAAACATCGGAGAGTCAAAAGTCGAAGATTATCCTGTTATTTCTCTGTTATGGTATGTTTGTTATGTTGCTGGCAGAGTTAATATTTGAACACGATCGTGTGTTTTGCTTTTAGAAAAAAGGCCATGTTGTATATTCTTTTCATCGACCAAATTCTCTACCACGTAAGAACATGTTTAGTTCTACATGATACCTATTTAGCCAATTAATTTAGCTTACTCTGGGCCATACTTTTATTGTATACCTACCTATATTGTTTAAACACCTTTTATTACGCTGAAGTCTACATCACTAAATCTCAACCACTACTTTTCATCTACCATGTTGATGTCGTCAGCCCGCGTATTACTTAAGGGTAGACGATAGCAACGTGGCGGGAAATTCAAAATTTTCACAGTTTTTTACATGTTGTAGCTAAACTGAGCTATTTTTGTTCAGCGATTTTTCGTTCGCGGCAATAAAACAGTATTATTTTAATTATTGTAAACAACAGAACTACAACATGTAAAAACTGTGAAAATTTTGAATTACCCGCCGCGCTGCTATCTTCTATAGTGTTTACCGTAATTTCAACAATTCAAACTCAGTTAAACTAAATCCATCTTAAGAGGGCGTTAGAGCACCATTTTCCCATACAAAGGTAGTTCCGGTTTAATTTCTAAACTACAGGCTGAATTTTGCTGAAACTTGGTTTATATCAGTAGATGACCAACATGGAGGTTTGCAAATAGTTTTTTATAATAAAAAAATAGCCTGAAAGAAATTAGACCATTGCTGTTATTTAATTTCATTATTACACTATCTATTGGAGTCTAACTACCTTGGGAATATCAATAATGTGTTGTACTTGTCAGAAAAAAAAAGGATTTTTGAAATACCTAATAAAATGTAGAAATGGCAGCTGAACTATGAAATTTTTGTGGAAAATAGATCTATTACATTACAACTACAACTACAGGGTGCACTCTAAGTCAATAGCGAAACTTTAAGTAGGCTGTCTACTGATCAATACAAACAAGTTGTACTAGGTGGCGAAAAAAATGGAGCGAAAAAAATATCATCAGTTTCATACATTTGGCGCAGTACTGAGTCGATCTTTTGTATGGAACAGCTGATATTTTTTTAGCTCCATTTTTTTCGCCACCTAGTACAAGTTGTTTGTATTGATCAGTAGACAGCCTACCTAAAGTTCCGCTATCGACTTAGAGTGCACCCTGTAGATACTCGCGAAAGGACACGAACATACGTAGACTCATACAGCCGCATTGCCTCTCACTTTTCCCGCGCCCCGTCTCGCTCTGGGTGAAACAGCTATAGAAAACAGTGTTTCACGAGCTTGGCCGTCACTGAGTTCCCACGGTCCTGAAGGGACCTCTTAATGACTGTTTGTGAGGCCTCGTGTCTCATTACCGTGTCACCATGTGTGCGAAGCAATAAAAGTGCTTGTCAAGCAAAAGCGCGATTTAGCGCTGTTCACTTATTTACTCTCTCGTTTTTATGCGGGTATTTACTGAAATGATAACGTCGGTCAGAGTGGGGCACAAACAAGGAAACATCTTTGGATTGCACCGTTTACTACCTTCCGCGTTTCTCTTATCACTTAATTTTGCCAAGGTGTTTCCATATTTTGGCATTGGACTTTTTAATGCCGGATATTTAAAGCTAGTAACAAATAGCATACCCTTATGCCAATACACAATGAGATAAGCAGAGGTAGGTATCAAAAAATTTAACAAGGTCTTCAGCCGGGTATGTTTGAAAAACATAACAACTGCAACAAATCATACTTTTCTTAGCTGCGCGTAGCAAATTTAGAATCTGATGTTAATGTAATTTCTTTTCCTAATACTAGACTGACATTTCCCCACATGTGTCTGTTTCCTAACACAGACCCATCCACAGTCCATACATCACACTCATACCTCACATCGACAAAAACAACACATAAAGCAACCCTAATGTAAATATCGCGTCTATCTGTCCTTAACAATTTCGTAAATACTCACTAAACTCAGCCCCGCATATAAATTACCTCGGAACAGTCTCAAATTGCCCCATGCCAATAAAAAAAAAACTGGTCAGGATGATGTTATTTTTATACCGAGGGTTCCGTAACTTAGAAAATAATTTTATGATTTTAAAACACAGTGATGATAATTTTACAACTTAAACTTTCGTAAGCACTGCACAGTTTTATATTGATTTAACGAGTCCACTAACTTTTATAGTTATAGTAATGATAATTGTGCATTTTGTTTTAAATTCACCATTATGTCACAATTTGTAAAAAAAACCCTTGAGAACCAGGACGTTTTTCAGAAGGATTAGAAATTTAGGATGGGCATGAGCAGGTTTTATTATAATTATAATTTAGTTTTTTGTGTGGGTTGTTGGTAATAATTGATATCTTACGAGACACTATCGAGAATTACAACCCAATGTTTGTTGCTCTATTGATTTACTACGAACCCCTAAAAGTTGCGTAGCAGAGGGTAAAAATTTGGTTTATCGCTATCTTTATGGTGGCTCGGGCATTATTTATACTGTGTTCATGCGTGTAGGTACCCGTTTAAATTGTCAGTAATATAATACTGTTCGTTGTAATAAACCTGACAGCTTAAGGCCTGGTTTTAATGGAGACTGTGTGAAAGGAATCGTGTTGGTTTTTGTACACGACACGAATACGAAAGATCTGTTGAAAGTAACGAGGATATTTACTTGAGCAGAAAATCACAAAAGACAACTTTTTTTTGTATCGCCAAATGCAGACGTTATCAATATTTGATTTTCACGTTTTGCATACAACTTTAAGCAACTTATTGACTTTTGTGATCTTTTTGTATCTACGAAGAAATAGTGTGCAAGCGGCGCATAATTCTCGTTTTTCGATTACGTTTGACTTAAATAAAATTGGCGACAATCAAAAATAATAAAAGCTAAAAACAAAATACGCGTTTTCTCACAGAAAATATACACTATTACCTAATAGAAAAGCGTTATGCTTCCCCTTAAACAACGTTGTTCCAGCAAGCCACCCCGGTTGAAAGGGTTGACGGACGGGGATAAAGTTGCCTTATAAAAAAGTTTTATGTCACCCGTCCATCAGGATGCACATTTTCGTGTTTTTATTATAAATAACCGAGAATATCGTATTTCTTCGAATAGGATTCAGTTGTTTATTTAAGTTATAATTCGTTCTGTGTACGTCGTGTGTGTTCGCACGTTCTGTTGTGTGTTTATTTATTTTATCAACTTTATTATATGAGGCTGGCTACTGTATTTTTGAGAAATCGTGAATTTATATTTCAATCGTGATGTCTATTATTCTTTTGGACATAAAAGGTTTTTTTTTTTTTTTTGGCGTTCGTAAAATAACACCCGAGAAATCCCCAGTGTACTTACTGTGTAGGCTGTCATAATGGACTCTTCAAACGTTCCGTCAAATGTTTTCAAAAACAATATTTATTGTTCGTCAAAATTTATGGCGCGCCCCACAGGGCGAAAAATGCGGCGCGCCTTTGGGTCGATTGTTCTCTTGTAAATAGGCGCTAAGACCCTAGTTTTACAGTGTTTGCTAATTATTATAGTCATTGGGCTATTGTCTACTGCACTTTCATGTTTTGCCGACTACACTACTACAGCTGGGGAATACCTTCGGATGATATACGACGACGAGCGGTCTCTCACAAAGCGAGCGTTGTCTTTATTGGGGTCATAAATTGTGATACAAGTATTACAGCTCGGGGGAAATTTATTTCGCCTCACCTTTTATTTATTATTGTGTCAAAATACGGCTTTATCTCTAGGCAAATGTAGGTGGGACCCGGCTGAGTCAGGTTTTTACAGCCCTCCTAGATAAGGGATAGAGATAGTTTTGTGAATGGGCCCGTTTTATTTCGCGTGTTAGTCTACCGCTTATCTCGGCTTTTATGATAAGGTTTTAGAAGGCTGTTAATGCTTTATTGCGGCGACAGGACGAGTGCAATTAAGCCTTGGTTAGAGAAATGTAGATAAGAACAAATGTCTACAAAATAAGATAAAAATGCCTGCAATTCTGATAACGACTTGATAAATATTTTATCAACACTGCAGCTACAACATAATTTTTGTATGGTCGAACAACATTCTACAGCGCGCGGCATAAGGGCGCCAATCGAACAAAAATGGGTATCCTAGCGTGTAGCCGACTGTACGTAGCGTTTAATTTGGTCTGTCTGCTCACCCCCCAGCTGATGTGAGTACGGAACAGATCGGATATTTATTACAAACACATTATACAAAACAAACAGAGATCAAAGAGCTCGCACTCAAACACTCACACACGGCACAGATCAACTCAACAGAAGTAGAGTTCAGAGATACAACAATTGCATGTAACACGTAAAATGTCGTAAGTTGTGTGAAAGTTACAACATTTATAATTTTTACTACTGATGTGAAAACGGCTCACTACTACGAAACTTATTTATTTGACAAACATTTTTATAGTACCTAAGCTGTGTGTTTAGAATTTCAAGCCAAATTTTCAGTGGTGGTTGACTACTTGCCTCGTCGGTCACCAGTCGCCCCTCGCCAGCGCCACTGTCCGATAGGTTTATTATTACCCGTTTTACCAACCACAACTAAAGAGTGTTAGTTAGGATTCTTAGAAAACTTTGAAGTGATGAAAGGGGCATTAGGTTAGGAAGGTACAGACGTGATCGGCACGTCGACCCTTACAAGCGTGCACTCTATTCAGTTAAGGCTTTAATAGGCGCTAACTAGCGCCACCAATGATAAAAAAATCATGGCTTTTTTTATAACCCCCTTTTTGAAAAAGTTAAACGGCAGAGTTTTCTATATTACTAATAGCAATTTTTAGAACCTACAACCTGCAATCTAGGAATAACAACCTAGGCTACAATTTCGTTTATGCCAAAAACGGCCTTTTCTGCCAAAAGTTAAATTGTAGCCTAGATTCCTTTGTCTCGGCTCTGGGCTGATGGTTCTAAAAATTGCTATAAGTAATATAGAAAACTCTGCCGTTTAACTTTTTCAAAAAGGGGGTTATAAAAAAAGCCATGATTTTTTTATCATTGGTGGCGCTAGTTAGCGCCTATTAAAGCCTTAAGTTACGGTTGACTGGCTAAGTATATTTCTGTTAAAACTTCATCATCAGCCCACCTCTGCTCACTGCTGGGTATAGGCCTTTTCCCCCTCACGCCACCTCTCACCTCTAACTTAAAAGTTCAGAATAAAAATACATTTTCTGCTGCGTTGAGTTTCCGGTTCAGTTTCCGGTTCCGATATTCGCGGGGGTAACCCCCCGCGAATATCGCAGCTATTGCGAATAAATTGAAAAAGTTTTGAAATTAATTTCTCTTTGAATTCGCATAGTAATGCTTTGATTTTAAATACTTTGTAATGTTTATTAAGGTAAGGCTATTTTATTATTAAATAAAAACACAAAATGCGTCTTAATTTGTAAAATATTAAATTTTGTAAATTGTGCCATATTGCAGCCGTATTGGAAAAATGCGTCAAGGGTAGAGAGACTGACGAGAATCTCCGTTCTAGAAAATTCTAGAATATTTCTTTTCTCGAAGGCCGAAACAAGAAGCGATTCCTTTGCCGCGTTTATTCTGTGCCAGGCCGGGCTCGTCAAACTTTTTCTCGACCCTCTGTGTGTCTGTAAACAGTAATTTGGTACCTTTTGCTATCGGTTTTTTTTTCCGCTGCGCCCGTGAAGAGAGCCCTTTGAAGCCGCCGCCGCATCCGCTCGCACAATGCCTCTCTATCTTCGAAAGGCAGATAGTTTGGTTCGAACCAAACAACTTTTATTTGGGCCACGGTTTTTGTTCGGTTTTTTTTTTCTAAGAGACGTTTTGTGGTCATCATTGTGGCTGTTTACACGTGAAGGCCTGTGTATTAGCAGTTAATTGGGTTAGAAATTATGTTCCTTAATCACGTCAGCGCTGTTCGTGCGAGAAATTGCCGGCTTCGCTCTGGAAATGTAGAAATGAAATGCGGTTACTTTATTGTATGCCATGGGTATTCAAATGGAAGCTCTGTGGCGTGTAATTTGCTTCGGAAACGATCGCCGTGGCTTGTAATCAATAAAAAAAAGGCTGGTCATTTTGTTGGTTAACTGCCAGAAAATATTATATTTTGCAAATTTACGTTAACATCCAATATGAAATTGGAGTCTAAATACTACAATTTGTATAAAGTTAACCAGCAGCAATTTAAGTAAGAATATGACAGATTATGGGCAGCGATAAAAGTCAAAATAAAATAGCAAATTGAAAGTTATGATATTTTTTTCAAATTGAGTACAAAATAAAAACGCATTTACAAACCGCCCTGAAGACGATACGCGAGACAAGATGGCGTGAAAATTACGTCTTCCACAACTGTCACCACAATGCCATTCTTAATTTAAGGTTGGACGATAGCAATGTAGTGGGAAATTCAAAATTTTCCCACATTTTTAAATTTTGTAGCTAAACTGAGCTATTTTTGTTCAGCGATTTTTCGTTCGCGGCAATAACATAGTATTCTTTTCATTATTGTTAACAACAAAACAACAATAATTCAGCCGATTATGTGTTCTGGTCATCAACAAGTTTTTTGGGAGGTGCCACTGCTTCGTAGACCAGAACACATAATCGGCTGAATTATTGTTGTTCTGTTGTTAACAAGAATGAAAAGAATACTATGTTATTGCCGCGAACGAAAAATCGCTGAACAAAAATAGCTCAGTTTACCTACAAAATGTAAAAAACTGTGAACATTTTGAATTTCCCGCCACGCTGCTATCTTCCAGCCTTAAACGCATAATAGTAGATGTAACACTAAAGTCTAATTCTTTATTCAGGATAGTAAACTGACAAATGCTAACTGTCACTTTGCAAAATAATGTTGCCGTATTTATTGTAATAGTGATGCATTCCACTCGTTGTGCGATTCAGCTCAGTCACAAAAAAAAAGCGAAATACGAAATTCCGCATGGTAGCCCGTGCGTCAGGAATTCTGGACGGAAAAAAAACGTTCGGAATGCAATATTTCCATAGATCATTTAAAAAACACAATTTTTAACGCATTTAACACTCCTCAGAAAAAGTGGACCAAAACACACTTTCTCATTACTAATTAATAAGTTTTTAGTTAATTTCATATAATAAGCTTTTCATCAATCGGCCTATAAATCGATTATATCGATTACGCAATTCGATTCATGTCAAACTTTTTGTCACCACACTATTTAATTTTCACCAGAGACTGGCCACACCGTAAACGTCAGTGTACTATCTTGAATGAAGAATTAGACTTTAGCACGGCCGCGCCGCTGCAACCGCGACCGCGCTCGCCTCGAGGCGCGACAGACCCCGTCTCGCAATAAACATGTTTTTTGCCTCGCGTGTCCGCGCTCTGTCAAATATATTACAGCCCGCCGGGTTATTTACGACCTCCGTCGTCCGCCCATACGTTATACTTAGTATCTTTGTTTGGACACAATAAGCAATATTTTCTAAAGGCCTAAAAGGGCCGCCCGTCGCACGCAGCTGTTGATATGGGTCTCCGAATTGACATATTTAATTTGATCGCTACAGAGGGCCGCGATCGAACCCGTGTTTGACAGGTTTTAGTGTCAGATTAACGTTGCTGTTATGGACTCGACGACCAGCATCGAGCAATATTGACTTGACTTCACTATCCCTCCGACGCGGTTGTTTGTAATGAGGAAACGCTCAGTTTGTCGATGATAATGTTTACGAGGCGCACTACAAAGCGGCAGTAAAACACGTTGACACATCAAACGAGAGTTCAGAGAAGTGCATTCCTCACGGAACGGATCAATTTCTCCCCTTTGAACCAGGCGGGCGCGGCGAGCACGCCGAGCGCCGCCCGTAAACGAGTAAGTAGTTTCAAATGTGTCAGCAGTAAAGTGCGCCGAGTGACTCGGCCAAAAGAAAGAAGCTGTTACGCCGTAGTCGGGGGCGTAATAAAAGTGGCGTCGGACAAAAAGCGGAGTCTTGCGGGCGCTGGCGGCGCGGCGGCGGCGGCGGCGGCAGGTAGACGCGAGTCACGCCGCGGCGGCTCCTCAAAGCTGCGACCGTCATGGGTGGCGAGCCACCAACACCATCGCACGTCTCAATCCGCAGCCGGCTGCCGAGCATACCGCCTTTCCTTTTTCCCCTCCCGCAATGCAGCTATGTGTCGTTTCCGCTTTATTTTTTATGGTTATGCGCTGCAGCGGAGAGATATACCGTGCTCGCTCTGATAAAGCGTTCAGGTAGCCCTGTCTCCGTCTCGCCGGGCGCGGGGTGCGGGGCGCGGGGCTCGCCGCCCGTCAAGCTCTGGTGGGGTCCGGTCGCTCAGAGTTCCCTCGGTCGCCGCCACGGACGCACGCGTTTCTTTCCCACTCAGCTCGTGACACAGAGTGCTTGAGCAGCCAGAGGCAATTTTCCTGTAATAAAGTGAAGTTGATAAGTGATCGTAAAAAGTTAACTCCAAATGGTGGTGCTTGAAGACGGAGGAATGATGACCACTAACCCCAATCAATATTTACAGCCTGATTATTTATCGCCACTTCCGTCCAGTGTAAGTATTATTGTTTGTTTGCGCTTCGAAAATTCTAAAACAATGAAACTTGTAACTTTCAGGAACTTTAGTTAAATTTATTTGAAGCTAATTTTACTTTCCTTTGTTACAGATGGATTCCAAGAAAAGCCCGCTTGCACTGTTGGCTCAAACTTGCAGCCAAATCGGCGCGGACACTTCGCCGGCAAAACCGCTCCTGCCTCCGCTGGATAAGAAGAAATCAGTGAACAGTGTTAACAGTGATGTAGTTAGTCGCACGTCGCCGAACAATATGGTGATGAAAGACAAACCGCGCTCTTCTCCTGAAAGTAAACATCTTGCTTTCAAACCGTACGAGACCAACGTCGTATCAAAGAAGCCGGAAGAGAGACCATCGTCGAAAGCTAGCTCCGACAGTTCTGACGAAAAGAAATCGGGAAAAAGCACACCTGGACGCAAGTCGACCCCGCCAAATTCCACAGAAACTGGAAAGAGTAGTCCGTCTGAACACAAATCTTCGGCCGGATCGCAAGGAACAAGCCCAATCATTCGCTCCGGTTTGGAAGTTCTTGGACATGGAAAGGATCATCTTGGTGCATTCAAAAACATTCCCGGCTTACCTGGATTTAACCCGTTGGCTGGACTCTGCTGTCCGCCGGGTATGGAGCAGCATGCCAATCCTGCGTTCAGGCCTCCATACGCGGGCGCTCCCTTCAGTGCCCACCACGCTGCGATGCTCGCCGCCGCTGCCGGCTTCCCGGGCTCCTCGCCCAACCCATACCTGGGATACGCCAGAGTCAAGACACCGTCGGGCGGAGAGACTTTAATTCCAGTCTGCAAAGACCCTTACTGCACTGGATGCCAGTTCTCCGTCAACAATCACCATCTGTTGATGAGCAACGGCTCCTGCCCCGCCGGGTGCACTCAGTGCGAACACCAGAAGTACAACTTGGCGATGGCGATGGCTCTGTCGCAGCAGGGAGCGGCCGGCGGTCTCCCTTATGCCCAACTCAGCCGGCCCTACGTGTGCAACTGGATCGTCGGCGAGTCTTACTGCGGCAAGCGGTTTGGAAACTCTGAGGAGTTGCTGCAGCACTTAAGGAGTCACACCACGGACGGTTCGACGCCTGCTACAGTGTCGTCCAGCCAACCGTCGCTGTTGAATCCGCTGAGTCCGCTGTTTACTACGGCAGGACTCCGCGGTGCGTACCCGACGGCACCGCTAAGTCCGCTCTCAGCCAGCCGGTATCACCCGTACTCTAAAGCGGGCCTTCCTGCAAGCCTGGGAGGCTCTCCCTACGGTGCCTTTAACCCAGCTCTAGGCCCATTCTACTCCCCATACGCCATGTATGGTCAGAGACTCGGCGCCGCGCACCAGTAAAAACAAAGTGTAAATAGGACTAACATTGAACTGTTTGTTGTATTGTCCAAGTTTCTTCTGTGATATCGATAGACTATTCGTGTTCTACGCTAAAGGCGTACGCGCTATGACAAATTTAGTGTTTAGTGCAATTTATACCGATAGTTATTTATGTAAGTTGACTTGCCGACGGAGTTGCTCCGCGCGGGTGTCGGAGCGATGTGACGACTTGTACAGCCAAATGTTATTGTGTAAATAATAATCTCTATGTTTAATATTAAAATGGATTATTTCGAATATAATGTCTACATACCAATCAAAAAAAGTATTTTGATTTGCGCCGTGGAAACAAAGTTTCCGGGCGTTTCCCTTTGATAAAAAACTCAAAATAAAACAGGTCAAGAGGACGTTTAAAGATGCTCACAAACATAAATAAAACTCTTATAAACATCAAAGCAATCATGTACTTCCACAATACATCAAAACAACTGCTTTCTATGATAAATGTTAGATGAGAATGATAAAGATAAAGATAAAGATAAAATATTCTTTATTGTACACCAATATAAATACAAGCTAGGAAAAAAACCTTAACTAAACAAGGTACAATTGATTAATATACTTCTTACTCACATTAAGGCCGTCAATCAACGCCAAGAATCATAGGAGCGTGATAAACATTACATCAATCACCCACAAATAACCAACTACTACTTAATTTTCTCAAAGAAAAAATCATAGAAAGAAACACAATCAAAGCCTGCTATGAAATAGACATAAAAATGAGCTGTTTATATGAATTAATATTAAAAACCCACATACTCATGAGAGCGTAAGAAATATACATTGAAAAGTAGAAAAAAAGAGGAGAAAAAGCGGGCGCGAGGCCGCTCGCCGTCATTAATAACAAAGCCGTGAGCTGTCAGCTTTGTTAATGTCAAGTTTTTTTAATAAATGTTATTTTGATTAGCCCCATGTCATGTTGGAAACTCAACTGTCAAAAGCATAATTGGTCGCACGAAAAGACTGAAAGGCAGGTGATAGAGCAACGCAAAACAGAGAGATCTCAAATTCATAAAATTTTGCATTCAGCACACGTTAATTAAGGACAAAATTATAATTTCAATTAGACGTCGTAAAATATTTTATAATCGTTAAAAGCGTGTTCTCGAAGTGTTTTATTACTTATGAATAATTTAAATCGGTATCTCTATTTATATTTATGGTTAACAATATATTGTGTTAATACCATTTAATTGACGTTGAATATTTATCCTGTTTTCTACGTTTGACATCGCGTGACCTTATGGCTTTAATCATGAGCGAAATTGATGATTTCTATCAATCGCTATGCAAATTGAACACTTTGATTCACATGCAAACACTCAGGTGGAACTAATGGTTTTCCGCCCGCGGCCTGGCCTACTCTCCACAGCTTCATAATATTATTCAAATGGATATACTGCAATAATCTGTTAGTATATTAATTGAATCCACAAAACTTAGGAGTACATTGCTTAAAACATAAATGAAATAGAACTAAATCTGAAAATCGAATAAGTATTAGTAAAATATTTTATATGTGCGGATGGATACCCATTTTCCATTTTATAACATTCAGAATATAGAGCGTGACAGTACGGAAAGTTACTATTAAAACTTATTCTAATCCTGACTTTAAGGTTTAGGATATAAAATAGTTAAGTAGGTAACAATAACAATACAGTTTTCAGATAACAATACAGCTGTCAGGATAATACAAGTGCTGGGCAAGCCTACTCTAAATAATGTTCCAGGCACTGCAGTGTCGAAGTAGTCACTTCACCCATGTCGAAGTATGATTGAAGGTACCACTGGACGAAGTATAAATTACCTCATTACACTAGATATTTTTTTGTCGTTAATAAACAGAACCTCCGAATCGATCATCATTACTGTCACCAAAACCCTGCCTCCTCTGTTCGTTCCCTGCTCTATGGTGTAACCTGTCGGTCGCTGCTGCGCTGACAGCCGCAAGCGATCAACTCCCGGTGCCGAGTCGCCGGGAGCTGCGACACGCGACATGCGACTGGCGGTCGTGCCTGTTAGTCAGCTAGTTGGACTAGGGTCTGTCACTAACTGACACTCGAGACTTTGTACTGAAATCTTAGAATGAGTAAAATAAGAATAATGAGAGGGCTCGTATGACCAACATATTTTATAGGCTATGCGAAAGCTCTAAAAGCCAATTATCTAAATTTCAAAACAAGCTATTTTCGAATGATATTAATAATTTACACCGTTCTTCATTTTTGGGGATAGAAGTCTCAAATATACTGAGGCTTGAGCTGGAGTCTAAAAGACAAGAATAAAGAATATCTCTGTTTTGATTAAACTTCTGTCAAAGTATACTGTTGCCTCACGTTATATGACATGGAGGGCTAGAGTATTAACGTCAAATCTAGAACGAAGTTCGTTAATCAAACAAAATGGCAGCCTGTTAGCATTATTTTATTCTAGGCTGTCTATCATCGGTTTGAATATGACTGTGATTTGATTCTTCGGACATCTTACTTTGAGTGCCTCACTTTTAATATGAATAGGTGAGCGATGCAAAGTGCTTTTTCTCCCAGCTTAAAATGCCAAAATATAATACGATGGAGAACCTTACGAAAATGTTTTTTAGTTTCTGAATTTATGTTGTATAATAACATTAGTATGCAAATATTTGTATTAGAACAAGACGGATAAGGTACCTACCTACTTTGAAATTAATAGTTATTGCAAAAACATGTTCATGTTCATGTATACCTATTACCCTCTATGCCAGTTTGATTTATGGCCAATTAAATAAAACGCATAGCTTTTGCTTAATCAATTTGACACCGATATTTGAAAACAAATGTGAGTATTTTATTGGAGATTAATATGGACGTATAAATTAACGAAGAGAAATTTTACATTAATGTTTATTTATCTCCAATGCAAAGCGAATAATACTGTCTTAAAAATTGCAAATATCTTTATGTTATTTAAAAAACAATATCAAACCCATCTGCATATAGTATATTCTGATTTTGAACTCATATGAAATTGAAAGCTCTCCCCAAACTTGTAACAAGTAGCGCCATCTATCGAAGCGTTAACGAACTAAATAGAAAACAGTGATGGCGGCGGACATTTAATAGCCAAGCTCAAGTTTTTATCATTGTAACAGAAAATAAGCCATTAAACGGCATTATACGACGCAATAAAGTATTCGATTAATTTGGCATCGCTTAACACAAGAGAAATCAAACAGAAGGGACGCTTCGCGTTGATAGAATTCTTATTGCAATAGATGCAATAATACATTTTGTGTGAGCACCATGAAACAGAAATAATTATGTCTCACTGTTTGCATATTGCGAGACCCTAAAAATAGTTTTGAAAAACAAGAATAAATATTAAATTCATGGCTTTTTAAATTACAGATCATTCTTGCAAATCTCAGGTTATAATGCACCGTCCTGTTGAAGGTTAAGTCTCGCACCAAGCTAGTGATTGCGAAAGCTGCTCATTTGATGCTGTTAAAATTATCTCAAATTAATGTTCAGACCAAAGAAGTACTTTTATCGTTTTATATTAAGTGCGACATTTAATTAACCCTGAGCAGGCTGCGTAAATGTCAATTATTTAACGATTGTAAATAAAAACTGTTAATTTATTCGAATCGCACTCCGTTTTACACTTTCCGGTTGATTAATCGTTGCCGTTAACAAAATACATTTAAAAAAGGGGTTACGAACATAAATTCTTGCCTGAAACACAAAAAAAATACAGCATCAACTTGTGTAATGCTCACTCATACAATAAAGTTTGTTTTGCTCTATCGCAAAAACGGTAATACATACAAACATCAAAATTGGGATGACTGTAGGGCTTACTTAATAGTATAACACCAACAATAAAAAAACGGTCAAGCGCGAATCGGGCTCACGTACCGAGGGCCGCATTAGTGTTTTTTTTTTAAATATATGTCCGTGCGGAACACTTGGCCTGTTTTTATAGTACAATGATACACACAAATTATAACAATAATACCACGAAACTTAGAGCTTTTCGTGACGCCGTTGTCAATTGTCATGATACAAATCTCAGCAGCCTCTCACGGCGGGATTAGCTTTGACAGATGCTTCCCTGAGATTGATACGATACAGCGCCGTAATCCGAACAACGAAATAACCAATTACGATTAGCATAAACATAAGGTGGAGTAAATTAACATATTATCCGAGTCGGAATTATGCATTTCGGGTCTCGCAGACCCACATGTGAATTGGAGGGTTGCGTGCCCCGCGGTGATGTTGTTTGACGTTTCAGGTTTGCGCGTTATTAAAGCGCTGAATGATGATGATAATGATGATATCCTTTTATCAGGTATACAGGGTTGTAAGAAAAAAAAAGCGCTGAATAGGTGCTTACTATTACTTTTGTGATCTCTGCCATGGATAACAATGATATTTACTGTGCTTGTAGATCTATTTGAATAGCCCAATTTATTATTTCATCTGATCCTGCTGGCGCAGCAAAAACACATGCATAATTATGTTGTAAGATTTCTATCCCACTTTTTTGATCTACGGACTTGCGTCAGGGTTCGCCAAATAACTCTGAGTTAATTTGACATTTCTTGACAACTCAGAGTTAACTGGCCATCCCTGGTTGGGGCAAGTGGACTTTAGAGCGGTACCTACTACCAGACATAAGTGTATCGAGTTCTAACCAACAAATTGATGGCTAACAATGTTCCCTTGGTTGCATTATTTATTATGTATAAGCTATTTTACACGTTTGGATATTTAGATATACAAATTCGATTTTGGAAGCCATTATTTAACTAATCACTATCATGAAATATTTAATTTTTAAACGGCTAAAAGTTTGTTCAATTTACATCTCACATTAACCGCATCAAGGGGTCCAATTGAAAAACTACATCCATTCAATTTCATCACCATTGAAATCGAGACGCTTAATTTAAATAAGTTTAATAGACGTATCTTTTGTTGACACATTATGGTCGCTTTAAATTTTGTAAGCATTCGAAGTAACCCCTCAAATGTTGCGTGTGGTTTATTAGACACATTGTGCCACAAAATAGTAAGACTCAAAAGGTCCATCAGTTTGAAAATTCTTAAGTTCGGTACCTATTTAGGTTAGGTTAGGTTGAGGCCACCCCTGGTGTCAGTGTTTTTGGCCGCCCAAAGGGTCCTCTGACATGGTTTAACGATGGTTAATAATCAACAGCAACAGCAGTAGTAAATAAATAATTTCTTAGTTCTTCCTCCGCGCTGGCTCAGTTGCCCTCAGATACAAGAAGTTGCCACTGGTCTTCCTAGATCTTGTAATTTCTGGCTGAGATTCTTTAAACTTTTAGGTCTTTGGATACCGATGTTAGGCTTGTAATGCATTTTTTTCATTCGTGTCGTTACCTAAGAGTTTTGGTTCCGCGTTTGTAGGTTGTTTTCCCTGTAATATGTCCATTGGTAAGTATCTCAATTTTCAAAGTGTATCTTATACTGGTTCGCTCCGTTTTTTACGCATATCATTTGCGAAGGTTTATCAAAACGCATGCGGCATGTAAGCCAGGGAACTTTTTCTCTGTAAAAGGCCTGTTACCCTGCACCTTCTTTACATTTCCACTTTGTGCCATCGGACCCCATTGACACAATCTCACAGGAAGCTACACAATGCGTGACTGAACGAATGAATGAATGAATGACTGATACACATCTCACGATAAACATCTAGTGCGTTGAGCTTTCGTTATTATGTCACTTTATTGTTATGTTTATCGACAATGACGGGAGCGTATTTTTCAAGTTTTATAACCACCATTTTGTTCTCAGAATTAGGGCATTAACATTTTATCTGTGTGTTTGCTTACTTTCGTTGGGAGCAATGGTCTTAGTTTACATTTGGGTGGATTCGTTCGTGTGCGAGGAGATGGGTGATTTAAATTACATGTTTGCATAAATATAATAATTCACAATAAAATACCCTATAGGCAAAGGTATCGTAAGAATTTTTACTCTTAAACTTTCGTTAGCACTGCACATTTTGTATTTCGTAAACGGTTAGTAAGTTTAACCGTTTACGAAATACAAAAAGTATTGTAAGAAGACAAAAATGGATAGATACTTAAGAAATGTAAAAAAAACTGTCAATCGAGTTGTCCTAAGTGCGCAATAATTAGTGAAGATTAGTTTGAATATACAGAATAGGCCAAATATGAACGTCAAGCCAGAAAATCTAGATACCAAAGCCTATCTGAGTCACCCCTATCTATCTATGCTTAGGCATTTTTGTCGTTTAGAATTTATGAGGCTTTTATGCCCGTTTTCACCAACCACCCCTAATTTTAAAACACCTTTTGACGAAAATAATCTGCATCTCTGCAAGTCTAGTGATCATGGATGGGTTTCAAAGTGGGTCAAACTGGGTCTAAAGATAAAAGATAAAATATTCTTCATTGTAGGTACACGAATATAAATACAGGCAAGTTTTATCGCGATTTAAATTGGCTCATGTCTCCATGAAAATATGATGAGAACAGTCTAATGGCGCCCAAAACTAGTTGCGATGGGTACACAGCGGCACTCATTCGTCACTCCACAAGTCGGAAGGTTGTGATGGATGCATCCACTGAGCAACTAATGTGTAGTCTGAACAACGAATATTGATGGCGGAAAATCATCGTTTTGATGGGAAGCGGTGAACCTGCATTCATGGAAGGAGGAACGGAAAATATAAAAAAGATACCATCTTGGGAAGGTTATACTTATTTTTATCACTCGCATTATAATGTAAAATCAGTTACAAAACAATATGAAAAAAATAAAATAAAGACGTTATACAAATTTCATACATCACCCGGTTTATCGAGTGCTGCAAAATTAGCACAGGACTTTCGAAGCTGCCCAGCACCTACTCCATCTAAAACAATGTCCCAGGCACTGCAGCGCCGAGTGGTCTCTTCACCCATCTATTGTGAGTGAAGGTGCCACTGGACGCTATATAAATCATCTCATGCGTAGATGTAAAGGCCCTAGTAGTAGTTTTTTAGAATCTAAAAACTTGAATACGCTACTGGTAATGGTTCTAACAACATAATAAAAAAATCTGTTCTGATTTTAGTTTCAGCCATTTGTTTGCGATTTTAGTTTTCGATATTATGACCGTCCTATATCGTTAAGAAAAGATAAAACGAGTTATCTGTCTCTCCTGTGGATGGTATATTATAAGGACTAAGACAATGATGGTAACTATATTAAACGTTGGACAGCCAACATTTTATAAAATTTTATAGAACTTTAAAGAATAAAGACCAAAATAGTATTAGATCGAGAGCTTTCCAGCTCAATAGGTGGTCACTTCAGACAGCTGTTGTTTTAGAGACAAAATAGGTAGACACAAGCGCCATCTAGCCAGGAAAATATACTCTGACAATAGCACAGCTGCGATGACAACATCCCTCGCTCTGTTGATATAGGAACAACTGCACAAATAGTCTCATCATAATAATTTACGATGATCTATCTATTCGATACTGAATTAGATCCATCAATTATACCTTCCTGCTCTGTGTGCTGTGTTGGTTTTGTCGTAAGAGTGTGTTTTTAAGGGAGGGAGGGATGATATCATTGCGGCTAAAAAACAGTTAATTTGACATATTCCACCTTTATATTTTTTTGTACAGTGTTTACCACATAACAAAGCCCGATTTTGAGCCTGTTGTTTTGCGAACAACAATTCCGTACTAAAGGCCTTTTTTCATCTACGTAATGAGGTGATTTATATAGCGTCTAGTGGTAGGCACCTTTACTCACACTAGATGGGTGAAGAGATCACTCTGCGCTGCAGTGCCTGGGACCTGGGACGTTTTAGATGGAGAAGGCTTGCCCAGCAAATATACCATCCAGACAGCTTAGTCGACCTAGCCCACAGGAAATTAATTTGAAGTAGCAAAACCATTTCCAAACTGTGAAGGAAAACATCGTGGAAACCCGCGGCTTAAAATACAATTTTGGCTCTACAATTCAATTCTACGTTTGAGATAATTACAAATATGTCATGAATCATGATGAATCACAGTTTCTGTGATACGATCGATCATGTGTTGCTATGCCACGACTGTGATGGTTTTCGTGACGATAAAATGCTTGCTTTGTCACGAAAGTAACAACATAAGGGCCATCACTTAGCTGTCATTACAACACCGCGTGTCTTTTGACAAAAGGGAAATTCGATCAAATATTCAATAAGGAACAATTAACGGCACCAACCAAATAACAGCTTTTCCTCCAAATCATTGTCCCCAAGACATTTCCAATCCAATTAATACTGCTGACGTCTATAATAAAGGTGAAATTTAATTGCACGGGGCACAAATTACAAGCAAAAATGCCCCTTATTGCTTTGAGCACAAGATCTGTAAGACTGCCGGGTTGACAGGAATGACAAAGGCCATAGTGACATGACAAGGGCTCAGTATGACAATGATAGTTTAATTGCTTATCGGTCCCTCGACATATGTTTGGACCAAAAGTAATTATGCCGCAGTCTTGTGTGGTCCGGGGGTTACGGGCTATCGTCGGATACTGGCTAGAAACATACAGAGTAATTTTTAAATAGATTTATTCCTGAAAAGTGCAACTTCTAAATGTGATTTCCATTTTATTAGCCTTAAGGTGGGACGATAGCAACGTGGCGGGAAATTCAAAATTTTTACAGTTTTTTACATTTCTTAGCTAAACTGAGCTATTTTTGTTCAGCGATTTTTCGTTCGCAGAAATAACAAAGTATTCTTTTCATTATTGTAAACAACAGAGCAACAATAATTGAGCCGATTATGTGTTCTGGTCTACGAAGCAGTGGTACTGCCCAAAAAACTTGTCGTAGACCAGAACACATAATCGGCTGAATTATTGTTGCTCTGTTGTTTACAATAATGAAAAGAATACTTTGTTATGTCCGCGAACGAAAAATCGCTGAACAAAAATAGCTCACTTTAGCTACAAAATGTAAAAAACTGTGAAAAATTTTAATTTCCCGCCACGTTGCTATCAGACGATACGACCCTTAACGTGAAGTAGTTGTATTAGGTACTAGCTTTTGCCCGCGACTTCGTCCGCGCAGACTTATTTTTTTTCTCGTGAGTTTTTTCGTTCTTTTAATTATAATATTTTTTTTTACTATAAAAAAATAATTTAATTTAGTTTATTGCTATTCTGCTATTTGGGGCGGAGAGAAATCCAACGAATCAAAGATCATAAAAATCGGTCCACCTTGTTCTCGAGTTATAAATGGTGTAACTAACATGACTTTGTTTTATATATTAAGATACCCAGCGAAAAGGATCGTTGTCAGCCATTCGACGTTGTCAGCCCACATTTTGCCCATTACTGGGTTAAGTGTTTTCCCCTTCAAGCCATGCTCCAAGTCCAAGGTCTCTCGCCGTTCTGGTAAGTTCAAATTGATCAGATGAGCAACTTAAAAAAAAGGAGGGCAAAAGATTTCGGCCATATACTTATCCTACTTCCTACTATCCTACTTATATTATATTATATTATATTTTATGTAATTTATGTTATATTTTTTTCATGTGTGCAATAAAGTATAAAGTAAAGTATAAAGTATATTTATATTATACAGGGCGTCCCACGGCCATGCCACATGGAGGGAAAGTACCTTAAATATTGTAGATGGAACATTTTACTGAAAGAAGACATTATTTTAATTTAAAAAACAATTTAAACTGCATTCATAGATATTGAAATAATTACATGGTTGAACCGGGAATCGAACCCGTTACATGAGAAAAATTATTACCCTGTAGTTTTATCATACCGATCGAAAGGCTTCAAAATAAGGATTATTTTTTGCTAAATAACATAGTGTCAGAAATAAAAGAAAGACCATGAATTTTAACATTTACCTGGTAGTATGCAACAAATCGAGCCGTATCCTGAGCCGAAAGACGCGTAAAATTTTGTCCATCGCAATGCGGCTGGCTGATTTTAAAGAAATAATTCAAAAATGTGTTTCATTTTCGTACTTTTAATTTTTTGTTACTGTGATTTTCATTGATAAATTGATTAATGTTGTATTAAAAATGTTAAAATTCATGGTCTTCCTTTTATTTCTGACACTATGTTATTTAGCAAAAAATAATCCTTATGATGAAGCCTTTCGATCGGTATGATAAAACTACAGAGTAATAATTTTTCTCATGTAACGGGTTCGATTCCCGGTTCAACCATGTAATCATTTAAATATCTATGAATGCAGTTTAAATTGTTTTTAAAATTAAAATAATGTCTTCTTTCAGTAAAATGTTCCATCTACAATATTTAAGGTACTTTCCCTCCATGTGGCATAGCCGTGGGACGCCCTGTATTTGCGAAAGATTGTAAGTGTGGATGGATGGATGGATGTTTGTTACTCTTTCACGCTGAAACGGCTGAACGGATTTGGATGAAATTTGGAACAGAGATAGCTGAGACATCAGAATAACACATAGGCTACATATCGCACATGAATAGTCAGAGGGTATTATCTCAAAAAAGTGAGTTTCGAGAAAAGGCGTTTTGAATATTTGAAAATTCGTAACATTTGATGCAGGCCACATATTGATAACTTTTTGTAATTGCGTTGTAGGTTGATTCTTTCTCTGCATGATTCATGAAAAAAATAGAGTTGAAAAGAAGTAGATGAATAGTTATACTGTTTTTCCTGACTCTCTATCAAGATAATACTGTATAGCCCGACAAAATTGAATTAATTTGTATTTATGACTCTATAGCCAGTTTTTTTTTGCAATTCTAATGTATTATTTCAAAATAATACAGGTCTTTTTACCTGAATTTGAAAATTATATCTTTTAAAGTGTATTAAAATTAATTTAAAATCATGAAAGCAGACTTTTGTTATCATTGACATTAGTTTTCTTAAGTAATCATGAAGTAAATAACAAAATAAGTCACATATTTCCCAACAAACAAAAATTGGTATAAATAATTGGGTATTTCAGTCTTCAATAAAGTACTTAAACTAATACAATCTAATTTAGTTTTAGGTCGCTTATAATTTAATTAAATTAATTCATTTCAAATAAACTACTTCCTCTGTGCTATTTACTTTAAGAAAAAGTTATTAAAGGTAGTCGTTTGTAATTAAAAATCTAGGAACAATCAATATTTCTAGCGAGAAAACATGGAGGCGACACACAACAGTAATTTTAGACCTGCCCCCTTAGCACGCTACCGTTTTGCCTACTCTCAACTGTCACCTTAGCCGCTTAACACTACTGAGGTGACAGCTATCAGTGGCTAAGGTGACAGTTGAGATTAGGCAAAATGGTAGCGTGCTAAGGGGGCAGGAATAGCTGACACAAAATTGTTAGTCGATTGGTTTCGAACTCAATTTATCGAAGTGCGAGCTTAGAGAGAACCTCCTTGACGAAGAAAAACATGACTTGGCCTCATATTTTTACTCACTCATCACTGTGCCTCCTAAGATCCCCAGTGCAGGACGATTCCTACGAAAGATTAAATTCATCAAATTCGATGAATTTGCCAAATATGACAGAATTTGTGAATTTGTAGTAGCAATTACCTCTCGCTGACTGTGAAGGGAAACATCGTGAGGAAACCTGAGCGTATGAGGCATTATACCAAAAATAGCCAATCCGCATTGTATAGCACGCGTAGAGAGAGAAGGCCTTTGCCCAGCTAGTGGGACATGTACAATTGTACAGGCTACATCTTACTTTTTTTCTTACTCATAAATTATTGTACGTATTACGGTATTCAACATTGAGGCAAAATTATAAGATAAACCTTATAAGCAGTCCTAAATTGCCCTTTAGAGGATAAAAAAACTAAGGCCTTTTGCATCTACGTAATGAGATGATTTATACAGCGTCCAGTGGCACCTTCACTTACACTAGATGGGTGAAGAGACCACTCGGCGCTGCAGTGCCTGGGACATTGTTTTAGAGGATAGACCCAGACCAAATTGTCGATCCGTCAACGTTGCTTGGGCATAAGAATGCCTTCAAGCATCGCGCTGCCAGCGTTCCTGTCCTCGGTCGACAGCACGATCGACCTAATCGGCCAGGAGCGCTTGGCCAGACATGGCAGGCCCAAGCCAGGATCTGCGGCTGAATCTGTTCCGGGTCCCTGCTTAGCCTAGCCTAGCATGGCATAGCCAGAGACAATGGCAATAGGCCTGATGGGGTGACGCTCACTGTGGCGGTCGCTGCTTTGGGACACTACGTAAGTCGACATAGTAGCACAGTCTCTTATAGAAGTGGCCTCCTGCCGCTCCGGCGGCGTTGGTGCGGCTACAGCGGGGTACAAGAGGCACAAATATGCAGTCCTGGTACAGGGCTACATATTTGCGCCCTTCGGCGTAGAGACCCTCAGGGACCAGGTGCGCGAAAACTCTCTCAAGAGATTTCGTTGTGCCTGGTTGACGCCTCGAGTGTACAGAGGGCTGGTGCTTACCAAGGGCAAAGGCTGAGTCTCGCCATCCAGTGGGGCAACGCCGCCAGCCTACCCTACCGAGCGACTTTGGCGATCTGGCTCAAATATTTTACCTATGTTAGGTTATTCTTAAGTTAGCAATGCAAAAGTTGGTGATCTGGCATAATATCCGGGGAACTTAGAGGCAGAAATTCTCCAGATGGACGATAAGTGGGGTCGGCTTATTCATCATCACAGTCTTCTTACGCTATTTCCAGGTCTTCAGCACTATTATCTACTTTGATAGCAGGATTGGCAGCAAAAACCACCTTCCTTGCACAAGAATTTAGAATTTATTATCGGTCAAAAGGGTATTAATCGGTTTACAACAAAAAAATATTACAAAAAAAACTGGACAGAGAGTAGTATCTAGAAGAAACCGATGGCAATATGGTATTAAGTCAATATAAAACCAATGGTATTTAGAAAGTTGTGAAAAAAAATCGGACTATAGAGTATTAAGTCAAAATAATACAAATGACGAATTATTCAAAACGGGCTAAAGAGTATTAACTAAAAGATAATACGCTCTAGACTGCTCACATTTTAACTTTTTATAGTAATTATTGACAGAGCACCTGTCATAACTTGAAATAACACGAGTGACCCGTCAATTTCGGATGGCGCTTAGTGGCTAACTAAAATGTGACAGTCTTGCCTGCTCGAATATATCGCAAACCAAATTGGAAGACAGTCGTAAAGCTCCGTTTCTCGGCTTTAAACTTACCTACAGATATGGCTGTCTTGCCAGATTGTAGAGAAAAATTTTGCGAACTCGAATCCGTCGTAAAAAAAAAATTGCATTTTCCGAGATAATACCCTCTGACTATTCATGTGCGATATTATCATGCTTTTACACTTAGGGGCAAAGTAAGTAGTTTTTTTTGTGTGCAATAAAGTGTGACAAACAAACAAACAAACAAACAAAGCATAATTATATCCTTTTCCTGCAGTCCACGCGGACGAAGTCGCGGGCAAAAGCTAGTGGCTCCATTAATTGACCATCACATTTGCAGTAACATAAAAGGAAAGACACGTTGGCGGTAAAAAGAGTGCCATGGGGCAGTAAACGCGTTAAACACACACGTCATCTTGTGCCACAACAAAACACAATTATTTTCAGAATAAATGGCCCGGGCCATCCGTTACACACAGCCCTGAGGCGAACTGTAACTCGTTTGTTAAACGTCTTTGTGACAAAGAAACTTGTTTCGGGCTATCAGCTATGTGACAGTTACAATACAAGTAATTGATGCGGTATGTGGTAGTATTATTTCAGTGTTAATTGGCGTTAAATGTTATTGTTGACAAAAAATAATGAGGCACGTGACAAAACCTCGAATGCAGGGCAGGAAGCAGATGGTTCAAGAATGAAAGGTCTCAGAAAGCTCTTTTGCGCTCATGCATGATAATATTTGAAATATCATTAATATTTGAAATATTATCATGCAACTATCTCCGGAAAACATCACAGATACATTGGTTTTAATTGAACTTATGGCACTTATGGATAATGATTTACGAATTCGTATTCAATGTAAAAAAAAAGACAGAGGTATGTAATGTCTGTATGTTGTTCTCCAAAAATAATTCAAATGAATTTTATTTAACCGTCAATCGAATGACAATAAATGAATATTGTCATAGAAATATTTTAGGTCATTCAAAATATTAATTTCATAAATGTATAATATTTTGGGTTTGCGCTATAAATACGGTTAACCTTCTATTTAAAATTCCTTGCGTCAAAAGTATCTAGACAAACGTATCTAATTGAAAATAATAATAAAAAGGAAACAGTTACGCCATTTCAGCACAAAACAGCGAATTATTTAAAACGAAACGACAATTAGTCGCACGTAAGTAATTTTGTTTAACAATGTGTGTTATCGTTCTCTTTTCAAGAACAAAGGCCCGAATTAACCTTAATTTCACGTTTAAATGTAATTACAAGGCAGCTGCTAGTAAGTGTGACAAAATGCCTATTGTTTACAAAATTGTGTATCATTTTGAGACATCGTTAATTAATACAGTGGTTAATACATTGTGTACAAAGTACAAAAGGTCTTTTGACAAGTTCAAGCGTGTGTGAGAGAAACAGTGAATTTAACTTCTAACCTCCGTAATATTGTCTTAGGGTGGAATTAATCATCGTCAGCTCAAGCTTGAGCTCAAGTAGGTGATCTCAGAAAAAAAAAGTGGCTAATGTCAAGCCTTAGCTAATGTCAAGCTTGAGAAGCTGTCAGCATAATAATAGACACTAGCTTGAGCTTGGCATTGTCATTAACCAAGGTCTTAAGTCGGTGATTTCGGTTTCTGAGTTCACCAACTTGAGCTCGAGCTTGAGATAACGACTATTTATGCCACCCTTAGATTTGCAAGAACACTACACTTCCGTTTGCTGAGTTAGAAATTTCAGTAATCATCAATACTTCCAGTGTCGTTTTGTCCCATTATTTTTGTAGAGTCTGAAAAGATTACTCAAGTATTAACTTCGTGAAACTCAGAAACCGGCGGCAGTACGTTTCCTTGACAACCTTTTTAGAGTTCCGTACCCAAAGGTTAAAGTACCCTATTACTAAGACTCCGCTGTCCGTCCGTCTGTCTGTCCGTCTGTCACCAGGCAGGCTGTATCTCATAAACCGTGATAGTTAGACATTTGAAATTTTTACAGATGATGTATTTCTGTTGCCTCTATAACATGAAATACAAAACAAATATAATAAAATAAATATTAAAGGGGCTCCCATACAACAAACGTGATATTTTTGTCATTTTGGTAGATAATGGTACGAAACCCTTCGTGCCCGAGTCCGACTCGCACTTGGCCGGATTTTATGTCTCTTTATCTAAATAGAAAGTGATTTATTTGACTTATTTTTATTTTTGAATCCCCTTTGGGCACCGAGTAAGTCCCTTAATCCCGCAGGATACCAACACAGATAAATAACAGTGTAATAGAGGTGGCATAGAACAAACTGTGCGCTCCCAAACATACAATAACCTGACAACCTAATCGTACCCTTCCATTCGCTCTTATCTACAGGTCATAAAGGTCAAACTGGCTCATGCAAGATGTACAGCAAAATCGGTCGTAAAATACAGGATACAATATTTCATGCTGACAGAAGTGAAAGCGTTTATATGAGCGTTTTATTATTTATGTGTCCCGTATTTTATTCGCTTCATGACGGTGGGTTTGAAAATTATTCTTAACATTTTTGATTATGAAAAATAAATATATAATTTTTAACTTAATTTACACATCATGTCTGTCACTAATTGAAATCTTATGAGGCAAAATTCGATCAATATGATCGGACTTTTGCCTGATATTTTTTTTTTCGCGCAGAGTAACAAATAGGAGCAGGAGTAGAGAGGCTAGAAAGGTGGTAGAGAGTGGAGAGGCACGAATGCATGGAATTGTAGAAACGTTGAATACAACGTGTTACAAAAGATACTAACTCTTTTTACAGGGTGCAACCTGCTGGTCAACATAAAGACAAATCTGCAAAAAAAGTTGAAAAACACCACTTTTTTTTTATAACCTCAAAATTGTAATATTTTCAAAACTTTTTTGTTTTTTGATTTAGCTCCAATTAAAAAAATATGGTTGTTTGCTTAGCTGTATTTTAATAGCTTCAGGCTATTAAAACATAGTGAAAGTCTATGGAAACAGTATTTAAAAAATATTTTTCTCCAGTCACGGCGCTTACATTTTAATTATTTAAAAATCAACGGAACGTCATAGAACTAAAAAAATATTTTGGTTGTGATCCCTATCATCAGGTACCATGACCCTGTAAAAAGAGTTTGCATCTTTTGTAACACCTTGTATATAAAAAGTATCGAGCTTTTCGAAAAGTCGTAGAACAGAAGTTGTTGAAAATTACATTTAGACGTTAACATATTTTAGGAAAAAGGCAATTTTAAAATTGTCCTGTATACATTCGTGTAGCCCACTCTGTTAGTCTCATTAAAACTATCACATTTATGTCTCTGAAGCAAGAGGTATCCGGTTCGATTCCCAGTGCGGGCATGTATCTATGACTTTGTTTAATTTCAAAACGAACATTTGTGAATTTGTAGTAGCAATACCACTCGCTAACTATGAAGGAAAACATCGTGAGGAAACCCGCGCCTTAGTTGGCTCCACACGTAATTGACTTTGTCTTTCCTGTGGGCTAGGCCAACTGAGCTGTCAGGCAGGATGGTATTATTATAGGTGCTTAGGTGCAAGCCTACTCCATCTAAAACAATGTCCCAGGCACTGCAGCGCCGAGTGGTCTCTTCACCCATCTAGCGTGAGTGAAGGTGCCACGGGACGCTGTATAGATCATCTCATTACGTAGATGCAAAGGCCTTAGTTTATGTCTCTTGTAATCTCGTCATTTCTATTTACAATTCCATTACCTCCGGCCACCAGTCGCCATGCTCTCGTCATGTGTTTATTTGTAAGCACATAATATTAGCGTAATTAAACGACATGGTAATTCCCGCGATAAATTACAGTTTCCTTTGATACGTCCGACGTTTTTATGATTCGACCGTAATTTAAATCATTACGAAGCGCGTGGGTGCAAGCGAACAGGCGAACACTTATGTAAATAACTAACCGTCAAAAGTATAATGTTAGATTTATGCGTCCGCAATAAAACTTGTAAAAGTAACCAATTTCGAATTAGTGATGAAATCCAGAGTGAAGTTTGCGTGATGCATGGTTACTTGGGCCATTATTTTTCTGTTAGAATAATAATCGCGAGGAAAAATAGTCCCTGGGTGTCAGGCGGTATACGAATTTGTCTTCCTTCAGTCTAGCTAGACAATCGTCGAGAAATCTCCTGCTTATCCTTGTAGCATGTCATTGTTCTATAATTCTAGTGAAGCAAAGGGTGGCATTAATAGTCGTCTGAGAGATTACTTACTTGAGCTCGATCTCAAGTAGGTAAACTTAGAAAAAGCCAAGCCAAGTGCGAGTCGGGCTTGCGCGGGTTCCGTATGTTTTCTTTTTTTGTTCGTATAAATACCAGAGACTTTTTATAAGTTTGCCTGTAAAAAATTTGTAAATCCCTAATTTCGGTATTTTTTAAAAAATTTAGGCCCTGTATTTTCGGAGATAAGGGAGGGAATGGTAAATTTTTTCGTGTTTTCCTAAATAACTTTAAAACTGTTTATTTTTAAATTATAACAATAACACATTTGTAATGCTTAAAATGAGACCTTTCATTTGATATGTCACACAATACAAGGTGTTACAAAAGATGCTAACTCTTTTTACAGGGTAATAGCACCCGGTGATAGGGATCACAACCTAAATTTTTTTTTTGCTCCATGATGTTCCGTTTATTTTTAAATTAATAAAATGTGAACGCTGTGGCGGGAGAAAAGTATTTTTTTAATATTGTTTTCATTGACTTTCACAATGTTTTAACAACTCAAAGCTATGCAAATGCACCTACACCCACAAAAATATTTTTAAATTTGAGCTAATACCAAAATCAAAAAAGTTATGAAAAAATTTCAATTTTGAGGTTATAAAATAAAAATTGTTTTTTTCAACTTCTTCTTACAGAATTGACATCCTGTTGACCAGTAGGTTACACCCTGTAAAAAGAGTTAGGATGTTTTGTAACACGTTGTATATTTTAAAACTCTTATTTTTATTTTCTAATTTACTCCCCAAAAGTGGCCCCCATAATTAAAATTCCTCTATTTACGTTACACGTCCGTATTTGGGTCACAATTGTACATAGGTGTACCAAATTTCATCTCAATCGGTTCAGTAGTTTTGGAGAAAATTTAGTGTGACAGACAGTCACACGAGTGATCCTATAGTGGTTCCGTTTTTTTCCTTTTGAGGTACGCAACCCTAAAAACGCTTCACCTTCCCTATAATTAGAGCCCATCAGCGTTCATTAATCAAGTCATCGGCCATTAGGAGGCGTCTATCAAGCTGTCAATACGACGTACACTTTATGGGATCATAAAGGCAGCCAACACGGTAGCCGTCTCAGCGACTGATATTGCATAAGCAGCCTCCCACACATAATAATGTACTCTGTCCGATGTGGGTACACTCTGTGACAAGGTAGAATACCCCTCTTTAGGGTTCCGTACCTCAAAAGGGTAAAACGGAACTATTATAGGATCACTCGTGCGTCTGTCTGTCCGTCTGTCACAGCCAATTTGCTCCTAAACTACTGGACCGTTTGAGTTGGTAGGCACACACGTGCAGAGATGGGTAGTGGGTTATAACCCAAACAACCCAGTTGGGTTAAAACCAGGTTATAACCCAAATCACCCAGTTATAACCCATTATCGTGTTTTTTGGTGGGCGATAACTAAATACACTCTGTTACAAGAGGTAAAACGTATAACACTATCAAAAACCCAGTTCGGCTTGCATCGCCCGCCTATTCTATGGTTTGGAATTATACAAGGTGGCCCAAACATAGACGTCAAGCGAGAAAATCTAGATACTTGACACCAAGCGCTACCCGAATCACCACGTGTAAATCAGTGACCCAAACACGAACTTATAACAAATCAATGAATTTTAAACATGAGGACCACTTTTGGGAGGTAAATTGGGGAATAAAATAAAAAGTTTTCAAACTATATCGTGTGACATTACAAAATCAAACTATAATATTTATCGTGCGATTGAACTTTACTGTCCCAGTGCAGCGCTGCGATATCAATTAACAATACTTTTGAACTTAAACTTTCGTAAGCACATTTTGCTATTTTTCTAACGGTTTAACTCACTAATATCTCACTCACTTTAGTGAGTTATACAGTTTACTAAATAGAAAAATTAAGAATATTGTTTGATGCATCAATGTTGCAATAAATCTATCTTAAAACACAGCAAAATTCAACTCTAGCGCCATTCTACCATCTCCACAATGACAAAACGCGAGTGTCACACTCTGAACAGAGCACCATATTTACGACGCTACGTCGAGCTTATCCCCGCTCCGATATAAATACGTAATGAGCGCCGCCGGTTGTCGGTTCGTTCATAAATCTTCATTCCCGCACGATGACATGCCAGCCACTGCCGCGACGCGACTAGCTAGACAGGCATGTGGAGAAGATCCACTCAGTTGGAAGCTAGAATAACTACAGGGTGCACTCTAAGTCGATAGCGGAACTTTAAGTAGGCTGTCTACTGATCAATACAAACAACTTGTACTAGGTGGCGAAAAAAATGGAGTGAAAAAAATATCAGCTGTTCCATACAAAAGGTCGACTCGGTACTGCGCCAAATATATGAAACAACTGATATTTTTTTCGCTCCATTTTTGTCGCCACCTAGTACAAGTTGTTTGTATTGATCAGTAGACAGCCTACTTAAAGTTCCGCTATCGACTTAGAGTGCACCCTGTAGTGGTTCGCCCCGAACTATGAACTCGCGACCCCATATCTCACTAACCCCTCGACCGATTTGGCTCATGTTCGAATTTAAAAATTCTCTTGCTCTCATTTACCTGCCTACCAAATTTCAGCACGATCCGACTAAATTTACTGAAGTTATCGTCGAACGAACATTCATACATACATACATAAAAACGCCGGATTGTTCCAGTAGACTCGGAGAACTTCGCTCGCTTTGCTTGCTCGTTCAAAAAGCCGGAAAGCAGTGGTTGTATCTGGCACAGGATGTTGAGCGTTGGCGTGAGCATAAAGAGGCCTTTACTCAGCAGCAGTGTCAACAGGCTGTTAATGATGAACCGGAGAAAGCTAAACGGGACTATGGTCCGGTTTCTGAACTGAGAATTTTGCTAAGCAAATACTTAACTATCGTTCTGTCACGCTCTTTTGTGAGAAATATGCAGAGACAGGACGTTACATTTGCTTAGCGAATTTCTCAATTCAGAAACCGGCAGTATATTACTCTGCCTTGTCTGTCTGTTCGTCTGTCTGTCAATCTGTCCGTCTGTTCCACTTTTAACGCTACGAAGGGTGGCATTAATACAGGGTGCACTCTAAGTCAATAGCGGAACTTAAAGTAGGCAATCTACTGATCAATACAAACAACTTGTACTAGGTGGCGAAAAAAATGGAGTGAAAAAAATATCAGCTGTTCCATACAAAAGGTCGCTTCAGTACTGCGCCAAATGTATGAAACAGCTGAAATTTTTTTCGCTCCATTTTTGTCGCCACCTAGTACAAGTTGTTTGTATTGATCAGTAGACATCCTAATTAAAGTTTCGCTATCGACTTAGAGTGCACCCTGTAGTCGTCATCTCAAGCCTGCAGCTCAAGTAGGTGAACTCAGAAAACAAAATCACTGACTTGAGACCTTGGCTAATGTCAATGTTAAGCTCAAGCTAGTGTCTATTAATATGCTGACAGCTACTCAAGCTTGACATTAGCATTTTTGTTTTCTGAGATCACTTACTTGAGCTCGAGCTTGAGCTGACAACTATTAATGCCACCCTTAGTTAAAGGTTAAAGGTGGAAAGGACGGACAGATTGACAGACAGACGAACAGACAGACAGCGTAGGCAATATGGTCCCGTTTAGCGTTCTCCACTTCATCATCATCAGCCTGTTGACACCCACTGCTGAGTAAAGGTCTCTTCATGCTCACGCCACTGTTCACGATCCTGTGCCAGACGCAACCACTGCTTTCCGGCTTTTGGGCTATGTCATCGGACCATCTGGATAGCTTCCCCTCTCGAGGTTGCCATTCCACAATGGACTTCGTCCATCAGTGCGTCTAGTCAGGTGTCCCGCCCACCAGAAAATACTTGCCACCCGATACTGATTTTAACATCGTTGCAGGCGCCATCGCCATGGTCACACGTAGCTAAGAATACGTATAGTCCATGGACAAGTCTTTAAATTGCATCAGTTTGCTCCAGTACTCGTACGTAGCAGTTGTTCAGTATTTTTATCAGTATTGCATCTTAGGAATTTCCTCCTAGAATGTCTTATTTTAGGAGAATGCTTTGGCTGGGTAACATAGACGAATAAAGACAAATCCAAACTTCTGTGTTTTCAATATTCTTATCAAAATATTCAACCGTTGACAGTCGGGTGAACTCTAGCTTAATACTACATTAGTTCGACGGGTATGAAACCAGAAGTAACGTAACATGGCGTGATGCAAATGTCGTAAGTGACGTCTCCATTTCCTTTTGAAATATCCACCTGAAATAATACGAAATAGAGTCTATTTTCATCTTGATGCGTCCTTTCAGGTTACACTGTATGATGCTGACGATGAGGATTTAAATACATTCTCGACTTTAATAGCATGGAGATTAAGGTTTCCAATTTATTTGAAAGGTTGTGTTATAGGACTTTATGCGTCTGCTTAAATTGCATGTCAAAGTTATTACGAAAATGTCTCTACATTCAAGCGTAATGTAAAGGTAAATTTAACTTTATACTGCGATGTCTTAGGTCTGATTTCCATTAAAGATTATAAGTCATAGACCGAAGCATCAACCACGGATAAATAGAGTTTGTTCCCAGGCTGTTAAGGTATTATTTCCATCAAAGGCGTGTGGAAGTGTGGAAACAACATTATCCCGGTATGACAGGCGATGTGGTGGTGTCGATCATGATAATATATGCGCCGGTTGACTGATTCACTCGGTGATAAATTCTAGCTTGTGATTACCTTTCGAGGTCGTCAATATGTCTGTCGGGTTGTGTTGTTCATTCATTATCGATATAGATTCCTTTTTGTGATGTCAGTAAAAAGAGTATAATGTAGCTTATTATGTGCAGGCCGTAGTTGGTCTGTAATGTGTTTGCGTCCATGTCAGATGATTTATACAGTGTCCAGTGGCACCTCTGCCCTCACTTAGGTGGGAAAAGTGACTCGGCATTGCCGAAAGTAATATATGAAAAAAACAAAATTTTACAATTTGTAGAAACAAAATACTGTTAGTATAAAAATTGAATTACGTTTGTGGTAAAAGTAATTCAAATTCACTTTTGACCCTAAACTCACAATTTAATATTTGCACATAAAATAAAAATTAAAGCAAAAAAATGGAAATAAAACGTGGTTAAAAATGAAAGCTTTTTTATCGGATTTTATCGTATAAATCATCGGATTTTAGAGAATCCGATAAAAAAGCTTTCGATCACCAAAAAGAGTCTCAAAATACCGCATCATATTGGGCGCGCAAGTGCTGCAACTGCATCGAATCCACACCCTAATACGATTGAGTCTCAAACCAAATCAGCCACAGAACCGCTTTTTATCGTGATAAAGGGCCGTATTTCACAAGTTTGGATGATGGAAGCGGCCAGCACATACGTTGTTTTGACACGCACGTTGGCTGCCGCCTATTTATGAGCGAACGATGATTTACGACCCTGGCGGCACATCGTAACTACACCAGAACAACAACCCTCTTAACTGACGATGAAATATGCTAGAAATATGATCCATCTTTGTTTTTACTAAAGCACTAACCCGTGCTAGGGAAACATAATTTAAAGATTTATCGATGACATTGTCAAGACAACTGGAGGATAATGGACAAGATTGGCATTAGACCGAGGGGGTTGGCGTGAAAAGGAAGAGGCCTATGCCCAGCTGTGGGCTTTATTTATGGGCTAGATAGATGAATAGGATCGGTAGTAGAGCGATGGCACGGTATGCCAGAGGTTGAGGGTTCAAGTCCTGTCCCGAGCAAAATGTTTGACCAAAATAATAAATCTCTAGAGATATAATATTCCAAGGTTTTACCGTGTGGGTGCCGGATCCATCAAGTTTTAGGGAGGAGAGTCTGAATAAGTATCTGGGACTGGGCCCCAGGTATTGGATTACGGGGCCCCATAGTATGCAGAAAACTTGAACAAACCAAAAAGAAAATTGATCGATCTCAATGCAGAAAATGTAGTTTGAGAAAGTAAGCCAAGAACACTAGCGTCAAAAAAATAATGAATATACAAAAGAATAAATACGATGAACTTCTGTTTTATTTGTCCTGGGCCTAACGGCACGGCATGTCTACATGATTAATTGTATAGATTTATGTATAGAGTGCGGCTTTTAGACAGCCAAATTAAATGGCGAAAGTTACAAGGCGTTTTATGGTTTCTAAACTGTTTTACATGAGCAATATGTTAGGAGGTGATCATCAGTGGTTTCTGCAATACTGAGAATCGTGACTTCGACAGGTAGCAGAAAGCAAAAATAACAAAAGCAAAAGAGGTTTTCTATTTCTAACCCCCGACCCAAAAAGAGGGTGTTATAAGTTTGACCGCTATGTGTGTGTGTCTGTCTGTGGCAGGTGAACAGATTCGGATGCGGTTTTCTTTATTTCAAAGGAGGTTTTCTAGCGAGTGTAATCAAATTCGGTTCAGCCGTTTGTAATATTCGAATTTGAAATCAAAATGTCGGGTTTTTTTAAATTTTGAATTTAATAGTTATAGTATAAAGTTTCCATAAAAGTTAATTCATCCTACCGGCATGGATACATCGATATTCTGATGAAACTGTCTTGCTTATCCATTGCACGTCTAGCGTAAAGAACAACATACACTTTGAAATTTCGGTAAACCGCTGACCCGATATAAGCAGATCAATGAAGTAAGAGCATTGTATGGTGCATTTCATTCTGGCTAGACGTCAAAGCTATCACGCACGGCCCGTACTGAATATCATCTACGAGGTAGTAGCAAGATAGGGTACAGTCGGCCATAGTCTCAGATACCCCTTTTTGTTCGATTGGCGCCCTTATGCCACGCACGGTAAGAGCTGCCATGGGGTATCTGAGATTGTGGCCGACCGTAGAACAAAAGCAAATTGCATGCACATGATTTGATTCTAGACATTCAATGAGTGACGGTTCATTTGTTAAGTAGCATCTGAGAATGGAACTTAACAATTCTAGTGAACGTTGACCCCCTCAATGTGCATGGAAGCAACAATGTCGATCAGATGCTACCGCGCACATACATCAAAGTCAGCGCCATTGATGTAAGAAACATCAATAGGAAGCTCAATAAAACTCAGCTTTAAGGGTAGACGATAGCAAGGTGGCGGGAAATTCAAAATTTTCACAGACTTTTACATTTTTGTTCAGCGATTTTTCGTTCGCGAGAATAAAACCGTATTCTTCGTATTCGGCTGAATTATTGTTGTTCTGTTGTTTACAATAATGAAAAGAATACGGTTTTATTCTCGCGAACGAAAAATCGCTGAACAAAAATAGTTCAGTTTAGCTACAAAATGTAAAAGTCTGTGAAAATTTTGAATTTCCCGCCACTTTGCTATCGTCTACCCTTAATGTAATTGCTTCTCTACTACATTAGTCGAAAACAGTCTTTCAACAAAGCATCATCATCATTATATTTAAGAGTTATCGTCTTATCGATGCAGCGTTCTCCATGCACTTCGATCACAGGCCAGTTCCTTTGCAGCCTGGTACGTCACGCCTGGTGTTGGAGGAGAATGGAGAGGATATCTTGGACGGAAATAGTGTCAAATGAGCAAGTCCTGGAAAGAGTAGGGGAGAGGAGAACGATGATGAAGACAATAGAATGCAGAAGAGGAAAGATGCTAGGCCACTTGCTACGTCACGACAAATTCATAACCAACATAATAGAAGGAAAGATAGAAGGAAAGAGAGGTTGAGGAAGGCCACGGAGAAGCGACAAAGCAATACAAAAGTAATTTATTTGTTTCTAGTATAATAGTAATTTGACGTTGTTTTCTGCCAGTACAGTTTGATACGTTTTTGACGATATATACAATATGCATTATTTGCTCAGTACAATGCTGTATTCCACTCTCGTTTATGTTCAAGCTTTAAATCTTGTTGTTGGTGTGTTTAAACCAGTTGTCCAAACAAAGACAGCGGTCAATACTTAGCTACTTGTAGATAAGGATCAAGCAAAATCAACTTAGATGGTATTCTTCGCTAGTGAACTGCGCAGTCAATAGCTTTTCCGACATCTCTGACATCACAAAACATAGGTACATCAAATCAAAAGAAAGAGAGAGAGAGCATTGTATCGAGCCTTGTTTAAATAGCTCAGGCAGTAATGCTAGGCAAGCAGCGATCAAAACTTTGGCTGCTCAGAGATAAGGATCAAGACCAACTCAGATGGTATTCTTCGCACGTGGATTGCGTAGTCCATTGCTCTTCCAACATCTCTGGCATCACAAAGCATACATCAAAGTCAGCGGCGACTTATCGCGCCGCGTACGTCACTCAGAAAGCGCACAAGCACAGAAGCTACGAATACGAGGGTATAGAAGGTCTACTTAAGAGGACGTTAGAGCACCATTTTCCCATACAAACGTAGTTCCGGTTTAATTTCTAAACTACAGGCTGGATTTTGCTGAAATTTGGTTTATATCAGTAGATTACTAATACGGAGGTTTGCAAATAATTTTTATAATAAAAAAAATACCCTGAAAGAAAGTAGAACGATGCGTTTCTCGCGCCGAAAAAGGGGTTACTTTCAGCTGTTATTTACTTACATTATTACACTGTCTATTGGAGTCTAACTACCTTGGGAACATCAATCATGTATTGTACTTGTCAGAAAAAAAAAGATTTTTGAAATAGCTAATAAAATGTAGAAATGGCAGCGGAACTAGGAAAAAATTTGGGAAAATAGATCTATTACATTAGAACTACAACTACATACTCGCGAAAGAACACAAACACACGTAGACTCATACAGCCGCATTGCCTCTCACTTTTCCCGCGCCCCGTCTCGCTCTATAGAAAACAGTGTTTCACGCGCTTGGCCATCGCCGAGTTCCCACGGTCCTCAAGGGGCCTCTTAAGCTTACTGTATTAATATAATAAAAATGTAATGTATTATAATATGGGTCCATGAAGCCTGGAATAAATAAATAATAATAATTATCATTAGACTGTCACGTTGGGGCTCTCATGGATATGTTATGTTAGGTTTTTGTTCCAGAATTTTTCTGGAATTAGAAACTGAATTTCGGAGGAGAACGAAACTGAAAAACTGCTGACATAGCCAAGATATCCCATAGCCTGATAAAAGTTGACCTGGTCCAAATGGCAGGAAAATAATGGATGAAAGAAGCCCAAGACGATTGGAGTGCAATGGAAGAGATCCGTAGCCATCCAATGCTGAGTGTCTTCCAATGCACGCCATTCTTGTCTTGTACTTTCTTATCCCAGGTTTTTTCCTAGCAATTAGACCAGGTCTTCAGTTCATTATCATCGGTTTTCAACTGAAATTTCTTTTATGGATTTCCATTCCAGTTGTATTTTACCCCATCTTTCTTCGACATAATATAATGGCCTGCCTGCACACTTCCACATTGCGCTTCCACTTTCTACGGGCTAGTGTGTAAGCCCTTTACACTACTGAGTCATCTTTCTGTATTCTATCGTTTTTGTAACAGAAGCTAAGAGATTACAACTCGATAACTGACTGAGCAGACTTCACGAGCCTTAATCCACTGGCTTTAAGAGTGTTTTTTGTCCGTAAAATTGAATGTGAATGAGTATTGTCTAGACAGTAGCTCGGATGAAGTGCATCACTGTCACTCGCGACGTGTGGTCTGAGATGCGTTCGGAGCGATAGCGGAGTTTTATTGTTTAGTAAAACGTTAAACTACTTGTATCTATTATCGAATATGATGGTCTTGCCGATAATTTGTAAGCTGTTTCACGCACCTAATAAATCAAACCTACCCTATAATCCTTATTCCTGCTAAACATCATAGGCCTACCTAACTTAATCATCATCATCATTCAAGGGCGTCGCCAGCCGATGGCGCAGGGGGGGGCAAGTTGACTTTACCTACTACAATTCATACTTTTCTCATTCTCTATGAATGAGAAAAGTATGTATGAATTGTAGGTAAAGTCGACAGCACATGAAGCTTTTCACTTGTACTACGAGCCTTACATCTACAGCCAGAGCGTAGTTGAGCGTACGGAATATTAGGAGTGGAATTGGTGAATTCATTCGAGTTTCGACGTACGGGAATGATTATTCAAGGCTTGAACTTCAAGCAAATTAACTCAAAGACTTAGGACTTTGGTTGCATTATTCTACTTTTTTTTTTTTTTGGTTCCATTATATTTGGCAACTTTTTTAGAATCTCTAGGGGGGGCAGCTGCCCCTCTCTGCCCCCCCTTGGCGACGCCCTTGTCATCATTGCTGAATAAAAGCCTCTTCATGCTCACTCCACTCATGCCAGACGCACAGGTACAGGATCCAGACTCAATACTAAATATTATTAAATAGGTTGAACCGGGGACTTCATTACGCCTAAATTCAAACGGCCTACGGTCAAAACGTCTAAAATTAAAACGCGTAATGGTCATAACGACGAAAGTCACAAAAAATCCGAAAGATAGTGTGTTCCAATCTTTTTACCTCGTTTCCTTAGCACAGATACAGCTTTGAGAAAAAAACTAAACTTCGTCGATATTGCAACTTCGGATTCACGAAAGTACGCATAGTCTCTAGATAGATAGATAGAAAACTCTTTATTGTACACGAAAATAATTTACAAAGGAATTCTTAAACTAATCAGTATGCAGAACGAAGGAACTATTACTTTTTGCTTTTTTCTTGACTTTCAACTCAAAACAAAGTTACTAGTGGTTCGCCCCGAACTATGAACTCGCGACCCCATATAAACTTAACAACCCCATATCTCAGTAACCCCTCGACCGATTTGGCTCATGTTCGAACTTAAAAATTCTCTTGGCCTCATTTACCTGCCTACCAAATTTCATGACGATAAATTTACTCAAGTTATCGTCGAACGAACATTCATACATACATACATACATACATACATACATACATACATACATACATACATACAAACGCCGGATTGTTCAAGTAGACTCGGAGAACTTCGCCCGCTTCGCTCGCTCGTTCAATTAAACCGTGAGGCTCAAAGCGGGTGAAGCAGTTCCCCACAAATCACTGGCTGGCAACAAATAAATGCTGGCGCTGTGTCGAACGTCGTGCGATATAAAACAGCGACGCAATTATTTGGGACGATTCATTAGGCGGCGAGCTACGCGGCCGGATTGGACTCATCCGTCAATCGGTCACGTGATTGTGTGAGGGTGATGGTAATGATGGTAGTGGTAGTTTAATGTGGAGTAATAAAAAAAAATACTTGCGCAAAATAAAATAAACTGTGTCTGAACTAAGTGCCACTGGAGATTAACAATAGAGGTGATGTGAGGCCTCGAAGATTCATAATGTTCCACTGAGAATGACTTCAGTTCAGCAATTTTTAATGTTCCTCTCTGCTGCTGTTCTTGTGTGGGCACGCCTGTAAGCGCCATCTATGAACTGCTTTGAAAACTTTTTAAACTTAAACTTTCGTGAGCACTGCACATTTTTCTATTAAATCACGGTTAACTAGTCGGCTACACCGACAAATTACTAGTGAGTAAAGCCGTGATTTAATAGAAAAATGATTTGAAAACGGCTCATTGATCATAATGTACTAAGACTGTGTAAACGTGACTTTAATAAAACTTGAGTGTAGCAAGGGATTTCTGTGCTCCGTGCGAAATACTTACCTTCACAACTTCGATTTATTTCGAATATAAAAAAAATACCTACAAAAATTGCTTGTTACAAAAATATTGCTTGCTTGTGTTAATAATTTGTCTTTTATTCTTCAGGTATCGTCCTCGTCGAAGAAAGATAACGACATCGAGAATATTTCTGTCTCTACATAACTAAACATACAATTTAGACAACGTTGCCGATCGCCATTGCCAACATCTAATCAAGCTGCACAGACGCCCAGATGGGAGGACACCCTGTAAGAATAATTGCGCGTGTTAAATCACCCGTGGATTGGTACACATACGACAGCACGTAGACGCTTACACGCTAGCACTCTACTCGGTTACGTTACGGGCGACTTTACAACAAAAGTGTACAGTCTGACGTGCTGTCGTGAGTACAGAGGGGCAACGACGATTCATCAGTTGTAGAGATGAGCAGGATGATAATGTTGGTACAGAGGATATCACAGTAGTGTTTTCTTCATTCCTGTGGGCTAGGCCGACTAAGCTGTCAGGATGGTATAGGTGCTGGGCAAGCCTACTCCATCGAAAACAATGTCCCAGGCACTGCAGCGCCGAGTGGTCTCTTCATCCATCTACAGGGTGCACTCTAAGTCGATAGCGGAACTTTAAGTAGGCTGTCTACTGATCAATACAAACAACTTGTACTAGGTGGCGACCGAAATGGAGCGAAAAAAATATCTGCAGTTTCATACATTTGGCGCAGTACTGAGTCGACCTTTTGTATGGAACAGCTGATATTTTTCTCACTCCATTTATTTCGCCACCTAGTACAAGTTGTTTGTATTGATCAGTAGATAGCCCACTTAAAGTTCCGCTATTGACTTAGAGTGCACCCTGTAGTGTGAGTGAAGGTGCCACGCTCGCTGTTTAAAATCATATTTTCATTACGTAGTTTTTAAGTTGATCATCTTAAAATCTCTGACATTCAATCTGGCGACTTCCACACACGATTAAATTAACAAGTAGAAATATTTCTGCCCGAACATCACATGTCAGCTGTAATTTGTCCATGTCCAGTCGCCGAGAATCGATTGGTGTTAACGCTTTTGATAGTTTTGGCGCTAGTTTTCGACATCGCGAGAGTGACACAACGATTCGTAGAGCAATGTGTTATTTATTAGGTTGAGTGTTCGAAGAAATTGACTTCGAAGTGATGTTGACACAACCCCCGACCTAAAAAAGAGGAGTGTTGTAAGTTTGACCGTGTGGCTGTTTGTGCACCGCAGCTCTTAAACGGGTGAAACATTTTTGATAAAACAAAATCTTAGAACGTTCGCTAGAAAAGCTGCTTTCAAATTAAAAAAACCGCATCCAAATAAGTTCACCCGCTTAAGAGCTACGGCGCCATGGACAGACACACGTCTGTGACACACAGACAGACATACACACATAGAGGTCAAACTTATAACGAGCGGTGTTATAAGTTTGTGTTTCTGTCGGGGGCTAAAAAGTACCTATAGAGCGCAAAGTTCCTAAAACTCATTTTCAATACCTACAAAGCGCAGCGACATCAAATTCTTTTCTCAAGATTAAAAGTCAGCATCTTTGCAGCGCTAGCCGTATAAAAGAAAAACATTAAACCAGCCAGACACCTTCCAATCCACCGGACACTCGATAAAGCGACATTTTTCAGCACCGCCACAGATAAGTCCTTGATCACAATCACAGGGTGTGCTGAGAAAGCGGTCGACACTTCCCACATTCACTTTATCATTCTTCGCTTACTCCACCTGCCTCGCAAGCGAATCTGGACCTTACCGACCTTCCTTTGCACCTGTTACTTTCAACTAAACTAAACCTACTACCAACAATACTTTTACTTCTATCTAGATGATAGGATTTGTAATTTTACAAGCAACAAAATGAAAATTATCTTCGGCAATCCAACGCTTATTTTCAGCCTCTAAACGAAAAAATAAACCGAGAATCCCGTCCCGAATCCCAGTGTATCCAAGGGCGCTATTCCCTTGACGCGTGACGTCTAGGAGCGGGTCGTCCGGCCATTTGTCACGGGCGCCATTTGTACTTGTCGAATCAGGGCCATTAGACGTGAGTGTGTGACCGCCAGGGTTACCTCTCCCCGACTGTGTGGCTTCACCACCATCCGTCTTGACACAGCGTGGAAAAGGCACTCGCAATCATGTGACTTATGAGACGGTTCGAGAGAAAGTTGTAAAGGAGTTTCCTGCGCTGTAAAGTAGTGTAGTTTGGGCGCGGGTCTTGTCAATATCGAGTCGTATGAGGAGAGCTGTCCTGTCAATTTATCTTACTTTGCGGCGATAGTCACGGGGGCTGCGGTTGATTTATATACGTATAGGCTAGTTGTCCACTAGGCGGGTTGGGCCGGGCCGCATTGCAACGCAAAAATCTGCCTGCCTGTATTTTTATGAAGGTAGGCGTCCATTAGCGGTGGATCGGGCTGGGTCGGGCCGGGTTGGGTCAGAGCGGGCCACAAAGTAAAAATCCGCCTGCCTGTATTTATATGAAACAGCGTCCACTAGCGGCGGACTATTGTGCTGCGACCCAACCCGCCCCGATCCGCCGCTGGTGGACGCTGTTTCGTATAAATACAGGCAGGCGGATTTTTGCGTTGCGATGCACCCCGGCCCGATCCGCCTAGTGGGCGCCAGCCTTAATAGCGCTGCGACCCGCCTCGCACCGATCCGCTGCTAGTGGACGCTATTTCATATAAATACGGACAGGCGGATTTTTGCGTTGCGATGCGGTCCGGCCCGATCCGCCTAGTGGACGCTAGGCTTAAGAGCGAGTTAATTACCTCGCGGTGACGGGCCGTTCGTTGCGACAAACGCGGCCATTTATAACGTGTGGTGGCAAAACAACGCTTCGGCCTAGCGTGCCGTGATGGACAATGGTAATCCGAGCGGACTGACTGAAAATGATCAGAATAATTGCGGGTCTTTGTCACAGATATAGGCTGATTAGACTAAATAGGCTGAATAGTTATGCTAAGCCATAACGAGTTTTATCAGCTTCATATACTCTCTCGCCTCCGACAGATAAGTTTTTTGTGCAGTGCCACTGCTTTGTAGACCAGAACACATAATCGGCTGAATTACTGTTGTTCTGTTGTTTACAATAATGAAAATAATACTATGTTATTGCCGCGAACGAAAAATCGCTGAACAAAAATAGCTCAGTTTAGCTGCAAAATGTAAAAAACTGTGAAAATTTAGAATTTCCCGCCACGTTGCTATCTTCCCACCTTAAGAGTAAAAGACAGCTTCGTTTAATGGTTTTTTTTAGACATCCAGTGGTTTTACGTTATTTTGAAAACAAAGTAGCCATAAGTAAATATCACGTATTGGCCGTTAGCTCACCATGATAGTATTTCTCGCCACTCGGGAATCTTGCATTTGACACATCTCGAAGAAAAACCTTATTTGCGGCAATTGTCACATCTACGAAGTCATCCTCGACATAAGGCTTGAGGTTTCTGCGAGACGTTTGCCCTTTTCGACTCGAGTGGTCGGGAGCAGTCGAAATCGAAATGACATGAGGGTTTTCCCTCGAGATGTGTCGAATGCGAGATTCCCGAGAATTTGCCCCCAGGTCCTGCTGGCTACATCCGTACAACGACCACCTAACGATGATGAATACTTGCGCAACATAGCGACGAACGCTTGCGTCGGTCTGCATCCGCTCGTTTGTTTGTCCGGTCGATCCGCCAGCCCAACTGACAACCTCCGGCCAAGATACAATTCGAACGCTACATTGGCCTCGCCATAAATCACTTGCTTGTAGACATGGTCGCTGGGTGTTACGTTGTGGCTGTCGCATACTGGCAGAAGTTAAGACCAACAACGTTTTAAGAGGGACAAATTATCAAGGCGATAAAGATTATGGAAGCTTAGTGACCAAAAGCCATTACACAAGGAAATCCTCGAAAGAAAATGGCGATGGATCGGACGCGTGTTGCGGAGACCAGACAGTCACCTGTCCAAACAAGGACTGACGCGGCAAGCTACTGGCAAGAGACGGCCGGGACGCCCCCGCGCTACCTGGAGGCGCTCAGTTGAGAAAGAGGCTGCATCAACCGGACTCGGCTGGAAGGAGCTAGAGACTGCCGCGCAAGACCGCGAAAATGGAGATCTCTTCTTTGAGCCCTGTGTCCCTGATAAGGGATGAAAGGATATCATCATCATCATCATTAATATGAAGGCGAGCTTGAGTTGAAGCCGCAAAATCGGCCAGATTGGAAAACTGTTTTGAGAGCCCCCATGATGATGAATACGAAGGTGAAATAGTATTTTCGTATTTTCTATTTTCATGTCTCAAACTGGACTGATTAGAAAATTGTTTCGTCACTGGTAGGTATTACAAGAATCTTCGCGATGTCTGTAGGTTTTGATTTTATTTAAAACGTGTTCCAATACTTCCAGATAAATAAGTTATGAAAAATTGGTAGGTCTTAACTACCCGTCGCAAAATAGGCGCAATTTGAGACGCCGAATGGCAAAAAAAAAACCCGTTTTACCAATACCAATTCCTGCTATAAACTTGCCAATATTGGACATCTAATTTGGCTCTAGGGCCATTATACAGGAGAATGTTTGTATGGAGAAATCACCGCGGTCGTTCCCTGTTAGGGTGGCATATAGAGTCGTCATCTCAAGCTCGAGCTCAAGAAGGTGAACTCAGAAAACAAAATCACCGACTTGAGACCTTGGCTAATGTAAATGTCAAGCGCAAGCTACGACAGCTACTCAAGCTTGACATTAGCCAAGGCTTGACATTAGCATTTTTGTGTTCTGAGATCACTCACTTGAGCTCGAGCTTGAGCTGGCGACTATTAATGCTACCCTTAGTGCTTTAAGCTAAATGAGAGCTGCCAATAAAGAAACGCGCGCGCATAAAGTGCGCCGTTTATCTGCGCCCTTTGAAGTGGTGTTCAAAAACAAAGAGCGCAATAAAGCGCGCGTTTATCCTGGGCAGTCGACACGCGAGCTAATTTACAACGCGGCCGCGGGTTTATCTTCATTAGCCCATCGATTCACAATTAAGACGCGGTATAAATCTCTCGAGAAGCACTTAATGGGAACGGACAAAAGGTACAAGCGGCGTAGAACTCTCTGCAAAATCCCCAAAAGGAAAAAAAGAAGCTTGTATTTTTATAAGGTTAGGGGTTGCGGGTTTAAGTCCTGTCCCGAGTACCTAATGTTCACACGGGATAGTGCTTTAGAAAAAACAAAAAGGATTTAAGGCGCTGGGCATAGTGAATCAGCCCGCGCGCAAAGAAAAATGCACAAAATCGATTCCTGTATAAAATACACAAAAAAAAAACAAAAATGTTCACATATCAAACCCTATAATTAGGTGAGAGCTATCTAAAACAGCTAGTTTTGTGTTGATATCCATAACAGATTTCAAGATATTTTGTTTGAAAAAAAGTGCGCCGCCTATTCTTTTTCATCCAAAATATCTTCAAAACGTTTACGAATCTCAACACAAAACTGGCTGTGTTAGATAGGTATCACCGAATTTTAGGGTTTGATAGGTATGTGAAAATTTTCGATTTGTTTAGTGTGTTTGATATAAGGCTCGATTTTGTGCATATTTCTTTGCGCGCGGGCTATTTACTATGCACCGCGCCTTAAGTCGCGGAAGCGAACTGTCATATTATTGGTAAGATGTTAAAATAACGTTAAATCTAGGTATACAATGCGCAGTTATTCGATTTTTTCTCAAGTTTCCATGTATGTACTCGTATGCAAACAGCAACAGCAAGTATTAATTATTTACTGACTAGATTCTGAGCGTTAAGAAATGAGCCGAAGCTATGACAACCGGTATTGGGGCATAACTGACGCATAGAGAAATTCCTTGGCGGGGGGATGACGCTGCTTGCTAGCGTTATGGGAACCTTTGCGTCAGGTGTGTTGCGGGTGGTATTTTTGATAATGTTTTAACCCCCAATCCAAAAAGAGTTTGACCGCTATGTGTATATGAGGGTGTGTCTCTCTGTGTTTCAGGGTGTCTCTGTGTGTGTCTATCCGCCTTCGGCACCGTAGCTTTTAAACGGGTGAATCCATTTGAATGCGGTTTTATTTATTTGTAAGCTGGTTTTCTAGGGAGTGTTCTTAGACATGTTTCATCAAAATCGGTTCAGCCGTTTATGATAATATATTCTAACTTTAAGTTAAAATGTCGGGGGTATTTTAAATGTTTAAGTATTAGGGTGGTATTAATAGTCGTCTGAGATCACCTATTTGGGATCGATCTCAAGTAGGTTAACTCAGAAATGTCAAATGCTAATTTCAAGCCTTGGCTAATGTCAAACTTGAATAGCTGTCAGCACTATCTTGGGAATGACATTAGCCAAGGCTTGTGAAATCACTTTTCTGAGATCACCTACTTGAGTTCGATCTTGAGTCGACGATTATTAATGCCACCCTTAGCTTATTAAAGCTACTTAAACTCAGTTTAAACAGAGTTCAGGCTGTCGATAAAGCAGTGCATTTTTTGATATGAAGGGAGGGATATTCAAATCAAAACATGCACTGTTTTATCGACAGTCGACACTACTAAACTCTACTTAAACTGAGTTTAAACAGAGTTCAAGGAGTTTTCTAGTTTGAACTGAGTTTAAACAGAGTTTAAGTAGCGTTCTAGTTTGAACTGAGTTTAAGTATCGTTCATGAATACCACCATTACATAGTATTGTGCATTATTTGTGTGCTCTTTATTCAGTGCACCTTCTACAACAACATGCTTCTACACCGACCGCCGACTTCAAACAGATGTTACGTATAAATAAAGCGCGGCAGCCACTCGATATATTTCTGTCCGCGGCAACTTTACAGATCTATCCGGCTTACTTACGTGACTGCGCCTCCGAGGCGATATTCGACCTTATGGCAACAAGAAGATGAAACGCTACGTGAAAAGTGGCGAGTTTGTAGGCTTTGCTCGATAATAAATGGGCGTTTACTTTTATGCAACAAATATTAAATTAAAATTAATAAAATAAATAAATTGGATTTTATTCATCACATTTAAAACAAAACAGTCTTGTAGGTACGGTCGGCCACAATCTCAGATACCCCATGGCAGCTCTTATCGCGCGCGGCATAAGGGCGCCAATCGAACAAAAAAGGGTATCTGAGACTGTGGCCGACTGCAGTAGTTCTTATTCAATGAGAAGAAGCTTTTAATATACGAAGAAAAAGTCAACTCTATATTTACTCTACTTTTATTAACCCTAGAAAGATAACCATACGAAAACGAACGTAAAAGATAACGTAATATACGCTTTAGAGGTGCATGATTTTCTAATGGTGCTATTATTTTAAAATATATTGTTTTTTTGCTTAAAATAAACTTATCATAGTATTCATCCGGGATAGTTTTTTAAATAAAATGCATTACTTTTATCTTTTTTTTATTTTAAAAGTATTTTTACACTTAAATAAAAAAAATCAACAGTCAGTCAGACAGTGGGATAAATCCCATAAATTATGACAAAAATAATGTTTCTTTCTTACAAATAAGTTGTTTATTTCGTACAAAACATTTATTTCTCGAATACACATCTCAGCCCCTATTTAAGTGCAGCGCATTAAAATACTGTCCACCACATTTATTTATGTCGCGAAAACGATGAAATAACAATAACAACGCAGTTCTTTATCTCGGTAAATCACGGGCGCATGCGGTAAATTGTTATTTTCCCGAGGCCCATGCAATAATGCAGCCGCATTAGATATTAGATATCGGAACGTAGGGCGGAAGTAGGGCTACCATACGTTCGGATTTTTCTAAAGGATATCATTTTCCGTCTATTCCGTTCATTTTGAGCCAATGAAATAATGTTTCAGTCGGATTTATCGCGCCCGGATTTGCCGCTAGGGCGCTAAAATTTTAACATTTAAAGGATAATAAACGTTCAGTAAATATATATTTTTAAACGTTTATAATAAGTTGGAAAAATTCACTCGGGGCAGGACTTGAACCCGCAACCTCTAGCACGGGTTAGTGCTTTAGAAAAAACAAAAAGTAAATAAAATGTTACATCGAGCTAGGTATGCAAAACGTCATAGAACAAACATTATTGGAAATCTCACATTTAGAAGTTGAATTGTTTCAGGAATTGCCCTGTACTTTTAAACGAGCGAGCGAAGCGAGAGAAATGAAAGGTAGGCCGGTAAATACAATCCCATCAAAAACATAAATGTACAAAAACCAAGTCTCGCTTCCACCGTAAAAAGTTGTGAGATATCCATGTAAAGCCAAGTCAGTTATTTTACTTAGTACTGAAGCACGTATTCTTTTCAGTTAGTGTGAAAACACCTGTTCAACAACTTTGTCATACATTGTTTCCTAATTACTTACCTACCAACATTTACTGACTGTATCAATATTAAACATATTTAATTCTTAAATATAAATAGTGACTTGGCAATAGCACAGCAATAAGTATAATAATAATTAATTTATCTACCAAATTATAATTATCACAGATTTGTGCTGTTGCCAAGTCACTATTTATATTTTAGAATTAAATATGTTTAATATTGATACAGTCAGTAAATGTTGGTAGGTAAGTAATTAGGAAACAATGTATGACAAAGTTGTTGAACAGGTGTTTTCACACTAACTGAAAAGAATACGTGCTTCAGTACTAAGTAAAATAACTGACTTGGCTTTACATGGATATCTCACAACTTTTTACGGTGGAAGCGAGACTTGGTTTTTGTACATTTATGTTTTTGATGGGATTTCACTTTTTTTTGGTAGGTAGTCCTCCGTTTTTTCTTCTCGGGTGATATTACTTGCACATTAGCTACATATTTTCCTAAAGCCCACTCCCTATCTCTCTTAGTTTTTCTCAAATGCCTCTAAGTCTGATACAAAGCGGCGGCCGTCATAAGTTCGGATACGGAACCGTAGGTTGTAGTTTTCACCATTGCCGTCGAGTATAATAGGTCAGCATTTATGTAAGTGTCTCCGTGCTCGTCATCACACTCATAAAGTTGCATCTCATCCCAATGCGACACCGCGTACGTGTACGCAACAATAGCACGCCTAATGGCATGGCATGCGACGATTATAATGATAAGGAATGGATCAAACACGAACCATCTTCAGTTCAGGTATGGAAATAACTTTATGGGGATAAGTTTTAAATTTCCTGCATGGAACCATCCATATCCATTGCAATATTCATTGTTTTACGGTGAGTCATGTGGCTTAATGGCTTTTTTTTGCCAACGTAGTGACACTGTGAACTAGTGGACGAATATGTTATGTTTTTTTCAGAAATTCTGAGGAATAAATCCTGAGACATTTATATGCGTGGTGTAAACATAACCATACTGCGATGTAGGAACTTAGTGGCGCCATCTAGTTGGAAGTGGCAATATTAATACTTTTATTATTTACCGATTGGAAATAAGTTCTGCGGGGTTACTCTAGACGCTATTGCGTTCATATTGACAAAGTCTTCTAATTTATTTATTTTTTAATTCTCACAGTCATGCTTTAATTTTATATACTTCGTAATGTTTATTCAAAGTTTAGGCTATTTTGAAAAATAAAAATGTAAAATGCGTCTTAATTCGTAAAGTATTGAATTTTATAAATTGCGCCATATTGAAACAATTGCGTCAAGGGTTGAGGGGCTGTACATTTTTTTATTGCATTAATTCAAACACTTTATAATAACAGCACACTAACTTTACAACTTGTAGCGCCATCTAGTGGTGAAAAGCGATATTAATATATTTTTATCAATTTTGTATGGCAGTATAATTTTATTATTTACCAAACGGAAATAGTCATGAACATTTTTTATTGCATTAATTAAATAAATACTTTATGCTGACAGCAGGAAAAATTTCAAGTAGTAGCGTCATGAAGTAGGAATATTTTTTTTTATCATCTTATATGGGTATTCGAAGGACGAGATAGCCAAATTAGTCGCCAACCTCCGATAGGAGACGGCACGCAAAGAAGAAGATAAGTTTTAACGTTATAAGTTTTAACTCACATTTGTCTTTTTAATCTCTAGTGAATTTAATATGTTGTGTAAATATATTGTTATTTTGATGTCAAGTCACAACCCTAGATGGCGCTAGTTGTTGCATAGACTGCATAAAATAATTTTAAACTTTTTATATATTATAATTTACTAATCGAGAATATGTTCATAGTGCATAATTCACTCAATAATAACCGCATGCAAAATTTCAACTCCGTAGGCCTACTAGAAGTACTTTAAAAATCATGACAGTGATGAGTATGTCACCCACGTTTTGACCGAACTTTGACTTCCTATATTTCATTATTAAATATAGGTACAAACTTGTAATTTGGAGGTCAAGGTAGGTTCCGTGAAAACTCTTAGTAACCGAAATTTCAGCCTTCTAGCTTTACTCACAACGAAGATACAGGGGGATCGAAAGTGCCGCGAGTTGCTTCGAGAAAAGTATGGTACGGGGTGCCTCTGCATAGCTCGACTTGGCGGCGGCACTCCGTGCCGCCAGATAAAAATCCTTTTTAAGTTCGAACATGAACCAAATAGGTCGAGTGGTTGCCGAGATATGGGGTCGCGAGTTCACAGTTCGGGGCGAACCACTAGTTAGAATAGTATTGTGAATATTTTGCAATATTTATAGTCATAAAACAAAAGTTGTCGAAAGTTTAGATGTTGACGTCACAAAAAGTGAACTGAGTGAAAAGTGAAGTTGAGTTGTTGAAGTGTTTCGGGATTTATAAGTTGCCGTGTATATATTTTTTTTCTTCATGCGACTAGTAGGTATTTCTTATATATTCCTGTATTGGGAAGTTTTAGAATGGTAGCCCTACTATGAGTAGAACAATATTGGCCCTTTGATGGACGGTGGTGGCGGGGTGACGGCAGACTTTCACGGGCACTTATTATTTGTTTTGATTTAATGTCCGAGGGTCCTTATTGATGTATTGTTATTGCTACGTATTAATTTGATTTCATTTACTTCGTCGTTTGTTGTTTTGGGAGTATATTTATTTATAAAGATTTTTATAAGGGTAAAAAATTCGCTCGGGACAGGACTCGAATTGGACTGGAACTCGCTAGGGACAGAATTTGTTAACCTTATAAAAATCTTTATAACGATCCCTTGCATGGGTTAGTGCTTTAGAAAATACAAAAAGTGGTAATATATTTTATTTAATTTCACAAGTCTCTGCCCTGTATTTTCTTCATTTGGTTCAAAGCCGAAGCTAAGTATTTTCTTACACTGGTGATTTAAATTGGATTTAAACTAAAACCACCTATTGTAATACACTGATCAAGAGGATATCCCCTTTCTTGCGGCAAGATACGGAGGACGCGGCGAGACACAAACGGTACTTACGTTATCTACAGTCGTAGTCTACTATCGCCTTATACGTCACCATACTTCAATCTGCCCCAAGCACCTAGATAAGGCAATGCTCTACCTCAATGCCGGAAGAGAGCCGACACAAATCAATCTCCCGGTCGGAGATAAAGCAATTAGCAGCGCGCTTAACTGCAGCATTCCGCCGAAAACACACGACTTACATACCGCAGGCGGTGGAGCTCAAATATGTGGTGTGTTCTTCGTGAGATGACACCGAATTCCTGCACTCTTACTTCTTCTTCTCTTGTCGAAAGCATTTTAGTGCGTCTTGCGCCCAGAAACTTGCCACCAGTAAAAGGCCTACGACCGGCCAAAAAAAGGACGTCCGTCCCGCGGGAGCTCCTCGAGCTGCAAGACTCCAGCAACTCGGAGCCCCACTGACCACATCGCTAAGACTGCACACCCAAGACCTGGGGGCTGATGCCTTCGGAGAAGACACACAGCCTACTTGGACTAGCCGTTCTTAATTTATTGGCAAAGTTAAGCAACAACGGCCGCGGTCAGTCCATGGATGGGTGACCACTAGTGGAAATAATATCTGAGCGCTTCCATTCTTTGGAAGGCACGTTAAACCGTTGGACCTGGTTGTTTTTGTTTAATAACAATCGTTAAGCCATGACAGAGGCCCTTTGGGCAAACCTAAAAACTATTGCACTAGGGGTGGCCACTACCTCATACGATTACCTACCTACCATTCCAGAAATAGACAGCCGACTTCGCCTCCACCATGTAGCAGACCATTAAACCTGTCCGAGCATAAATCTCTAGGCGGGAGCAACGCCATCTATCAGCTAATGAAGAAAAGTGCGCCCCCAGGATGGTTTATCGGCGATCTGTGTAATTAAAACGTTGCCCCGAGGAAATGTGCCGTAGTACCGATAAATCTTTGGAAGAGCACTAATGTTTTGTTCTACAAGGAAGCACTCAATAGTGTGGGGAGTTATGGGTGTAATAGGTGGGACGGAAATCGGCGCTTGACGGTTTGGGTGAGGTTGAAGCCAATGCGAGTGTGGTTTTGTAAAACAATGTAGTTAAAAAAGACGACGAAGTATCCAAAATTTTACTTCAAAACGAGCGAAAAACAAAACACTTCCCAATACAAACGGCTATCGCCAATCGACACCAATTGTATGGAGAAGTGAATTTTTTTTCGCGCTCTTGTAATTTGGCTCAGAATCACCAGTGCAACATTTATTGCGGCTTTAAAACCACTAAAATTGCACGGAGTATTCTCCATATTATGTGTACAGTGAACTGCAAAACTTTATCTAAATCTTTAAACCTTTTTAAGGGTGGCATTAATAGTCGTCAGATCAGTCTTGAGACTGAGGCAGATCTTGAGGTGCCACTATTAATACCACCCTTAGAGTAAACTCATCAACACAAAGAAAAAATATAACTTTATACCGTAAAGTTCCTCCTCTGTTTGTAAAGCGAAACCGCTTTTAAAAGTTTGACAGGGGCTTTTTCATCACGTCTTAGAGATGCTAGACTGCGATCCAGTCACGTCGCATTATAAAACCCTCGCCTGATCTCAAAGGGGGCCTCGATTACATATCTTGCAGTTAGCGAGCAGATGGGAATTTTCGCTGTCTAACATGCCAATAATGTTAAACATAGGAAGGGCAAGTCTGCTTCAAGTTTATCGGTCTCTCTCTGATAATCATAATCTTATCGTTTATTGCCCCTTGTGGTATTTTTACAACATTTACATTTTTTTAAAGATGTTACAATAAAAATTAATCCCATGCCATGAGCCCTGTAAGGGTACTGCAATTCAAATGCCTACACGAGATTTGCACTTTGTTATTGAGAAATTTTAAAATACGTAACTGTAACATCAAACTTTAAATTCGCCTTCAAATTCTATAAACTCAAATGTCATAAAAACAAAAAAAAAAGGAAAAGATTTTTTAAATTATTTTTATTTCCTTGGGTACTTAGTTGGTAATTGGATTTTCGTGTGTTGTTTTCCGGATCTTACTATTTCTCTCTCCTCGCGCTACCCATTTTAGAATACGAGTATCACGGGTGGTGAAGTGCAGAGGCAGCAAACTTGAAGCAGCCGGGTATAGCAGAGCGTTTTTTACGAGCGATCGCTGCAAGAGACGTAATCAAGGCTACGGTCCAAGCCACGTCTAAGCTCGGTGTAAGAGCGCCGCGCCTGGTTTGTCTCGCCACTGACAGATATCTTTATCGCTGTCGTCACGCTGGTGCGCCAGTCTGCCCTTCTGCACACTGCGGTACTATGAGCCGTTCTTAGCACAAATTCGCAAAGCATTTCATAGATGGTGCCTACCAGGCGTGGCCATAGAAGAACGGCTGTCAACATTAATCTGTACTAAGCGAAATTTGACAGCCGTATTCCGGTTTTTCTATGGCCACGCCTGTAAACGCCATCTATGAACTGCTTTGAATTTGTTCTTTGAAAACGGCTCATTGGACCCATCAAGCCTAGCCTGAGCACGAAATAGTGCTGGATAGCGCTATGTACAGGGCTCTTTTGACCTAGAGCTGTACACTTAATAATAATAAGTTGCTGTGTATATGAACAGGGTTATTTTTAAATAGCTTTATTCCTAAAACACGTCAACTTCTAAATGTGATTTCCAACAACTTTCGTTCTTTCTCAGATTTTCGTAAGGTTAAAAAAATCGCTTGGGACAGGACTTCAACTTCTAAATGTGATTTCCAACAACTTTCGTTCTTTCTCAGATTTTCGTAAGGTTAAAAAAATCGCTCGGGACAGGACTTCAACTTCTAAATGTGATTTCCAACAACTTTCGTTCTTTCTCAGATTTTCGTAAGGTTAAAAAAATCGCTCGGGACAGGACTTCAACTTCTAAATGTGATTTCCAACAACTTTCGTTCTTTCTCAGATTTTCGTAAGGTTAAAAAAATCGCTCGGGACAGGACTTCAACTTCTAAATGTGATTTCCAACAACTTTCGTTCTTTCTCAGATTTTCGTAAGGTTAAAAAAATCGCTCGGGACAGGACTTGAGCCCGCAACCTCTTGCATACCGTGCATTCGCTCTGCCAATCAACCAAGACCCGTAAGACGGGTTTCAATGGGGAGAAATCCTTGTCAAAATTATTTCCCAAACTAAACTTGACTTGATTGAGAGGAAGCGGCGTGCTGGTAGAAGAAGAAAGTCGTAGCTCAGAAACATCAGGGAATAGACGGAGATATCCAGCGTTGAACAACTGTTTCTCTTAGCAAGGAATAGAAAAGAATATGAGGAGCTGACGGCCAACCTCCATTAGTGGAGAGGCACGCCAAGAAGAAGAAGAAACTTGACATAAACTAGTGGTTTGCCCCGAACTTTGAACTCACGACCCTATATCTCTGTAACCCCTCGACTGATTTGGCTCACGTTCGAATTGAAAAATTATCTTTGCCTCCTACCCAATTTCATGACGATCTGACTACATTTACTCAAGCAATCGTCGAACGAACATTCATACATAGAAACATACTTACATACATACAAACGCCGGATTGTTCCAGTAGACTCGGAGAACTTCGCTCGTTCAAAAAAACGCCAATCGTCTCGTGTTCGAGAAACCCGCGTAACCCGGCGGCACCGGCGGTGGTGAAATACTCTCGCTGTCCGCAAATAAATTATTGTAGCAATTAACAGCGCGGGAGCCGTCGACGCCGCGACCGACAGGGGGCGGGTTAGAGCCCGGCTGCACCGCCACGGCTCTACTATGAACCGAAACAGACCAATTTTACTACAGGGTGCACTCTAAGTCAATAGCGAAACTTTAAGTAGGCTGTCTACTGATCACTACCAAACAACTTGTACTAGGTGGCGAAAAAAATGGAGCGAAAAAAATATCTGCTGTTTCATACATTTGGCGCAGTACTGAGTCGACCTTTTGTATGGAACAGCTGTTATTTTTTTCGCTCCACAGACAGCCTACTTAAAGTTCCGCTATCGACTTAGAGTGCACCCTGTAGTGGTTCACCCCGAACTATGAACTCGCGAGTGTGTAACTTTTTGCTAACCCCAATTGCGCAGGCGCGCGCGCATAGCATATAAACTTTACAACCCCATAACTCGGCAACCCCTCGACCGATTTGGCTCATGTTCGAACTTAAAAATTATTTTAATTTCATTTATCCGTTTTCCAAATTTCATAATGATCCGACTAAATTTACTCAAGTTATCGTCAAACGAAAATTCATACATACATACATACATACATACAAACGCCAGATTGTTCCAGTAGACTCGGAGAACTTCGCTCGCTTTGCTTGCTCGTTCAATTAACCCTTGACCCAAAAAGAGGGGTAATATAACTTTTACCGCTATGTGTGTGTGTGCGTGTGTCAGAGTGTGTCTGTGGCACCATAGCTCTTAAACGGGTGAACCGATTTGAATGTATTTTTTTTATTTGAAGATTTCAGGCGAGTTTTTTAGATATGTTTTATCAAAATCGGTTTAGCCGTTTATGAGATATGCTTATTATAAGCTAAAATGCTGGGGGTATTTTAAATTAACAAAACAAACTTTTGTTGGCATTGCATATTTTTTAGTGCTCCACCATCGAAACTAGTGATTTTCCCGAAGCTAATAAAGTAAAAGCATCAAATCAATACACAACCGTTCACTGAGCACTACACAATGAGTTACAAAAAGTCCTAACTCTTTTTTCAGGATGTAACCTACAGTCACTAGGATGAAATTTCTGTAAAAATGTTCTAGAAATATGTATAGAAATATGCTTTAAAGTTTAGTTCGAACCCATGTTTGTGTGTATGTGTTGGTGCATTTGCATAGCTCTATATGCGTAAGGTTATGTCAAGCAATGTAAAACATCCGATCAATTTTGTCCATAATATTCCCTTCAGATCCAGTAAAATATAAGCTATGGAAACACAGACTTGTCTTCCACACCCGTGTTTTTGCTTGTTTTTGTTTTTGTAGAGAAACAAATGACAGCTGTTTGTCTGTGAGCGTTCTCGTTTTTTAGCTCATTGCTTTAAGTTGGCTTATTAATATGTACAGTCAGAATATGAATTGGTCGCTTTATCATGATGCCACATTAGCTTGTAGCTGTCAACTACTTGTTCTCTTATTGCCTAGTTTGACTGGATGGGCAATAATACACAGGTTTTAATCTGCAATCTTTTGTCAGTATATTTTCTTTTACTAATTTTGATATTGTATTTGCAACCCACATTTTATGTCGTAAACAAACTTACATTAATATGAACCATACATTTGGTGAAGAATAGTTGTTCTTTACCAAATTATTATTTTAATTATCAGCAATGATGAGCTTGCATTTGTATGTCAATATTAACTCTTTTCGATTGTTTGACAGCAATTTTCTCCAGCAGGCTGTGTGCAAAAGCAATAATGCTATACGTATTTTTCTAGAAATATTTTGGCACTGCACGAATGGTAAACTAGCGCAGGCGAAAATAGAACCTTAACTCCCGTAATAAGAGTCAAACACAACCTAAGGCCCGCGTCGTGTGCGCCACACGTTACGCGCGACAGCTCATTAGCCCTGCCTGCGATGGTATCGCCCGGCGCAGTTAGGGTTACCATCTGACCTGATAAATCCGGTCTAGACCAGATTTTAAGGATATAGACCGGATTTCACCCGCATTTCATTCGAGACCAGATTTTTTTAACGAGCGAACGAAGCGAGCGAAGTTCCCCGAGTCTACTTGAACAATCCGGCGTTTGTATGTTTGTATGTATGTATGTTTGTATGCATGTATGTATGCATGAATGTTCGTTCGACGATAACTTGAGTAAATTTATCGGTCGTATTATTGTCGGATCTTCATAATATTTGGTAGGCGGGTAAATGAGGCAAAGAGAATTTTTTAAGTTCGAACATGAGCCAAATCGGTCGAGGGGTTGCTGAGATATGGGGTCGCGAGTTCAGAGTTCGGGCGAACCACTAGTAATATACTGAGTTTAATTTTACGACCAAAGACCGGACTTTTTAACTAAAATCAGGATTTTTTAAAACTTGCAACTGGATTTTAGATTTCAACCCCTGGTAACCCTAGGCGCAGTGGTATCGCCCGGTAATGGACGAAATGTTACCGCCGAGTGCAGCCCAATGTGTATTGGTATGTGAGAGGTAAACTGGCTTTTATGTCTGTGGCACATGTTTGTAGTGAGATTAAACTTGTAAGAACACTTACTTCGGGCAAGTCTCTTCCTTCCACCTAAATACTAGTGGTTCGCCCCGAACTGTGAACTCGCGACCCCATATAAACTTAACAACCCCATATCTCGGCAACCCCTCGACCGATTTGACTCATGTTCGAACTTAAAAATTCTTTTAATTTCGTTTACCGGCTTACCAAATTTCAAATAAGGATCCGAACAAATTTACTCAAGTTATCGTCGAACGAACATACATACAAACATACATACAAACATACATACGTACATACATACATACATATATACATACAAACGCCGGATTGCTCTAAGATAGTAGACTCGGAGAACTTCGCTCGCTTCGCTCGCTCGTTCAATAACTCAGACACTTCAGCTTCAGAGTGATATATTTACTAAAAGTATGAGTAGATGCAAAGCATGAAGTTTGTTTCTATAGCCATTTTGATTGTGCTTTGTGCAAAAATTAAAAAGAAGATGCTCAGACGACAAAAAAAAAATTGGTGGAGATGATAATATTTGTTATTGGCGTGACGATCCATGACCTTAGTTGGTAATTGGTATAAAATTTATCGTTCAATGTAAGTAAGTAGGTAACTCTTTATTGTACAATAGAAATCATGTAAATAATTTATTTATGGCTTATTTAATAAAACCTTTTGACTTTGATCTCTAGCAAGGTCTTGCCTGTAAAGGGAGGTTTTTGTCCAGCAGCAGAATAACTTACAGGCTACTTAAAAGAAGAGGTCAATATTGGTGTTTTTTGGAGTTGAATAATTATTTAAAATAACTACAAAATAAAAAAATACCCCCAACACTGTAGCTTTAAATAAGCATATCTCATAAAACGGATGAACCGATTTTGATAAAACATAATTATCTTAGAACACTCGCTAAAAAACCTACTTAAAAAAAAACTGCATCCAAATCGGTTCACACTTTTAACTACGATGCCACAGATATATACACGCAAACAGACTTACAGACACAAACATAATAGCGGTCAAACTAATGACACCCCTCTTTTTTGGTCGGGGGTTAAGAAAGACTCCCGTATCTAACAGTCCTTCTTTTTACCTCGAAAGCCTTGCAGAGAACCTTTGCAGTAACGTCCCGTTGGGGTTAAGCAGCGGCGCAAATAAATCACAGCGCGCTCATAAATATCGCGCGGCGGCAAAAGGAATCACTTTCGCGGAGATAAGGTGAAGTCAGTCCGCGCCGGCGAAGCCTTAAATGCTGCGGTGATGGGGTACACGATTTGGGGCATATGAGGGTCATATCCAAGAACTTTTTCAAGGTTTCTGTAAACGAAACAGCCTAGCGCCACAAATAAATTAATATCATTATTTTCGTTTAATACGTTTTTGCATAAAAGGGTTTTGAAAAATATCAATGTTTTTAAAGACATATTTTAGGACCTAAAATCTGACGCAAAAAAATTGAGCATAAATGCAAAAAAACGTAATTGTCCTAAAATTATAACCACTTTTTTTGCTATAATTGAAATCCACTTTTTTGCAAAATTTGAAACCAAGACATCTTGAATTGAATAAACTAGTAAGTTATCTGAGGCATTTTCATTATTTTGACCTTTGACATTTTTGACATTTTTTGATGTTGAACTTTACGCAAAAACATAATCATCAACAATCACTTTCGTAAACCTTCTTGGGTTAAAGCGTAAAAGCTCATAATTATCATATTTCCTGTACAGTTTCGCATACAATTTCGAAGCAGCTTACAAAACCAGCAAGCCAATATTTCGCGAACCCCACAGTGCACATCTCCGAGTTATTTCCCTAAGATGAAATATGCAGCAATTTCTTTGAATAATACATGGGCCATATTTCAACTGCTACGGGGCTACGAGGCTACGCGAGGCCTACGCCGTAGCACCGTAGCGGCCGGCGAAATATCACCCAAGGAAGCGCTACGGATGCGCAAGATATTTTATTATGGGAGTTTTTGTTTTGTTTTGTTTTATAGCGTTATGTTGTGTTCTTGTTGCTTGTAGAATTTGAATGTGGAGGTTCGCTACCTAATACGATTTGTCTTTTACGTTCCTTCGTCGAGATAGGGTTTTTTGTGTGTGTCACTTACTGTCACTTGTCACTTGTGTCACTTGTGTCACTTACAAAAATGTTATACAGAAAAAAGATTAAGTAAGTAACAGATTGCTTTACGTTATGAAAAACGGAAACAGCATTTTATTGATAGTTCATCAAATGAAACTGGGAAATTGCGGTGCTCTAAGTTAATCACATGAAGCAAGCTTCATGTCACTTATTATTTTTATCATAGTGCCTATTAATAATTCACAAACTTCATCATCATAGAGAATGATGGCTAAAAACAGCAGTTCTTTGATTATAAATATTACTTACAACTATAGATAATTTAAAATAGACCTTTCTTCACACAAAAGTCAATGTCAAAAGCAACCGACAGATCTGTAAATCGGACATCTTTGAATGAGCAATCTCAGCATGAGTAAACAAAAGGGTGCGCCCTTTTGTCCGCCCGCACCGATCTAGCGGTGGAGTGACCACCCATGAGACTCTCGACAACTACCCAATATTGCCTGGTCCACTACTTGCACACTTACCTCAACCAACCATTTAAAACGGCTTCCTGCTTACCTTCAAGTCGAACCAATACAGACTCTCTCACAATGCCACAAAGTCGACTTTTATGCTTGAAGGAAGTCGTACAAACAACGTTGTTGAATGTGCTTTGAGTAAGCCAAACGGTTATTGCAAACCGGCCTCACTAAACTTGGAATTAAGGTAGCATTTCCATGAGGCGGGTGGAGGCTCTATAGGAGCTAAGGTTGATTGATGTCAACATGGAGTGTGTACACAATCGCGTGACTTGAAGGAAGCTCGGACCACACTGCCTGTCTGTCTGACTGTCATGGGAGGTGACAGTGACAGCCCCTGTGGTGTTAGTGGTAGTGGCCGGTAGTGCGGTATATGGGTTAGTTGGTTATTGAAGGGACCTTGCATTGCATGCATTAAGGGAAGTTAGCGTATTGAAATCGAAATGGGTTTTAAAAAAGACAGAATCTGAATGGAAGTAGTTAAGTATATTGCACTGAACATATTTGAGTTATCTAATCCTATGGTAGTTGTAAACTAAGATTTTTTTTGGTAGTTGTAAACTAAGATTAATACGCTTTATGTATGAGTGTATGTATGTACCGGAATCTTTGAGCATGATTTTCACCAACTTCCAAAAGCCTGATTAATTTGAAACTTTGCATACGTATCAAGGACCAATGACAATGCAATAATTTGATAACAGTTTTGCATTATACAGTCCCATTATACAGGGTGGATTTTTGAGACGGGGCGGTAAGGACAGGTACCTTAATCGTTCTGTCACGTTATTTTGTGAGAAATCCGCAAAGGCAGAACGATATTTAGGTACTTACTTAGCGAATTTCTCAAATCGGAAACCGGCAGATAATTTATTGCTGTGCTGAACTTGGCTGTGAAACGAATACTTTGCGAAAGTGTTTATTATTTTTACATAAAAACTCGGCGCGCGACCTTAATCATGGAGAACGACTCGCGACTACTCGCGAGGGCCGTCTCGTTCTCCATGGTTAAGGTCTCCGAATGAGAACAGAAAATAGTCAGCTACATCGACAAAATACAGTGAGTTAAACCGTGGATTAAAAAGAAAAAAATAGGAACTACCTAATAAACAAACGATTATGCACACCATTCTATCACTGGCCGTCTACATTTCCGTTGCTGCCATAAAAAAACGCCATCTCAAAACCAATCGACGCCACCTTTCCTCGCACAATGGATAGAAATAGAACACCCATAGATCTTACCTCCGAACTACAATAGGCCCACTCGCATCTCTAATAACAGCCGAAGACCATTTGTTATCATTCCGTACGCATCATACATTAGCCGCGCCGTCAATATTGTCGCGGCAACAATTGCACGCGATTTATTATCCCCTTTGCATCGGCGACTGTGATAAATTCGCTGTGACTTGCAGCTGAGAACCGAGAGAAACCGACTTCAAACTGGGTTCAAACGCTCCTGACCGAAAAGCGGAATGGGAAAATAACTAACTAAGGCCCGGTTTCTGAATTGAGAATTTTGGTAGGCAAATACTTAAGATCGATAGCAATACTATCGTTCTGTCACGCTCTTTTGTACCCATTTGCTTAGCGAATTTCTCAATTCAGAAACCGGGCCTTAGGCCTTTACATTAGGTAGCCATCATAATATAAATACTAGAAATAAGCATATGCCTACTAGGGCTCATTTCTTGGGAACTGTATACGCTTCTATATTAAGGCGCTGGGCAATTGGGCATAGTAAATTAGCCCGCGCGCAAAAAAAATGCACATAATCGATTCCTGTATCAAATACACAAAAAAAATCGAAAATGTTCACATATCAAACCCTAGAATTAGTTAAGACCTATCTAAAACAGCCAGTTTCGTGTTGACATTCGTAAACGTTTTGAAGATATTTATGAAAAAAAAATAGGCGGTGCACTTTTTTTAAACAAAATATCTTGCAATCTGTTATGGGTATCAACACAAAACTGGCTGTTTTAGATAGCTCTTACCTAATTCTAGGGTTTGTTATGTGAACATTTACGATTTTTTTTAGTTTTATTTGGTACAGGAATTGATTTTGTGCATTTTTTTTGCGCGCAGGCTAATTCACTATGCCCAGCGCCTTAAGATCCCAAAAGATATACTACGGCCCATAAGATCAATCACAGTTTAAACCAAAAAGGCTAGTTTAAACCCTATGTGTCGATTAATTTTCATACAAAATGCGAGGTTTAATCTAAGATCTGAGTTTAAACTGTGATTGATCTTACGGCAATAAGTTTATCAGATGGTCGATCAAAAAAATGTGTAAATCACACTCTGCGCCAAAAAGCCTACTACGAAATCACTGATTAATTAAATGACAGCGATGTCTGGCACTAAACCAGTTCAAGGCGCGATTATTACTGATTGTTATCATTTATTGAGTATCTACGTAAGTACCTACCTACATTACAAATGTATTATTTTTATGTGAGATCCTTGGAGTTTATTTATTATGCTTCTCCTCCAAGTACGATCAGAGCTAGTCAAATTGTCATCACTTATCTATTTTTCCTCAATTTCCAACATTTGACGCATAAAATGGGAATGAACATGGTTTAAAGGATGTTATTTTGAGCATAGTAACCTTAGGGGGCTTGAGCATGAAATCTATGTTTGCTATTACGCAGGATTTCTTTATTTTCATTGTAAATCACTTGCATTGTCGATTCGTCACGGCTGTCTAGAAAAGCAACCCTATTTGACAACGGACCATGCAAAAATACTCCTTATTCTGTAGTGGTAAGAGTTGTAAAAGACGAAGGACTATGTTGGTAAAATGGAACAGTTCACACCACAACATTTCGCACTCGCTAGCGTCACAGTCTAAAATAGTTCCATACGAAAACGACATCGAACCGGCGTTCAAATAAATGTTAAAAGAAAAATAAACTAGGCTGTGGCTTTTGTAATAGGGTAGACATCCCAGTGAGTGTTCATTATTGTTGATCAATAAAAGCTCAAAATACGACCAAGATAAACTGAAATGCTGACTTAGGGAATATACGCCTTCTGACGCTACGTTTAAAGCTGATTTTCACTTTTGTAAGGTGTCAAGATTAAGGGTGCAAAGTATTGTAGCCCCCAGCTGTCATCTGCCAAAGGGGATGACACTTGGACCGGTTTTTTTGACACGTCTCTTTGTCAGCGAAATGAGGTGATATCGATCGCTCAATATTTTGCGTGTAAAGAGGGTTCTCTTTGAATTGAGCTCATAAATAAATAAGTAGTATCGTAGGTTGTATTTTTTGCCCCATTGTTGTAGTGTGTGGGGGATCGGACGCGGTGATTTGCTGTTTTGTTGATGGTTAATTTATTATTTTGAATTATTGGTTTAATCGCTTTGGGTAGGACGGATATTGGTGCTTTTACCTTAGGGACCACGGTGTTTATGAGACTCATGCAGTTGCCTATTTTTGTGATATTTGAGTATGTAATGATGCGAGCAACTGTCATCTTTTAGAGTTCGGTGTGTAGCTGTAATCGAAAGAAGAATAATATGGAGTCGGATTCGCAAAAGGATTCGCCTCTTACACATAGGTACACCGGCGATATTTTGGTTTTCCTTAAGTAATCTTGATTGAGCTAGATCTTGTATTAAAATTCCTTCATGAGAGTTAGTATAGAAGTATTTTGTATCCAAGACCAAAGGTATCCTCTCTACAAAACCAACGCGGATCTTTCCAGCAAAGTAATATAAGATAAGGTACAATTTTCTTTATTGTACACCAATAAAATACAGACAAGAAAAAATTTACTTAACTAAAACAAGGTACGATGGGTGGCCTTATTGTTTATAGCAATTTCTTCCAGGCAACCGGAAAGTACCGGCTGTTTTTTTTTAGTTTGGCAGCTTTGAAGGACGAGATAGGCAAACTGATCGCAAACCTCCTATAGGAGACAGCATTCAAAGAAAAAGAAGAAGTTTGTATACAAATACATAACCATCACCAGTGGTTTGCCCCGAACTGTGAACTCGCGACCCATATCTCGAAAACCCCTCGACCAATTTGGCGCATGTAACTTAAAAAATATTTTAATTCAAATTCAAATTCAAAATTATTTATTGCCGTAAATTACATGTAGGTACATAATGGTGTTCTTATAGTATAGTTTCAACGTAATTTTACCAATAAGGTGTGGCAAAAGTATTATTATATTTTTACATTATATTATTATTACATTATTATTATATTATCATATCATGCAAAATATTTACAAAAGTATTTAGTATCAAAATCAATTATTATCGGACTTCGTACTCATTCAGAAAATCTGTAACCTTATAGTAGTTTTTTTTTTATTAGGTAGTTGAATAGTTCTCGTTTGAAGCTCTGTAAATTGTCGACATCTCGCATTGGTTCTGGTAATTTGTTATAAATTTTGGATACCATTCCAAATATGCTTTTAGCTAAAAGATCAGACGTATGAGGCTGCACTTTAATTATGTTTTGCTTGCGTGCGCTCCTCAGTCTTTTAAAAAGATGGGGGTTACTCTTGATTAATTCCATTTACTTACCCGCCTACCAAACATGACGAACCGACCAAAACTCAAGTTCTCGTCGAATGAACATTTCTAATACATACAATACAAACGCCAGATTGTTCAAGTAGACTCGGAAAACTTCTCTCGCTTCGCTCGCTCGTTCAATGAAAGTGGCACTTTCCCTGTTTCTGTACCACACCCAAAAAGCTAAGCCAACCCTGCCTCCCTAAAAAAACTAAAACTCTCTCACAAGAGATATAAAGTCGGCCGGGTTCGTATTAGCGCTACACATCCCCTAAAGCGAGTCCGTGAAGAGTCGTAAAGCAGCTCGTAATTTTGAGTTATAGCGCTGTAACGACGCATACGAGCCTAAATGTTATTGCCACGGACACAAGCGGCAGAGCGCAGCGACAAGCGAGGCGGTGTCTAACATTAGCGCTGTTGCAATGTTCTCGTATATGAGCCGAAATGTTATTGCCGCGGACACAAGCGGTAGCGGGTAGCGGGCAGTAACAAACTTTACTATAGTATAAAAATGTACTTACTTATGAATATCGGGGAAAAAATAAGTACAAGTCATGCAACCTTTTAGAGAGAGCCTTTACAGTTGTATTTTTAAAAACCTTTTGCTGATTTCTGAACTGATAATTTAGATAGATAGAAGATAAAAAGACGTTTATTAATAGCCACGGAAATAGGTACAATGATTAAAAAAATAAGACAGAACATGGACACACAATTACTTACAAACTAGGTACAAGCGACATAACTGTCGGAACATCTCCGCAACTAAAAATAGGAAATGACTCAGCACTTGTTGTAGGTTACCTATGTAAGCCTACAACACTGATTTTCAGTCAGCCCCTGAGTCATCCACTCCCAGCCGTCACAAGAGAAATAACACTAGGTTTAACGCTACAAAAATAACGCTACATATTTCAATAAGTAGGTCAATATTAAAGTAAATACCGTTTTGTTGTGTTTTTTTTTAATCTGAAGCGTCAAATAAATAAGTCGTAATACGTATTACTAAACTAAATTAAAAAAAAAGATTTTATTTGTGAGCCGCCGCAAAAAATATTGAAAAACCCGTCCTTGATTATCCGATTTACATTGTTATTGGTGTCCGGCTTATAATTATTTCCGCTAACCTTTCCGCTCTTCCGCTATCAGCGAGTGCCGGCCCGTGGCCTTTGCGGCACAGTTTGCGCCTCCCCTGCCACTCGGAATGGCACACTGTAAATTAGCCATTCTCTTTTAGGGCCATTGTCGAGACGTCGTTTAGTTTTTTTGCCGCGATATATTAATAGGGATAATATAGCTTGTGGTGTGACTAACGGCCTAATTTATGTTTTTGGATTTGTAGCGTAATTTATTGTACAAACAGGGGTTCGAATTATTTATCTCCGTGCTTATGTTATTTTTTATTATTTATTTTTCTTGCAGATTTTTATTTCTGCATCTAATTTATAACAACTTTGCGCTTCTATATTTATTTTTTGAACACACAAAGAGGCCCAGGTTAAAAGGGATTCTGGAAGCCAGTTAATTGTATTTTGTTGTAGGCTGAAGAAAGCTTATTTTATCAAGAAAACTGTCGATTTGGGTATACCAAATAAGGATTTTTCTTATTATCTAAAGTCTAAAGAGTAAATAGTCAGCGGTTTTACGTGTAACTAATATATTGACAGTTTTGTTGACATAAAAATGAGCAAAACGTAAGTAAGGGTTTTTGAAACTAAGATGATCTTTTCTATCTAAGGTAAGACTTCTACAGAAATAAGTTCGCCATTTGTGGGTACACTATTATTTTTCTTATGATTATTATCTAAGATTATATGTTTTTGTGTGCAATAAAGTATAAATAATAAAGTATAAATACTTTATTGCGCACAAAAACATATAATCTTAGATAATAATAAGAAAAATAATAGTGTACCCACAAATGGCGAACTTATTTCTTTGTTCCGTGATGAACAACTTGAATTACAGTAGTGAGACAAGTAGGTATGTCATGGTGGTTCCAACTTTTTTTTTTATTTACACACCTAACACGGCACCGAATCGTAATCCTTCCCCGTCCACATTCAAAAGTAAAATAAAATAAAAAGGCAACAGCATTTCACGAGGCTCATAAAAGTACACGACATGACGCGACACACACCTCTCCGGCCAAATTGAAATATACAGTCGGCCATATTCATTAGCCGCTCGCGCCTGACGTCGTGGCCCGACCCGCAGAGTAAGGACAAAAGTACGATGTAATCCAGGTTTTTTTTTAACGTAGCCTGTACAATTGTACATGTTCTACTAGCTGGGCAAAGGCCTTATCTCAGAGAGAGAGAGAGAGAGAGAGAGAGAGCTTAATCACCACGCGCGTTCAGTGCGGATTGGCGATTTTCGCGTTTGAGGGAATAATCCAGGTATCTGGGAAAAGATATGACCAATTTGATAAAACAGTGCTTCTACTCAGCTTAGCATGAAACATACATAGCGGACACTTGCTACTTAGTTTTAGCAGCTGAAAACTGCTAACTTTTGAGGCCCGAATAGAGAAACGTCAATATTTTACATCTCGGTGCGCTGTTCCTCCCTTTGTGATTAGTATTTATTATTTTTGTTTCAATTCAAATAGCTCACCGGCACACAATGTCAATGCCGACATTGATTTATTAATTATTTTTATTGTCATAATATATTAAATTATGTCATTGCAGATTAGATCTAATGCGACGATTGTAATTATAAGTTAGATGTCGGTTTAGTTAAAGATTTTCTCGATGGTAGTTCCCGAAAACCCTTATTTTTAGCCTTTATGCGACAATTAATGGTGTCCCTTTACAATAGGGGGGTTGTAACATGGCATAAAAATAAACGTTATATTACTTCCACAACTATAGACGGCGCGGTATGTAACCTGGCACCCTCTTTATTAGTTTCAAACCTCGACTCTAGATTGCGCTGTATGCAGCCTACCTCGTTTTTATTTTTCTTCCAAATAAATGCATAGAATGGTGGTACGGAACCCTCGGTGTCCATCATCTCTACCACAGTCCAGTACGATCCAAAGGTCAAAGTAAGCGCGACTTCTGAACCTTCCCGTCCTATCCCAAACGCTACTCGTAACTCAAACTTATGGCGCCTTTTACGAGTTTAAGAGCGCGCTCGCGGGGTGCGGGGGTAGGGGGTTGGGGGGGGGTGTGTGGTGTTAATGTGCTCGTGTTATATTATGATGATGTGGAGACCGAGCTGTGAAGAGAGAGAAGGATGGTGGTCGTTTTAAACGGTTTGCAGGGTTACGTGCTGTAAATAAACAAAAAAAAAACTCACCTGTAGATATACAGTGTAATTTTTAAATAGCTTTATTCCTGAAACACGTCAACTTCTTAATGTGATTTCCAACAACTTTTTTTCTACGTATTTTTGAATAGTTCAATACTTTTTATTTATTGAAAGTTTCAGTATTTAAAAGTTTGCATTTGCACCAATCAGCGCTGCCAAAAATGTTTTATATTGTGTTAGTAAACCGCTACTCTGCCATACAGTGCCATCGTATTAGAAAATATAGTATTTAGTATTAAAAGCGACGTCTTTTATCGCCGTCATTTCCTTCAAAAGAGATTACAAATGCCGTATTAACCGTCGTCGGCGGTGTGGAATTGGCTTCCATCTTGCAATCTTATTGCTACGCTAAAGAAGGAATCAGATTCAACTAGCTTTTGCCCGCGACTTCGTACGCGTGAACTACAGAAAAAATATATGTGGTTTACATTGCCCCTAAGTGTAATAGCGTGATAATATGTAGCTTATGTGTTATTATGATGTCTAACCTATCTCCATTCCAAATTTCATTAGAATCCGTCAAGCCGTTTCAGAGAGAAAGAGTAACAAACATCACATCCATCCATCCATACTTACAAACTTTCGCCTTTTTAATAGTTGTAGGATAGTAGGATAGTAGTAGGATGTTCCTATAGTATAATAACCGTTATTCGATTACACAGTATTACTATTATAATACACGGTAGGGCATATTGGCAATGATAAGAATTTTCTGAAGAATATCAAGGGTCTTTGAGAAGGTGCTTTTGTTTAGTATGAAACGTTGATAGAAATTGATTATATTATAACTATATTGTCTGTATAATATACTACAAAGAACAGGAATTGATAAAAGTGCAACAAGATACAAGAATGTTTTTTTAAGATAAGAAAAGCTCGGGACAGGACTTCAACTTGCAACGTCTTGCATCTTACCGTAATCTTTATAATATTATCTAGCTTAGAAAATACAAAAAGAAGATACAAGAAGTTCTGACTGGAAACATGGGCCGAATAGAAATAAGTACATTGCAGCTTTTTAATAGGTTTAGTAGGTTATCGTTTACAGTGTTGTAACTTGTACCTCTAGATATTGTATACTGTAGTCAGGTATATTAAAAGTTTTCTTCAATACTCGTACATAACAAGATAACACGGAATCTTCAGAAATATTATAAGAAATCGATTTCGCAAACCTAACACAACACATTTCACAAAGATACCCAGCAGTCTTTACCCATCTAACTTTTCCATTCCAAATTAACTCCTATACCTTTCTTAATAAGGTATCCCTGTTACTTGTGCGGTATTGTAAAACATGATAAATGGCGAACAGGATTGGCTATTATGCCGTAATGCGCCAATATATTACGCGTCTCAAAAGGCCAAAGAGTCTGATAAATAGCGTTGTCACTGCGCAGCGTTCGGGCCTCTTTGTCGTCGGCAAGCGAGGAGTGTGTGGACCAGTTGGACCCAGGGTTTTAGCCCTTTCCCACCTCGTGGTAACATGTCTAATACAATACTCGGCACGAAAGAAGAGATTTGACCGCTCAGACGTGAGTAGAGATCTACTCGTATCAACTAGTGGTTCGCCCCGAACTACGAACTCGCGACCCCATATCTCAGCAACCCCTCGACCGATTTGACTCATCTTTGAACTTAAAAATTCTCTTTGCCTGATTTACCCGCCTGCTAATTTTCGTAATGATCCGACTAAGTTTACTCAAGTTATCGTCGAACGAACATTCATACATGCAAACATACAAACATACATACATACATACATACAAACGCCGGATTGTTCCAGTAGACTCGGAAAACTTCCCTCGCTTCGCTCGCTCGTTCAACAAAGTATGGATATAAAATCAAAGTACGAATTTGCGAATTCAAAGATACTCGTAAATTAATTAAAAAACATCGTCAATAGAACGTTATAGAGATTTTCCTCGCTTCGCTCGCTCGTTCTATCATCTACCGCGCATGTAAAACCTCGTGGTGTATCAAGTCTCATCTTTCGTGGCGCGTCAGGGGTGTATATTCACACGATACTGAAGCAAAAAAAAAAAAACAAAAAACATAATAATATGTCAGTGAAACGCGAGTCGGGTGCCACATCGCGCGCGCGCTTTGAGATGGCGGGGGTGTCTGCACTCACCGTTGTTATACAACAACTTGTACAAGGTAATTTGTCCATGAAAAACTTATTTTTAGTTTCAAGCGTTACTCAAACTATCGTCCCTGAGTCGGCTGTCAGTGTCACCGACCAAAACAACACCCTGTATTATTAGATTCTTTACCAAGTACTTTGTTGCGCTCGTAGCTTCACTCTCTTGAACCTAAGTAAGATTGGCGCAGACGTCTTCGTTTTATCGCACCACCGAGCCCTTGGTTCGTTACACAAGCCAAGCTTTTTATTTCACATTTTTAAATTAGAGAAAGTTTTAAATTAAAAAAAACCTTGTTCAGACCTAGAACGAAGTAACAGTATGAAATGAAAATTAAAAAAAATACCTGAAAATATCTTGCCAGAACTTAGACAAAATTCCACCTCATCATCATCAGCCTGTTAGCACCCACTGTTGAGTAAAGGCATTTTCATGCTCACGCCACCTCTCGCGATCCAGTGCCAGGAGCAACCACTGTCGGACCATCTGGCTGGTGGTCTGCCAACCGATCTCTTCCCCTCTCGGGAAAATTCCACCTAAAGTATAATAAATATGGGTTCAAGCTCGGAAAAAAATCACAGGGTCTACGGCCCATGGATAAACGGGTCCACGCTCGCAAAGCAGTGACATATGTTGAGCACAAAAAAAGGCAGGTGTTGGGCTCACACAAAAAAGCTTTTTTGCGCGCGTTAATTTATAATAAGCAATTGATCGCCGATTGATACGGTGGCTTGGGCCCGCGACAAAGCTCTCAATGATTTGTGGATTTAATGCCGATTAGTGTCAAGGCGACAGCGTGTTTTGTGTGAATTTATTGGTATTTTTCTCATTCAATTAGGTTCATACAAATCGCTGAAATATGGCTCTTGGTTTGTCTATTCTTATTGCAATTTATATCGACGCAAATGGTACGTTAGAGCAATGGTGATCCAATGAGTATTATGGGTTATTTTCAAACGAGAAGTCCCTTGTTTGTAACTTTTTCCTAATTCTTGACTAATTTTCATTTCAATTTCAATTTATTTATTTTGATCAACTACTTATGTGAATTATTTAACACAGTACAAGATGTAAGTAATAAATAACTGTTAGTAACAATTTGTAGTCATTTGTTGTAGAAATAGCACTGGATAAAATGGCGAAGAAAATGTTATGCGAAAACCCGCATTGTGTTTATTAAATGTGATTAGATGGACTAAATCATCAGGTTGCATACAGTATTTGCTTAAGTTGTGACTAAATTGCCCGCTAGCCTACCATCAAAATAGCAACCATATTTTGAGGTGAAAATTTTACCAAAAATCTTGCATTGTAATTGTAATCCGTCCAGCTAAGTTTTACCAAAAGCACGAGTGGCAACCTGAATAGCCTCTAACAACCGTGGCCCCACAAGGAAATCACCATTCAGACCCATAAATTATGCCCCGTGGCTCATAGGAACGTGACGCTGGGCGGTCATTGTGTCAAAGAGTGGCCAGCGCCGCCTTGTCACATAAATTATCAAACAGTGCCACCCTGTATGCACAGGAGAAAGAAGAACCGTAACTTAATCCGGCCGTGTCCTTAAGATGAGGAAAATTTTTTTTTGATGATTCCTAACTCAACTTCTCAGCTCTCACGAAATAGTATAAATATAAAATTTTGGCAATGAAAACTAGAAGGTCTTATCAAGTATTTTTGTGAAGGAAAATATGAATTAATTATGGTGAAAGTTTTCTCGATGATTAAAATGTTTGACGTCGTCACCTCGCGAAAACCCCTTTCTTGGTCATCATCGAGTTTATATCTCGTTGTTTATTTACTTTTTCCATGTTTCTTGAGACACTTACAACTTTACTAGTAGCTCTGTGAGCGGTAGACCTCGCGAGTCTGACATGGGGGGTTGGAGTTAGACATGTCAACATGTGTAGGTAATGCTTGTAATATTACAAAAGACATATTACACAACGGTGTCATGAAATATTACACACTAGCTTTTCGCCCGCGACTTCGTCCGCGAAGACTTATAAGAAGTTGCCTGGGTACATCTTTCAGCATTATCAAATTAGCATGAAAAGAGTCATGGGTGTGTATTTTTGTAAGCTATCTCTATTCCAAATGTCATCCAAATCCGTCGTGCAGTTTCAGCGTGGAAGTGTATGTGTTGTGTATGTGTGTGACCAAATTGGTAAAGATCAAATGAATCCAACAAAAAAAACATACTTTGAACCTTTTTGGCCGTTTTAGGTTTATCATTATTATTGTTTTCTTCATGCTTAGTAGATTTGCTATAAAACGCAACTGTAGTTAAATGTTCATTGAATAGTTGTAGCTTTAATGGTTCCGGCATTGTTATTGATACTAAATCAGGAAAACTCTTAAAATGTTTCCACCCTTTTTGATGCTGAAACATGTGTTTAATTATTATTTCTGATTCAATACACGACTACTTAGTTTCAAGTTAATCTGAATCCAATAAAATGATAATTTCATACAAATTTTGAACCCCGTTTTGGCCGTTTTAGAGTTAACATTATTACTTTTTTCTTCATGGTTGGTAGTTTTGCTATAAAACGCAACTGTAGTTTTTCAAAGTTGTAACTTGAATGGGTTGGGCCCAGCATTGCTACTACATCAGGGAAAAATATTCAATGTTTCCACCCATTTTAACCCTTCATTCGCTGAAATGAGAAAAATGCTGAAACATGTGTTTGATTATTTCTGATTTAGCATACGAATACTTAGTTTCAAGTAGGTATATCAGACAAAAAAAATGTATTTCATACAAACTTTTAACCCCGGTTTGGGCATTTCAAGGGTTAACATTGTTACTTTTTTCGTCATGGTTGGTAGTTTTGCTATAAAACGCAACAGTAGTTCAAATTTCAAAGTTGTAACTTAAATGGTTTGGACCCAGCATTGCTACTATATCAGGGAAAAATCTTCAACGTTTCCACCCATTTTAACCCTTCATTCGCTGAAATGAGAAAAATGCTGAAACACGTGTTTAATTATTTCTGATTTAGTATACAAATACTTAGTTTCAAGTAAATCGGACCAAAAAAAAATTTTTTTTCATACAAACTTTGAACCCCGGTTTGGGCATTTGAAGGGTTAAAATTATATTTTTTTCTTGATGGTGGGTAGTAGTGCTATGAAATGCAACTGCACATTCAATTTAAAAGTTGTAGCTTCAATGGTTTGGGCCCAGCATTGCTACTACATCAGGAAAAAAACTTCAACGTTTCCACCCATTTTAACCCTTCATTGGCTGAAATGAGAAAAACGCTGAAACACGTGTTTAATTTTTTCTGATTTAGTATACTAATACTTAATTTCAAGTAAATCGGACCAAAAAAAAATTTTATTTCATACAAACTTTGAACCCTGGTTTGGGCATTTGAAGGGTTAAAATTATATTTTTTTCTTGATGGTGGGTAGTAGTGCTATGAAATGCAACTGCACATTCAATTTAAAAGTTGTAGCTTCAATGGTTTGGGCCCAGCATTGCTACTACATCAGGAAAAAAACTTCAACGTTTCCACCCATTTTAACCCTTCATTAGCTGAAATGAGAAAAACGCTGAAACACGTGTTTATTTTTTTCTGATTTAGTATACTAATACTTAATTTCAAGTAAATCGGACCAAAAAAAAATTGTATTTCATACAAACTTTGAACCCTGGTTTGGGCATTTGAAGGGTTAAAATTATATTTTTTTCTTCATGGTAGGTAGTTTTGCCACAAAACACTACTGCAGTTTCATTTCCATAATTGTAGCTTTAATGGTTTAGGCCTGGCATTGATACTAAATCAGAAAAAATCTTCAAACTCATCTACCTTTTTTAACCCTTTAGTGGGCAGAATTTTGAAAAACGCTGAAACACGTGTTTAATTGTTTCTTATTTAATATACAAAAACTAAGTTTCAACTTAATCGGACCAAAAAATTTTTTTATTTCATACAAACTTTGAACCCCGATTTGGGCATTTGAAGGGTTAAAATTATATTTTTGTCTTCATGGTGGGTAGTTTTGCTACAAAACGCTACTGCAGCTTCAATTTCATAGTTGTATTTTAAACGGTTTGGGCCCGACGTTGACACTACATCACGAAAAATATTCATACATTTCAACCTCGTTTAACCCTTAAACTGCTAAAATTAGAAAAAAGCTAAAACAGGTGTTAAATTATTTTTGATTTAATATACGAATTCTTAGTTGCAAGTAAATACGGACAAAAAAATGTTTGTTTTCATACAAACTTTGGACCCCATTTTTACCGCCTTAAGGGTTAAACTTGAAGTAAATCTGTCTTAACCCGTAGCGTGTCTACAAATTACAACTATTGTCAAATTTTCATTGTTTTGGCATTAGCGGTTTTGTTCCAGCATCGATCGTAACTGGTGAAAAAAATCGAAAAGCTTTGGCACCCATTTTAACCCTTAAGAACATAGAAATGAGAAAAAATCTGAAATAGGTGTCAAGTCATTTTAAAAAAAAAGTACAAAAAATCAAGATTTAAGAACAAAAGACCAAAAAAAAATTTTTTCCCATACACACTTTCAGCCCTATTTTGACCCACTTAAGGGTTAAATAAAAAAAAATCGCTTCATAAATGAACCCTCCACCATATAACGCAACTTTTGTCCAAATTTCATACTTATAGGTTCAGCCGTTTGGGCTGTAGCGTGATGAGTCAGTCAACCTAAGCCTTTTATATATATAGATTACACGAGAGAATAAAGCATGGCACATAGCATTTCATTACACTAGATGACATGAAACATGAGACATGGCATTTCAGCACACTGTACGTAATGCAATGAAAGTGCTGAAATACCATGATGTCATGTTTCATGTCTGCAATGAAGAAATACCATGATGTCATGTTTCATGTCTGCAATGAAGAAATACCATGATGTCATGTTTCATGTCTGCAATGAAGAAATATCATGATGTCATGTTTCATGTCTGCAATGAAGAAATACCATGATGTCATGTTTCATGTCTGCAATGAAGAAATACCATGATGTCATGTTTCATGTCTGCAATGAAGAAATACCATGATGTCATGTTTCATGACTGCAATGAAAAAATACAATGATGTCATGTGTCATGTTTGGTGCCATGATATAAGGTAATATCACGCGGTATGAAATATCATGAAATATATCATGACTTCGAAGTGCACTGTTTCGCGCATGTCTAGTTGGAGTGTTATGTAGGGGCCTTATTCTGAGCCATTCTGAGTTTCGCTTTTCAACACCCATATCTCCGCCATTTTGTTTATTTTTTTCGAAAAACTGAACCGATAAAATAATTCCATATAATTATCGAATCTGCTCACAAAATTTCACAAGAATCGGTTGAGAAATGCGTTCTGTAGAGGAGAACAGACACACAACATACAACCGCCGGACACACGAAAACATTTTTGTGCCCAAGCTGAATGAAACCGATACACTCGCTCACTTCGTTCACTCGGTCAACAAGTTTACGAATATTGTAACTTTCTTGCGACTTAGATATAATACTGCTCTCTTCCGTTACCGTGGCCCTGTCACATAAATTAACGTACAGTGCCACCCTGACACGGAGTGTCAGCGGACAATAGTGACACATGGTCGGGACCGGTGTCTCACTCAATTAATGGTTACAAGGTGATCTGACGCTGCGCCGGTTTTTGTAGAGTTTGGAAGAAAGGTGTCGCCGTTCGAGGTTTTGTTATGAAACAGGCACCACATATCACTTGTTGTAACATAGTAGTACAGGGGGCCTTAGCCTGTAACGCAATGGCGTGCCGATGGCGTCCCAGCAGAAGGACGAAACCGGGGTTTCCTCCTTTTTCTCCTACAACCAGAGAACTAATCCTCTAGAATTAGAATCAGAATTTTCTTTGCTGTACTACCAAAACATTAAAAGGACCGACAGCATTGATAAATCGTAATTGACGCCGCCAACTGGGAGCCCATTTTGGCACCATTGCGTTACAGGCTAAGGCCCCTGGATGTTTTTTCCCAAGGTAAATATAGTACGTATGCTAAGACCTAGTTTAGACGGAAAGATGCGGGTGCCGTTTCTCACTCTTTATGTACAGTCGGCCATACGCTAGGATACCCCTTTTTGTTCGATTGAACTGACTGTAGCCGACCGTACCTACACAGGCCCAAAGACGAGCAAACATCCATTTTTCAATGGAGTTGCGTTGTCAATCCTGCTATGGTTCTTTATGTTAATAATTGGCTTCTTAAAATGTTTTCTGTCCCTGCTTTGTCATCCAAAATAATTATCTGAAATGAATTTTATGGTGGCACTAACAGTCATCGACTCAAGATCGAACTCAAGTAGGTGATCTCAGAAAAGTCAAATGCGAATGTCAATCCTTGGCTAATGTCAAAGTCAATCTCAAGATAGACGTGTCTATTAATACGCTGACAGCTAGGTACTCAAGTTTAACATTAGCTCTGAAAATTATAAGCTGCTCCATGGAAATCCACATCTAATAAAACTTCACAATTAATAAACTCAGACCGGCACTAAAGCAGCTAACCGCGAGCGGTATCTACTAACAAAACAAATGGGGTACCTGGCCACGACAGACAGACAGACTCGGCGATAAGGCGAACGAATGTGCTAACCGTTCGCGCTATCGAATCCTATCGCCCGCTGATAGATCGTTACTTGTTACCGCGCGGTTGCTGCCATTACTCTTGGGGTCTCGACACACGAGCGTTTTTTAAACAGCCACCAACTGAACCTAACATGGCGACGAATAAACTTAAAAAAAAAAAAAACCCAGAGTTAGGCCATAGGGCTACAACTCGCACGCAAAAAAACTTGCACTAGTGCGAGTTGACACTCCGGAGAAACACTAGTAATCAACTCGCACACATATTAGTGCCAGTTGTCCCCATCAAAAATCACTAGTGGTCAACTGGCACACTTTGTGGTAAGTGGCAGATATGTGATTGTTCAACTGGGTATCGAACTTGGATGTCTAAGCCCTTTGTAGAGTCGTAGAGTCTGTGTACTCTTCATTGATTGATGCACTCTTCATCGCCTCTATACTGACTCTATCACTCTACATTGATTGAATCGACTCTACATTGACTCGAATCTACATGTGAACCAAGAATGGACGTAGATAGCCCAGCGTCGAACATCTATTTCGCTTGGCAAAGAACAGAAAATAATATGAAGAGCTGACGGCCAACCTTCATTATTTTTTGTTTTATGTTTTTTTTTTTTCTTTAGTTACGTTATATTTTGTTTTTTGTTTTAGTTAAGTCTATTTCAAACAGTATGTTTTTTTTTTATTATTTAAGGTGTTTGTTTTGTGTGCAATAAATGTATTTTCTTTCTTTCTTTCTTCTTTCTTCTTTCTATTAAGCGGTGGTGGTCTAGTGGGTAGAACAGTGGACTCGGAAGCGAAAGGTCCTCGGTTCGATTCTCGGTGCGGGCATATATCTATGACTTTGTTTAATTTCAAAGTTACGTACATTTGTGAATTTGTAGTAGCAATACCGCTCGCTGACGGTGAAGGAAAACATCGTGAGGAAACCTGAACGTATGAGGCATTATACCCTCAACGCAAAAATCGCCAACCCGCATTGAGCACGCGTGGTGATTAAGCTCGAACTCTCTCTCTGAGAGAAGGCCTTTGCCCAGCTAGTGGGACATGTACAATTGTACAGGCTAAATCTTTTTTTTTTTCTTTCTTTCTTCTTTCTATTAGTGGAGAGGCACGCCAAGAAGAAAAAGAAGAATGAGACGATGTAGTGATGGGTGATGGGAGTGCAGGTGTACAAGCGGCCATAGTAAAATGTATGTATATTACTTCGGCGAAGTCATCATCATCATTATATTTAAGAGTTATCCACTTGTCGGTGTAGCATTCTCCATGCACTTCGATCACAGGCTAGTTCCTTTGCAGCCTGGTACGTCACGACATCCAACTTCTCTTTAATTTGGTCAAAGTAGCTTCTTCGTGGCCTTCCTCTACCTCTCTTTCCTTCTATCTTTCCTTCTATTATGTTGGTTATGAATTTGTCGTGACGTAGCAAGTGGCCTAGCATCTTTCCTCTTCTGCATTATATTGTCTTCATCAACGTTCTCCTCTCCCCTACTCTTTCCAGGACTTGCTCATTTGAGGTCATCAATGATAGGTATTAAAACGCATTTTTATTTTATAAAACGCATGGACCTTCTGAATCTTTCTATTAAGATAGTGCTTCTAGGTGTAATAAAAGCTGATGGGACGTCGCCTTAAAGAGGCGTGTTTAAACTGTAATGTAGTGACAAATAAACCGACTTGATAGCGAGCCATAATATTTATTATTTGTACATGACTGTCGCGCCCAGAGAGCTAGGAAGACGCACTGACTGGGGTGACACATTTAGGGAGCTACACACTTATTTTACTTAAATTTTAAGCCTCATTTATATCGATCCCGAAGATGGTTATAAGCTTACTGATGAGCCAGCGCTCGTGTGACTCTTGCCGTAAAATCTTTGGTCTTCTAAGAGAACCAGATGGCACATATCGCTCAGGTAGGAATTACGAGCCGAATGCACTTGTGGAACGAGAATTCATCGTTAGGTTCTGAAAGTAACAGATTTTATAGATGGGACACCAGAGCAAAGTCAAACACCAGAACCGCAAAGAAAATGAACAGATAGAAGACAAAACCCAAGCTGCCAAGAGGCAGGCCTTAAAAGATTTAGATTGACTGAATTGAAATAACTGGTGAAAAGAGGCAAGGGCAGAGACAGAGATAGAAAACCAACTGTGCAAGAGGCCAAACTACAAAGGGGCGCCAAATAAAGTAATTATAGTAAGTATTGTTGCTGGCCAGCTAATCCTCTAAAACTTAAAATAAATGAGACAAAACTCGGTGTTCAAACAAATTGCTGAAATATGGCTCTTTTATATGTTCTTATTGCAATCGACGCAAATGAAACGTTACAGCAATAGTGAGTTCAAAGTTATTTTCAAACGAGAAGTCCCTGGTCTTAGACTTTTTCCCTAATTCTTGATGCTAATGTACGATTTGTACATAATTTCTTATTGCAATTTAGCAATGCAATCTTATTGTTCAAAGGAGCGCCAAATACAGTAAATAGTAAGTACATATTGCTGGCCAACTAATCCTCTAAAACTCAAAATAAACGAGACAAAACTCAGTGTCCTACGTGAACATTCGTAGAGACCGGTGCGACTGTCACTTCATTATCTCGAGTCGTATTTCAACCGCGCGCTTTTTATTTGTTTCTCAAGAAGCCACGACTTTATCTCCTCTGTCGGCTAAATTGAGGTGTAAAATGCAACTGGCCTCAGAGTTAGGGGGCCAATTCTCGGAAATCTCGCATTCGACACATCTCGAAGGGAAAATCTCATGTCATTTCGATCTCGACCGCCCCCGAACAGTCGAGTCATGTCGAGCGAAAAGGCAAACATCTCGCAGAAATCTCGCGCCTTATGTTGAGGATGGCTTCGTGAGAATAGGGGATGTGACATTTGCCGCAAAATTAGATTTTTCCTTCGAGATGTGTCGAATGCGAGATTCCAAATAATTAGCCCCCAGAGTCAGATCATTCGCGTTTGACTCGCTACCGGTTGCGTAGTGAGATAAGAGGAATATTTTACGGCTTTTTAATTTTGTTCGCTGCAAATGTTTTTAACGAATATTGATAGTATCTTAAACTTTGTGAACTTGTAGGGTATAGTGGAAACGTATTCACCGTTCTGTATTGTATATTTTATGTATTGTTACTGCCCACATACAATGTTTAGGTGCTCTTTGCCGAAATTATGCTGATCATGACGTTTCCAATACAATATCAGTGCGAAGATTTTTTATTCGAAACGACATGATCGAGGAAATTAACTCATCATCACAGTCATATACACCCACTGAAAAGTAATGCCTTTTTATGCTCAAGACTTTTCTTATTTTGCTATCGTCTACACTAATATTATAAAGAGGAAAAGTTTGTAAGTATGTATGTATGTAGGTTTGTAGGGGGTAATCTTCAAAACTAGTTATCCGATTTTAAAACTTCTTTCACTAATGGAAAGCTACGTTATCGCTGAGTGCTACAGGCAATTTTTAATTGTGATAACGGGAAAAAAACTAAGCCTGCGCGGACGAAGTCGCGGGCAAAAGCTAGTATCGTATAATATAAATAATGAGTCGGGTGCAACTTTACAAAACAAGATCTTGTATGTACCAGAAAAATATTTTATGATTTATGTTCTTCTACCATAAAACTCCTACAAATCAACGTATTATCCATATTTATCCATATAGTAGGTACCAATCTAGTACCAATACAGCGTGCCATCAACAAATTCACTGCTAAGTGACACATAATGATAATGTCAATTCCGCAAACATTCACAACTCCCCGCGCGATTGTTCAAACACTAACCTACTGGATATTGAGGGCAACTGCCACTACAAACCCTACATCACTTCAGACACAACGACTTAAAAATTCAAACCTTACTGCAGAAGCTTTAGAGTGTATTTCAGGATGGTAGGGGACGGTTGTTAGGATGTTTTGGAAGTGGGTGGGTTGTGGCAAAGCACCATCCATCATCGGTAAATGATCGATGACTATTGCTCAAATATTAGAGTTTTTGGGTTCACTCGTATCAAGCGCGGTGGCAGAAAATTATTGATGTTTCCATTCCGGTCGCGGAATTATTATAAGATCGAGATAGTGGATTAATCATCGTATGGAATGCATGATTAATCACCATAGTGTAGAGATTGGAATGGCTTAGAATTCACATGGGTAATGCATTAGGTACACTTGGAGTAAAACTACTGATAATTTTCTAAGACAGCTTTTAAGATGAGCAATCTCTGAGACTTTAGCAATTAAACCAATTTTCACACCGTTAATAACAAAACCCCATTAGAGTTGGTAGTTTTGTTGTTTTCCTTTATCAAACAACTTTTTTCACTTACTTGAAAATATCTAGCAATTCAGAATACAATATTGAGAATAGCAATACACTTTAGCAAATTAAAAAAGTTGCCACTCAGTCCTGGTTGTATGACTATTCAAATAATAGCAAAACATTAAAGATAAGTGGATCCAAGAGTCATCATCAGTAAGATAAAGAAACATTAAATTGTCAAGCGTCATGCAGTGAAAATCCTCAGCATAATTTATGAAGCTAAAACAGAAACGAGCTACGGCATCTTGTATTTATATCAGAATTATCTGTTCAAATTACTCACGCAGGCTTATGATGACACGAAGCAAATAGAAGAGGAGTTAATCGCACCGCCACCTGATGGTGAACTAGCGTTGCGTTGAAAGTTACAGAACGTTTTTTTCGACACCATCAACAGATTTATCTTCAGTTTAGACCTCAGTTATTTAGGTAGACTTTTAAAATAAACGTTACTACAGTGTCACTGATAATATCGTTAACAAAATAAAAAATATCTATTAGTTCTATAAAATTGTATGGAAAACCAGCGTGCAATTATCTTGACATAATAATTTTACAGTATTTGTACATACATACCACACACAATATATTTGTCTAGTTCTAGCTGTATGTCTAGTATAGCAACATGAAACTTCTATTTCTCTCTAATCAGTGTGGCGATCAAATAGAGCCGCGTTTGTAAATACGCATTCGTCACTCCGCTTAGCATAATATTTGTCCGGCATTTAGTGCTATCACCGAATTGTGATGTTGTTTGCACGGCACTCTTATTTGCTCATTTTATACGTGAGGTTATAAAGTATGAGCCTAATTTATTACGGGCTCGACTTTCACGCGTGTTTATCTTTTTGTTTTGAGCTCTGTAGTAAAACGTCAGAGGGTCAGCAAACAAGTGGATCCACATAAACCCCTGTTTAATGACGTCAACTATCAGTTAAATAGAAAAGCAATAAAATTATAATATTTTTCTCATGAAAAAAAATTTTTTTTTTTTTTATATATATAGAGTACCGTTTTAAAATTGCAGTCAATAATCCTCGATGTAACAAACATTATTATTTGAATATTTGTAACGATTTGTACTAGTAACTGAATAAAATTACTTACTTTGCACTGATGCGTAATTTTAAAGATAGCCTTCTAATAAAAGCTCATCAAGTTATCACTATAGTAAATAAGTTATTCACTCTCTTAGATAATCGTGATTTACCCTTATCAATCGCCGCCCGCATGCTGAACAAAACACTTCCACCAAAGAGATTTGTTCCTCACCACATTCACCCCCAAACTTCGGAGGGTGAGGCAGCACCCACCCTTGACGGTGAAAGATGACCTTACCGCGCAGTGATTAACGACTACGCCATTCATCATCCAACGTCCAACCACCAGCTTACCCTGACACTTGTCTTGGAAACAATCTCCCTAAAGCACAACGGTTTAGAAGCAGTTTTCCCTCGGGAAGATTTGTTAGTTAAAATGGTCGAAGGGTAATTCGGAGCGACGTGACATCGCGTTGTGACATCTGACGTCACAAGCTTGACGTGTTTGATTGACGCGCTTAATTTTTGTATTTTTAATCGTGAATTAGTTAAATTTTTGGGGGCAACAAAAGGGTGTAATTACTTAGGATATTAATTTAATTACAGTTAAGTCCACCTAAAACAAGTAGAATAACAGCACTTAGCCTAAGTTAAAGTCAGTAGGAAGACTATCAAAGCCAAAGTTTTCTTCATTATAAGTTTTCAATATTTAAGTCGGTGTGTCACAACTGGTATTTAGAAATGTAAAGAAGGTACATACCTATTTCCCAACCCATAGTAGTAATTTATTTTTATTTTTTATCAATGATAACTATCTAAGGGCACAATTTTCAAATAAAAACGGCTACCTACATTTACTGTAACATGTAGAACATACTCTAACAAAAGTCAGCTTTATTGGATTGGCATCTTGAGCTAAAATCCGCATCTCAATTCAATTAAACAGCATCGAGTTACCGCGCACCGCCCGCGCCTTGACGATGACGGATGAGACCCTCGGAGGCGTACTTGCAAACCCTCTTGCAATTTTTTCCGTTCCCCAATAATGTACCTACTCTACTATTTCTTTATTATTAATAAATTTGCTCTAAACATAAAGAGAATTTAAACATAAAGAGAACTGAGTTTTCTTGTTCATAATTTTGCACCTGCCACTTCAAACTTCACTTGACTCAGGCCAGGGACAGATCTATTTCTCTCCGTTATTGTTCGCTAAATTGATTTTGTGACCTTGACGAGTCAAGATTGTGGAAGAACGCTAAATAATACATCAAATTTAAATTATTTAATTGAGCCTGTGTATTGCCAAATAAATTTTTCACATCAACAAACCCTACCTCACTTCAGCGCCTCCACCGACCATGACTTTCAAAGTTCGCGCGTCAGACGAGTGTAGCGTCAATTTATCACCCCTGACCTGACGCACGATAGTAGTAGATATTTATGCCCGGGTGTTAAGTTCATATAACTTGGGTCCAACAACTGCGATTGCAGGAGTTGCATACGAAAAAATTTAATAAAACTTACATCAGCAAACCCTACCTCGTTTCAGCACCTCTAGACACCCAGACTTGCTCAACACGCGGCCGAGACACCGTGATTAACGAGTATAGCGTCCATTCATCACCCCTGGCGGGCGGTATGACATATTGCGTACGGAGCCGTCGACTGGGTAATGTAGCATTTGCACCCGACACTCCTTGGGTTGCTGCAGGATGTTGTTGGCTTATGAGGTTTAAAACAGGCTCACAAGTGTGAGGTCCCGGCTTGAACCCCGGCGGGGAAGGAATTTACAAAATCTGCCGTTGAAATACGCTTTAGGCCCACAATTCGACTTGCTGAAAACCATTTTTTTCTTTGCTTTTATCACCGTCAACCTAACAAAGCAAACTACAGTAATCTGTTGCTGCCCACAATACGACCATCTGATTTCTAGTTTTGTTTTTGCCTTTTTTTTCTAACCTCAAAATTGAGAATTTAAAACTTCGCGTTTCGACAGTCTTTTATCAAAATCGGTTTAGCTGTTTGCGAGATTATGCTTATTTGAAGCTAATATTCGGGGGTATTTTTAAATTTTAATTTAGTTGTTATATGCGAATAACGTTAGATACCTACCTAATCGAGTACGCCCAGTGCGTTATCTTCACTTAATTAAGTATAATTTAATTGGTCGTGAAAAGCGATGACATCAGGATACAAAGCTAAGATTTAGATTTATATTTTTGGAAATGGGAATTTGGAGTTTCCCTCAGAGTTTGGGTGCACTTATCTTGTATTCAAAGAAATCAGTAATCCAATGCCAAGTGCGTCGTCAATCGCCTCACAATCTGCACAATAATTATAATTAATTGGTTGCGCAAAGCGATAACATCAGGATATAATGCTGTGATTTGTTTTTGTGTTTTTGGAAACGGTAAATTGGACTTTCCCTATTTTATTGACTCTCGAAGTCTCGACTGATATGAAGTGGTTTGGGTTGGGAGGCCATCTACTTACTTACGACTTATTAAAATGATATAAAAAGTATACTTATTGTTCGCTTATCACAAAATAACAGTTGGTTTCCACTGTGGTGTTACCGGTCCCATTTACCTACTCGTAAACTTTTGTTTACAGAAATACTTTACAAACTCAATACCTTAGTCAAAATGTGGCTTGTGTTAATCAAGAATGTGATTAAAGATAATATGTGGCTTGACCGTTTGCACTCGCAATATGAGGCGCCTCATTTGAGAAGCCCGGGGAGTCCGCACTTCGCGGTTATTATTGAACAAATTGAATTAAAAAAACTTATTTTTAGTTTCAAGCGTTGTGTTGCAGCGCGTGTGTTGTGGTGTTTAAATAAATGATTATTCTATTCTATTCTATTCTATTCTAAAACTACCGTCCCTGAGTCGGGTGTCACTAATCAAAGAAGACCCTGTAAGCATAATATTTTATTTTTTTTATTGTTTGCGCGCGGGCTATTTACAATGCACGGCGCCTTAAGGCTAGAAGATATCAGCGTGGCGGGAAATTCAAAACTTTCACAGATTTTTAGATTTTGTAGCTAAACTGAGCTATTTTTGTCCAGCGATTTTTCGTTCGCGGCAATAACATAGGTAGTATTCTTTTCATTATTATAAACAACAGAACCACAATAATTCAGCCGATTATGTGTTCTGGTCTACGTAGCAGTGGCACTGCCCAAAAAACTTGTCGTAGACCAGAACACATATTCGGCTGAATTATTGTTGTTCTGTTGTTTACAATAATGAAAAGAATACTGTTTTATTGCCGCGAACGAAAAATCACTGAACAAAAATAGCTCAGTTTAGCTACAAAATGTTAAAAACTGTGAAAATTTTGAATTTCCCGCCACGTTGCTATCGTCTACCCTTAACTCAAACTTGATCAAAACGACACCTGACTGCAGAAGCTAGAACACGTCGAAAGCTGGGAGCAACTTTACCGTGCTCATTGAGAGCGCCGGCTGTGACGTCACACGACGCGACGCGACGCGACGGTGGCGGGGCGGGACGGCGACATCTTGACAGCGCGCGCCATTGCTTCCGTCTTCCTTTGTCGGCGGCTGCTGACTTTCGATAGGGATGCCCTGAAACACAACTATCGATATTTACAATAGGGAAGAGACTTATGATAGCCATAGGTACACGTTACTGTTTACCTACTTGTGCAAGTCTAAATTTGCGTAAGTATATCGTTACGTGTATGGCTACCTTAACTGTCTGGCACTGCTATTTAAAATACCTGTTTTGTCTATCGAAATATAGTACATTACTGCCGCGGTCTTTAATGGGTGCGTTTCTGGCACGCTTTTGATGGCCGACAGAGCGCAGCGTAGCGCGGCTCAAGGCCTTCACAGCGTGGTCAGCATTGCAGCCCTTGATGGACAAGCTGGAATGAAGGCCGAGACCGAAGGTCGAGGCCTTTATAGCGCGGACAGCAAGGGCTGCAATCATGACCAAGCTTGAGGGCCGAGAGCGTAGCTAAGCTAAGCTCGAGGCCATCATAGCGTGGCCAGAAGCGCACTCATTGCAGACCAAGGCTTGTATAGTGCTTTACTCAAACAATGCGAGTAATTTAAATAGAACCAGCTTACCTTTTGTCTTAGTTTACTTTCTGTTGATTTTTCATTCCGCAAACTTTTCGTAGATAAACTTGTATTTTTCCTTTGACTTCGGTGGCAACAGGTACCTTTAAATATCTTATTTCGCTTCCTTTTTATGTTCGGCGTTGTTAAACACATTGAATCGGAGGATTCGTTGCTTGAAGAGTTCACTTTTATTTACAACAAAAACAGCACGCACAGAAAAAATCACTTCGAACAACGCGCGAAGCGGCGAAAACAATATGGCCGCGCTTTTTTTTCTATGCAATTTGTAGACTGCCAGCACCTAAACAGCCAAATTCTGAATAAATACTTTTTGTGCCTGACTTTTGAGTTCTATTTTTGAAACAAAACTCGACATTAATGGATTTTCATACAGTTTTTCTGGCCGCAAAACACGACATTAATGAAATTCTATACAACTTTTCTGGCGCCTAATCAAAGTAGCCCGCAAGTCCTCCTTTGCTCAAAGAAGGTTGTCGAATTAATGACCACATTACGAGCTTTTTTGAGAAAAAAAATAGTACATTACTGCCGCGATCTGTAATGAGTGCGTTTCTGGCGCGCTTTTGATAGCCGACAGAGCGCAGCGTAGCGCAGTTCAAGGCCCTCACAGTGCGGTCAGCATTGCAGCCCTTGATGGACAAGCTGGAATGAAGGCCGAGACCGAAGGTCGAGGCCTTTATAGCGCGGCCAGCAAGGGCTGCAATGATGACCAAACTTGAGGGCCGAGAGCGTAGCTAAGCTAAGCTCGAGGCAATCATAGCGTGGCCAGCAGCGCACTCATTGCAGACCAAGGCTTGTATAGTGCTTTACTCAAACAATGCGAGTAATTAAAATAGTAATGAGAATAGTAATTAAAATAGTAATTTAATTAGCTTACCATTTGTCGTAGATTAGGTACTTTCTGTCGATTTTCCATTCCGCAAACTTTTTGTTGGTAAGCTTGCGTGTATTTTTCTTTTGACTTCGGTGGCAATAAATTTCCAATTACTAATTTCGCTTGCTTTTGAATGTCCGGCGGTGTTAAACACATTAAATCGGAGGATTCGTCGCTTTGGGAGTTCACTTTTTCAACAAAAACACAGAAAAAATCACTTCGAACAACGCGCGAAAAGCCGAAAACAATATGGCCGCGCTTTTTTTTTCTGTGCAATATGTCGACTGCCAGTACTCATACAGCCCAGTTCTAACTAAATACTTTTTGCGCCTGATGTTTGAGTTCTATTTATGAAACAAAACTCGACATTAATGGATTTTCATACAGTTTTTCTGGCCGCAAAACACGACATTAATGAAATTCCATACAACTTTTCTGGCGCCTAATCCAAGTAGCCCGCAAGTCCGACTTTGCTCAAAGAAGGTTGTCGAATTAATGTCCACATTACGAGCTTTTTTGAGTAAAATATTTTACATTTTACTACAGTACATACAGTTCGACTTTGAAATTGCAAATCAAATTTTGTGGGGCCTTTTTTAGGGTTTAGTACCAGAAGGGTGCCAAACGGGACTCTATTACTCTGCCTAAGCTGCCTTTCCGTCTGTCCTAACTTTAAAGGGAACCTTTGGATAAAAATTACAAAAAGCGTATTTTAATACTGTTTGCTCTATTGCAAAAACGGTAAAACATACAATCTTCAAATTTCGTATGAATATAAGGCTTACTTTATAGTATAATAACAAATACTAATAAAACGGTCAAGCACGAGTTGGACTTACGGTCGCTACGTCCAGTTAATTTTTAAATTGTATCTTGGTACGGAACCCCCTGTATGTTAGCTCAGTGTTTAATACAAGCACTCGTTGCAAACAATAACTTTGTATAAGGATGCAAAAATAACTATTTTTTTAGATTGCACGTAACCACCTAATTAAAGTGCAGAATAACTTGCGAAAATACTTTAACATAATAAATAACATAAAAACTGGACGGTTAAATAGTGTAGTTAGGACAATAAAAAAGTATCGTTAAGCTAAGTTTTACTGCTTGATATCTAGGTCATCTGATAACATTGGCACTGAATCATTACTCCAGAAGAAATACTTGCAACAAACACTATAGGAAAGCCTAGCGTACGTAGATGGTCCGAACATAGCACAAGTAGCCGCAAAACAGTGGTTGCGTCTGGCACAGGACCTTGAGATGTAGCGTGATCATGAAGAAGCCTTTACTCAACATACGTGTTAACAGGCTGATGATGATGAATCAAACATCAACCAATACGAAGGCAATACGAATGCTAACTATGAATAAAGGAACCTGAATGAAATCTATGTCAATCCTATTATTTTTACACTTAAACTTTCGTAAGCACTTCATATTTTGTATTTCGTAAACGATTAAACTTACTTGTATTATGTCGGTGTAGCCAACTAGTTTCATAATACAAGTAAGTTTAACCGTTTACGAAATACAAAATCCTATTATTGCTGTTGTTAATCAAAAGTGGCATGTCAGATCTATCCTTCTGTTTGGTTGTTTTGTTTGTCGGCAATGTCTGATGATGTCTATCTGTCTGACAATGAGTGATAAAACACCTTTATTACACGTTTAATGTTGCACTTTTTTATCATTAGCATTTTAATTGTATTCACTTCCCAACAGAATCTAACAGATATCCCGTTTGAAAAACCACGTTGTTACAAAGTAGGTATTGGAGTAGGCGGCAACATATTTTTAACACGCTTTTATAAGCTTGGCCTGTATGTATGTATGTATGTATGTAACGGAATCTTTGAGCTTAATTTTTACCAATTTCCAGAAGTCTGATTAATTTGAAACTTTGCATAGGTATCAAGGACCAATGACAATGCAATAATTGGATAACAGTTTCCCATTATACCCCTACAGTGCCATTATACAGGGTGGATTTTTGAGACGGGGCAGTAAGGGCAGGTACCTTAACCTTTATAGTTACAGGAAAACGTTCTTAGGAGACCTTTCATAACTTTTTGAGATATTATGAACTGCATTCACAGATTTTGAAAAAAAAATTACGGTCAGCAAAAAAATGCTAAAATAAAAAAAAAAATTTTTTTTTTGCCAATCGATTCTCTTTTATGTAGGAATCAAAAGACTCTAAGGCCCGGTTTCTGAGTTGAGAATTTTGGCAGATTTCTCACAAAAGAGCGTGACAGAGCGATACGTAAGTATGTGCTTAATAAAATTCTCAACTCAGAAACCGGGCCTAAGGAACCAACTGGGGTTTGAGTACTAGAAATGTCAGAAATTTACAAAAAAATGATAAATCGAACTAAAAAATTAAAAATAAATAACAGTTTAAAAAAACTAAAAAAACACGCTTTTATAGCTAACCGAACTAAAAAGTAGAAAATAATTTTTAATTACAAAGAGTTTAAAATTATAATAAAATTTAAGTTATTAACAGAATAATACAATTCAGAGTAAAAAAAGCGTGGGGTGCATCTCATAGATAGTTTCCAATAGAATGATTGTAACATTTAATATATCAAGCACCCCACGCTTTTTACTCTGAATTGTATTAATCTAGTTTAGTTTTTAAACTGTTATTTTTTGAATACCAGACCTTCCGGCACCCTATAGTACTTTTGACACTAGAAATCTTCTGTTTTTGGCACTAATTAAAATACAGAAATAAGCCGCGGGTTTCCTTACTAGTTATGTAAATTCATAATTATCTTTCGTAATAGCGTAATTTGCATTTTGAATTATTGCGTGCAAAATAACAGGGTAAAATGTACGGACAATATGTAAGGTGAGGATATTAAGATTTATGATAGAAGATATGAAACCGAACTAATTGTATGCGTGTGCGTTGTGCGTGAATTTATTTGTGGATATGTTAGTTCATTTAAGACCACGAAGAGAATAAATAGCTTGACTATTTGATGTGTGAGGTGTCAAATGAAAGGTATCAGTGACAACATTACTTACTTTACTTTTACTTTTAAATATCACGTACTTTAGTGTGACTTCGAATGTCACACTAAAGTACGGCATAATTCTTAATGCATAATTCTTACGACAATATTATAATTAAATGCATTTCAGAATCTAAAACGCTGCATTCAACACATTTTATTTCGCCCGACATGATTAACAACGTGTAAATCCCAAAGTGCATGATTTGCATGCCACAATGGCATGATGTGGCACCCGTACGTAATGATGCCGTCACAACATTCATGATCGACAGAGCTGATTACAGACTGATTTATTGTTACAATGGCAATTACAGGATATTTACAGAAGCACTTTAGTCAATAATTGAGAGCTGTATACTATCAACTATCAAGGCTGATTAAGACAATAATAGAGATTTACTGCATACAAACTGTTGATCGTAAGATTGACTGATTGACCAAAAATCATTGAAAAAAGATCATTGAACCAAATAAAACAAGGACGAAGTAATGTGGCAAACTATGTAATTCTAAGAGACGACCTTGTACTATCTAAAGGTACCCTGATAAAAAAATAAGCTGTATCAACTGGATCCAGTCCTATTCTAGAAGTTACCGCGAAAGACCGTGAATAGTTGAGATACTTCCTATAACCTTGATAAAAAATTATTAGGACAAGATCATAATAATCAAGATCATACTGATCCATAAGATCATACTATCAGTAAGAACGACTGAGGGGATTGATGCAAAAATGTTTTTGTATTTGAGTGTAGATAGAGTAGCAGTGCTTGTTACTGTATAAAGCAAACAACTCCATTAGACCATATCACAACACATTGCACCTACCTTTGTAAATGCAACAGTGTAGATAATAATACGATAATTATGACAGGTATCAGAACATTAATAAGGAGTTAGTAACGCAAAAAGTAGACAGCGCAGTTTATGCTCTAGTAAGCAAATTAATAATAAATAATTCCCAAACACGAAAAGGAAATCGCACATGAATAGTCAGAGGGTATTATCTCAAAAAAGTGAGTTTCGAGAAAAAGCGTTTTGAATATTTGAAAATTCGTAACATTTGATGCAGGCCACATATTGATAATTTTTTGTATTTGCGTTGTAGGTTGATTCTTTCTCTGCATGAATCATGAAAAAAATAAAGTTGAAAAGAAGTAGATTAATAGTTATACTGTTTTTCCTGACTCTCTATCAAGATAATACTGTATAGTCCGACAAAATTGAATTAATTTGTATTTATGACTCTATAGCCAGTTTTTTTTTGCAATTCTAATGTATTATTTCAAAATAATACAGGTGTTTTTACCTGAATTTGAAAATTATATCTTTTAAAGTGTATTAAAATTAATTTTAAATCATGAAAGCAGACTTTTGTTATCATTGACATTAGTTTTCTTAAGTAATCATGAAGTAAATAACAAAATAAGTCACATATTTCCCAACAAATAAAAATTGGTATAAATAATTGGGTATTTCAGTCTTCAATAAAGTACTTAAACTAATACAATCTAATTTAGTTTTAGGTCGCTTATAATTTAATTTAATTAATTCATTTCAAATAAACTACTTCCTCTGTGCTATTTACTTTAAGAAAAAGTTATTAAAGGTACCTAGTCGTTTGTAATAAAAAATCTAGGAACAATCAATATTTCTAGCGAGGAAACATGGAGGCGACACACAATCAGTAATTTTAGACCTGCCCCCTTAGCACGCTACCATTTTGCCTACTCTCAACTGTCACCTAAGCCGCTTAACACTACTGAGGTGACAGTTAACAGTGGCTAAGGTGACAGTTGAGAGTAGGCAAAATGGTAGCGTGCTAAGGGGGCAGGAATAGCTGACACAAAATTGTTAGTCAATTGGTTTCGAACTCAATTTATCGAAGTGCGAGCTTAGAGAGAACCTCTTTGACGAAGAAAAACATGACTTGGCCTCATATTTTTACTCACTCATCACTGTGCCTCCTAAGATCCCCAGTGCAGGACGATTCCTACGAAAGATTAAATTCATCAAATTCGATGAATTTGCCAAATATGACAGAATTATGTTTGTGAATTTGTAGTAGCAATTACCTCTCGCTGACTGTGATGTGAAACATCGTGAGGAAACCTGAGCGTATGAGGCATTATACCAAAAATAGCCAATCCGCATTGTATAGCACGCGTAGAGAGAGAAGGCCTTTGCCCAGCTAGTGGGACATGTACAATTGTACAGGCTACATCTTACTTTTTTTCTTACTCATAAATTATTGTACGTATTACGCTATTCAACATTGAGGCAAAATTATTATAAGATAAACCTTATAAGCAGTCCTAAATTGCCCTTTAGAGGATAGACCCAGACCAAATTGTCGATCCGTCACGGTTGCTTGGGCATAAGAATGCCTTCAAGCATCGCGCTGCCAGCGTTCCTGTCCTCGGTCGACAGCACGATCGACCTAATCGGCCAGGACCGCTTGGCCAGACATGTCAGGCCCAAGCCAGGATCTGCGGCTGAATCTGTTCCGGGTCCCTGCTTAGCCTAGCCTAGCATGGCATAGCCAGAGACAATGGCAATAGGCCTGATGGAGTGACGCTCACTGTGGCGGTCGCTGCTTTGGGACACTACGTAAGTCGACATAGTAGCACAGTCTCTTATAAAAGTGGCCTCCTGCCGCTCCGGCGGCGTTGGTGCGGCTACAGCGGGGTACAAGAGGCACAAATATGCAGTCCTGGTACAGGGCTACATATTTGCGCCCTTCGGCGTAGAGACCCTCAGGGACCAGGTGCGCGAAAACTCTCTCAAGAGATTTCGTTGTGCCGGGTTGACGCCTCGAGTGTACAGAGGGCTGGTGCTTACCAAGGGCAAAGGCTGAGCCTCGCCATCCAGTGGGGCAACGCCGCCAGCCTACCCTACCGAGCGACGTTGGCGATCTGGCTCAAATATTTTACCTATGTTAGGTTATTCTTAAGTTAGCAATGCAAAAGTTGGTGATCTGGCATAATATCCGGGGAACTTAGAGGCAGAAATTCTCCAGATGGACGATAAGTGGGGTCGGCTTATTCATCATCACAGTCTTCTTACGCTATTTCCAGGTCTTCAGCACTATTATCTACTTTGATAGCGGGATTGGCAGCAAAAACCACCTTCCTTGCACAATAATTTAGAATTTATTATCGGTCAAAAGGGTATTATTCGGTTTACAACCAAAAAATATTACAAAAAAAAACTGGACAGAGAGTAGTATCTAGAAGAAACCGATGGCAATATGGTATTAAGTCAATATAAAACCAATGGTATTTAGAAAGTTGTGAAAAAAATCGGACTATAGAGTATTAAGTCAAAATAATACAAATGACGAATTATTCAAAACGGGCTAAAGAGTATTAACTAAAAGATAATACGCTCTAGACTGCTCACATTTTAACTTTTTATAGTAATTATTGACAGAGCACCTGTCATAACTTGAAATAACACGAGTGACCCGTCAATTTCGGATGGCGCTTAGTGGCTAACTAAAATGTGACAGTCTTGCCTGCTCGAATATATCGCAAACCAAATTGGAAGACAGTCGTAAAGCTCCGTTTCTCGGCTTTAAACTAACCTACAGATATGGCTGTCTTGCCAGATTGTAGAGAAAAATTTTGCGAACTCGAATCCGTCGTAAAAAAAAAATTGCATTTTCCGAGATAATACCCTCTGACTATTCATGTGCGAAATGTTAACAATAAAATTATACACAAATAACATTCTGCAGTGGCTGTTGAAACTTTGTATTACCTACTAATTATCGAATAATAGAAAATTGCATGTGCAACTAGACAGTCCTACACTTCACTGAAAATAGGAACAGAAGGTTCAAATTCACAGGTTAAGTAAATATACCAAGACTGACTGACTTACAATTAAGTGGTTATAAAGATTTTTATAAGGTTAAAAAATTCGCTCAGGACAGGACTTGAACCCGCAAACTCTTGCATACCGTGCAGACGCTCTACGAGCCAAGTAACTGTCGATGCGAATTACCCAACCTCATTAATACTCGTCTTACGGACGATGGGGTCGATCTTTATAATGTTCTCTAGCACGGGTTAGTGGTAGTTTATTCAATTTGGGGATTGTGGTTTTTCTAGGATCATTGTAAAGGAAAAAGGAAACCTTTGTATTAAATTCTCTAAAAAGTGGATCTAATTATTGTCAATGACTAAAAGCAATATCAGCTTATCTGGAAAAATACAAACCACAAAGTTCACCCTGAGATTCAGAAACAAAATTATGAGAAATGGTTAATGGAGAAATGGTATGGTAAACCTTTTCTGCCTCAAAGTTTTGTGCCCCCGGTGTAAATAAATAAATCTTCTGACGCAACTGCGGTGTTTTGCCTTTTGGCAAGTACAGGCACTGAGTTGTGGCCCATTGTATTGCCGGACACACTCGCACACATAACTTATGTCAGTTTTATATTTGTTTTGTTATTATAAGTTAGGTAGTCTAAGTTTTATATGTAACTATTAACTTTCATTTTCTGTGTGTGTTTTGTTAATACAATAAACTTCTTATCCATCTATCTATCTAATTCTAATCGCGTGCAAATAAATTCCCTGCGCGCAATTAGATCGAACAAATCACTGAAATCACCGGCCATCAATCATCATTGCTCTATATTGTCTTTGTGATTAGGCTCATTATTTATGTCAAACATAATAATGACCCAGTGCAAAAATAACTCTTTGTCTAAGTCAATTATTTCTAAGCGAGTGAGTGATGATGACACACTAGAAACAATCTTTGAAATGCAAATTATTGAGAGGCACAGAAGAAGCGAGTTATCAGCATAGTTCGTTCATGTGCGAAAATTGCAGTTTTTATCAATACTTCTACAAAGCATGCAAAGGAATTTATAGTTACCAACAAGTCTGGGAAATAAAGCTATTTGAAATGAAAATTAAGAGGCACAGAAGAAGCTAGTTATCAGCATAGTTTGTTCATGCACGTTAATTGCAGCTTTTATCAATACTTCTACACAGCATGCAAAGGAATAGTTACCTACAAGTCTGGGAAATGAAGCTATAATAATTGTAAAATAACTATTAGTACAATTAATCACTTTCTGATCTGGACGTATTGTAATTATAAGTTTTTTTGTCGTCAAATGGGACATTTGAGACAAAAAAACATACTTCATGTTCGCTATTGTGTCCACCTTCGAACACAAGAGGGTGCGCAGCCACTCGATCGGGGTGACCGAGAGGCTGCGATTGAAGGCGGGCGAAATGTGGTTTGCTCCTTCTGTACGGGCCCCGCGGCTTCTTCCGGCGAATGCAAAGTAACGAGGGGACTAATGTTCAGCAATGCAACACTCACCGAAAAGCAGGCACGGCAAACGCGTAGAAAATAGTTGTATGCGGGATCAAAACAGTGAGGCACAGGGTTGAACGACAATGATGGTAGTGAGTGAGATTGGGCGGGGAAATTAACACAAATACACAGATTACAATAATAACAATACGAAATGGGTGATAGTGGGTCAAAATATCAATAAATACAGAGAGATAAGTGAATAACAAATTAAAATAAGTGGGCAAAGGACGAATAATGAGGCGAAAAAAATGCATCTGTCAAAATATTCGAAAAGAGCGCGGGGCATAAAAAAAACAAAAGAAAAACGATCCGAAATTTTGAAGTAAAAAGAAAAGTGGCCAGTACGCGGCAATGCAGTGAGGTCGCATTACCTAACACTTCATTTATTAAAATTTTAAAATGAATGACCCTGTAACTACTTCATATACTTTTTTCTGTCTAAAATAATGTCAGAAAAAAGCGTGATATTTCATTTCCAAGTCACAAAAATAATTGTCAAAGGATCAACAACATCAAGCTGGAGATAATTTTTAGGTTATAAAATTACACTTTCTAGATTCTAAAAACGAACTTTCAATTCATAAAATAAATCGAATGGTCACCAGCTCTTCAGCTACTAAGAAAAAGGCTGAAGCAAAGCAAGCCTTCTACAAGTAGTGCTGTAATAGATGTGGAGTGATTAATTGGCAGGTGTCGGTAAGTGAGGCTGTCAACCGATCAGCGCTTGGCACGCGATGTCGATGTCGTATCGAGCAAAATGTAGGTTACTGGTGCCTGTTGGTGCGAGAAGTGGCGTTTGGGTTTGATTCCTCGAATCACTTACATATCTAGATTGGATAAAACAAGTATAAGATAGCCTGTATAGTACATGCCCCACTAGCTGGGCAAAGGCCTTCTCTCAGAGAGAGAGAGAGAGCTTAATCACCACGCATGCTCAATGCGGACTAGCTATTTTCGCATTGAGGGTATAATGCCTCATACGCCCAGGTTTTCTCACGATGTTTTTCTTCACGGCTAGCGAGTGGCATTGCTACTACAAATTAGCTACAAACACCATCTTTTGATCACCACACAGTGTAATGCAACTCTTACGCCGATGCGATTAGAAGCGACAAGTTTGCGTGCAATTAGTTAATTACATTCACAGGCGTGAAACACGTGGCAGCATTGTCTTATAGAATAGTATGACTTGGAAGAATTGCTCGGACTATAAAACTGATGAGTGAAAAAAAAACGACATGCTGCCCCCGTAGCACATCGAACTCGCGCGCGCCTTCCCTCATTTGTTATTCATTTTAATGCTCACTAGGGCACCATTTCAAAATAACTCAAGCCATGGTTAGCGTTTGCAACATTTCACGTCGGGATCTTTTCGCACCGCAAATGGAGTCGCAACTCGCGTGGCGCGGTGGTGGTCCACGGTCGCAAAAGACTTGAAGCGAGCCCAACTGAGCGAACAGACAACCCAAGATAGAATTACCTGAAGCAAGAAAACGAGGAGAGCTCTCCCCAAATGTTGGGATAAGGATAAGCGAAAGAAAAGATGGTCAAAATTGTTGTCGTCCTTGCATCGGTAGTGGTCATTAATCTGGAGCAATCCTTGTCGTACGATGCATTGCCAGTTGATGCCATATACTTAGCCGCAGATAGGAAGTATATGGCATCTGCGGCTAAGTATATGGCATCGTATAAGCTTTGGGTTGAGTGTTGAGCGGATTTGGTTGGTCTAAAGTGCCGGGCATCTTCCTCATAACGGACTTATAAAGTGAACCTTCTACCTCTCCCTATTAGGCCTGACAAGCGCTGTCAGCGCTGACAGCGGTGTCGACGCTGACGCGGCGGCGCGTCGCGGCGGACGCCGAGTGACATAACTTTTCGACGGTGCGCTTATTATCCGGCTGGGTATTGCTGGGGTTTCAGTGGCTAGGGAGGGCCTTGAGTGTATCCATGGATTGGAGTGTATCGATGGATTTGAGTGTATCGATGGATTTGAGAATGGAGATGAAACTGTGACTGAAGTGATGGCGCTCGCAAAATCTGGCCTAAAGAAGTTCAGAAGGGATTGAAATCTTATCCATCCAGTATGAACTCGTTCTTCAGGTGTCGGTTTCAAGTCCTGACTCTAGAAAAAACAATTTCTCTAAATATGTCTTTGATTCAACGCACAAATCGCCAACCCGCATTGAGCACGCGTGGTGATTAAGCTCGAACTCTCTCTCTGAGAGAAAGCCTTTGCCCAGCTAGTGGGACATGTACAATTGTACAGGCTACATCTTTTTTTAAAGTCTTTGATTCAAGATGAAGTGAGTTTTTTTTTATGTTAGCTTTTTAAAGATTGTTGTAGCTGTAAATGCCCTCTGGTCTTTTTTTCTTTGAAGCTCTTTTGTTTTATTTACACTCTTATCGTATTACAAATTCAAGCTCGATAAAAAGCAGTCTGACTAGCTCTGGGTAGTTAAGACAGTTCTTATTTTCAAGCACATAATTGAATTATGAAAAGAGAAAAATAGAAGTTAAAAACTAAAACCCGACTACTAAAAGGCCGACTACTAAAAGGCTTAAAACAAGACCTGTTGATCCTTAAAATAGACTCATAGATAATTAATCGTAGTCGGAGGCCATCGGTTTATCAAATGTGAATGTGGTGTCCTCAGACTACGATTAATTATCTATGAGTCTATTTTAAGGATAAACAGGTCTTGTTTTAAGCCTTTTAGTAGTCGGCCTTTTAGTAGTCGGGTTTTAGTTTTTAACTTCTATTTTTTTTTTTGAGCTTTTTAGTAAGTCATTTTGGACGATCACCCAGAATAGAACCAAGAAGAGCAAAAAAAAAACACATTTTTGATTTTTTTGTTCTATTTGTTATGTTGACGCTACATGTGTTATACATTTTTGAAAGGGTCTTTTAAAGCCCTTTTATTTGATACCCATGACGATGGTATCCGATAATTTTTATTTTTAGGTCCGCTACTTTAGGGCGCAGCACAGCCGCCATTTTGGTTTTTTTCAAAATAAAACTGTCCTATGTTACCTGGGTAATTAAGAAAAATCCAACGACACCTCATTTGTTGAAATCGGCCGAGTAGTTTAGGCTCTGCGAGGGAACAGATGAACACACAAACATACATACCCACATACATACATACATACATACATACATACATACATACATACATACATACGCTGCTAAAATCATAACCCTCCTTTTTGCTTCGCGTAGTCGGGTAAAAAGGAGAGAGATTGAGAATATTGAAAGAAGTGGAGGAAGAAAATGGGATGCTACATTAAAAAAAAATCATGACAAACTCATCAGGCCACAAGGGGGCTGGTCCGAAACTATCGACAAAGTCTCTAGCCATCCCTAGCTGTCAGTCCGCGTAACGCCCGCCGTAATTTATGCGTTGCGAGTCGCTGTCCCGGCGCGAATTACTGTCCGACACCCGCCATGCTGCCGCACACAGAATGTCCAACTGATGGAGACGTTTGACCTTCCTACATGAAAGTGATAAGAAGATGAGTGAACAATCAACGGCTTACCACTTTAATGGTCTGAAGATATCAGTGAATGTCCAACTGATGAAGACCTCAGACCTACTACAGGAAATGATGAGAAGATGAGTGAACAATCAACTGCTTACCACCTAAATAGTCTGAAGATATCAGCACTATCTTAGGTATTTCAGCTATTGCAAGTAATTTTTACAGCATCATTTTGACACACGCCTCCTAATGCACGTCATGTTTTAGATAGCGCAGGCTTGCCACTGGGAAGGAAAATTGTAAGCATAGTGACCTTATCATTGGTAAATAGGATGAGAAAATTTGGTAAGAAATAATGGGTAAGAAACTTTTCTCAGGAATGCTAAATTAAACCCCCCAAAAGTGGTTACCATGTTTAAAATTCATTGCTCTATTGTTATACGTCTATGCCTGGGTAACCGACTAACACAATTTGTGTACCAAACAACTCAATCGGTCCAGTAGTTTAGGAGCAAATGGGCTGTGACAGTCAGCAGACAGACAGACGCACGAGTGATTCTTTATTGATTCAGTTTTACACTTTTGAGGTACGGAACCCTGAAAAGAAGAAATATCGCAGCCAAAGTGAGGTAATTATGCACACTGAACAATGTGGTACATAAAAAGGAAAGTAGTTGGAGCAGTTTGGTCTGAGGATGATGTTAGTTCTAAAGAAGAAGATTGACAATCTCGCAGGTCCAAAGAAAACAGAACAAGATGAACAGACAGATGAAATCAGCATTGAAAAGCTTCTGTGCATCACCAATTAGTGCCCTTGATTACTGCCCGACAGTCGCTCGCCCAACGTGTCAGTTTGTCGGACTATTGCAGTGCGCTGGCACTGACAATGATTGAGTTTTGAAATGTCAGCTCTTAATGAATGGATCCCGTTCCCGCGACGCAGTCCTGGCGATTGTAACTTTAGAGTTTGTGAAGATAGTTCTCGGTAGTTACAATGGTGGTAAGCTGTGGGCATTCATAGGTTTAAAGCCCGTAGACCTGTTCAGTCTGAAATGTCAGCTCCTTATATGGTTCTCGCGTTGCACAGTCCTTGCTAATGCAATTTTAGAATTGGAACTGATTGTTACATACTCGGGTACGATAAAAAACAGAAAGTAAATTTAGTTATCAGCAGATAGTGCTCACAGTTCAAGGGCTGGATGTGGAGTGATTAAAAAAAGGTATCAAAGCGAATTCAATGATGACGTAAATTTTGAATTTGAAAATTAGGATTAGAAAGAAGAAAGTATTTAAAAAGAAAAATTATAGAAGAATGATGGATAAAAGGGTACAATATTTTTTGCACCGTTACACATTAATGGTAATCATGGTGGCCAGAGAATTAAATTTTGGCTATCACAATTTTAGAAACTTTGAGACTTTTTCTTGGGAATCTTGGATATAGATGAGACAAATGCTAGACTTTAACCTCATTTATCAAACTAAGTTTATCAGACAGACACATTAGACCTAAACATCAAAATGTCAAACCTAATAAACCCAGCTCATTGATACATGCAGGCCTGTCCAGCGTACCGGCCAACGTTGGAAATAGAAGCACAAATGCAATCAATTAATATCTATCCCAACAAAAACATTCTGTAAAAACTAGCCAGGTCTCGATGGATCTGCTTGTTTATCTCTAAAAAAGTAATGAAATCTAGACAAAGTCGTGCCAAGTCTAAGGTTCCTTACTGCGATTTCTTTATTATTATAGTTAATGTTGTGAGACTTGGCCGTTGAAGGGTACACAAGCGGTTCTGGCGACAGATTGGTGCAATGGTGTCATGGAGCACCTGGTTTTGTACCCTTGTGTACCCTTTAACAGCCAAGTCTCACAACATTAACTATAATAATAAAGAAATCGCAGTAAGGAACCTTAGACTTGGCACGACTTTGTCTAGATTTCATTACTTTTTTAGAGATAAACAAGCAGATCCATCGAGACCTGGCTAGTTTTTACAGAATGTTTTTGTTGGGATTTCACTTCTTTTTGTAGGAACCTATCGAGGGCATATTGGTTAATTTTATTAGATTTTCTTATTTGACACAGTTTTTAAATTTGTGTAACGTTCGAGTAGAATAAAGTTAATCGTCCGACTACTTCTTGTTGAACGAGCGAGCGAAGCGAGCGAAGTCCTCCGAGTCTGCTGGAACAATCCGGCGTTTGTATGTATGTATGTTTGTATGTATGAATGTTTGTTCGACGATAACTTGAGTAAATTTGGTCGGATCGTTATGAAATTTGATAGGCGGGTAAACTAAATTAAAAGAATTTTTAAATTCGAACATGAGCCAAATCGGTCGATGGGTTGCCGAGATATGGGGTTGTATAGTTTAAATGCAAAGCGCGCGCGCGCCTGCGCGAATGGCGTAAGCAAAGTTATACATCTGTAACTGAGGTCGCGAGTTCATAGTTCGGAGCGAACCACTAGTGGGACGCTATAGGCTAGATTAAATGAAGATGTGTCCCACTACGCTGGATTTTTGCAATGACAGTCGATTTTTTTATGTACCAATAGTAGAAGGGGCATTACCATAATATCTCTAATAAAGCTGATACCAGCTGAGGGTTCTTCATCAGATACTTCAGACCTTAGATTTTTGACATCAAATGAAGCGGCCCACCAAGTTGAATATTTTTTGTAAGGGCGGTATATGTCGATCTATAATAGTTTAGTTGGGCTCTTTTGTTTTATAATCAGGGTCACCAGGTACTCCAGATCTTCGATTATCCTAGTTTTTATAGTTTTCCCTTTATGTGGCCATTAAACCCTAACTCTGTACCAAATTTCAGCTCTCTGAGTTTATGGGAAGTACTAGTTCTATAAGGGCTCTTGTGTTTTCTAATCAGGGTCACCAGGTACTCCAGATCTTCGATTATCCTAGTTTTTATAGTTTTCCCTTTATGTGGCCATTAAACCCTAACTCTGTACCAAATTTCAGCTCTCTGAGTTTATGGGAAGTACTAGTTCTATTAGGGCTCTTGTGTTTTCTAATCAGGGTCACCAGGTACTCCAGATCTTCGATTATCCTAGTTTTTATAGTTTTCCCTTTATGTGGCCATTAAACCCTAACTCTGTACCAAATTTCAGCTCTCTGAGTTTATGGGAAGTACTAGTTCTATTAGGGCTCTTGTGTTTTCTAATCAGGGTCACCAGGTACTCCAGATCTTCGATTATCCTAGTTTTTATAGTTTTCCCTTTATGTGGCCATTAAACCCTAACTCTGTACCAAATTTCAGCTCTCTGAGTTTATGGGAAGTACTAGTTCTATTAGGGCTCTTGTGTTTTCTAATCAGGGTCACCAGGTACTCCAGATCTTCGATTATCCTAGTTTTTATAGTTGTCCCTTTATGTGCCCATTAAACCCTAACTCTGTACCAAATTTCAGCTCTCTGAGTTTATGGGAAGTACTAGTTCTATTAGGGCTCTTGTGTTTTCTAATCAGGGTCACCAGGTACTCCAGATCTTCGATTATCCTAGTTTTTATAGTTTCCCCTTTATGTGCCCATTAAACCCTAACTCTGTACCAAATTTCAGCTCTCTGAGTTTATCGGAAGTACTAGTTCTATTAGGGCTCTTGTGTTTTCTAATCAGGGTCACCAGGTACTCCAGATCTTCGATTATCCTAGTTTTTATAGTTTTCCCTTTATGTGGCCATTCAACCCTAACTCTGTACCAAATTTCAGCTGTCTGAGTTTATGGGAAGTACTAGTTCTATTATGATGATCATGAGTGAGTGAGTGAGTGAGTGAGTGAGTGAGTGAGTGAGTGAGTGTGTGTCATAAATGCGAAACTTTGCTTTCGCTTAACTTCGGAACTAAATGACCTACAGACTTGAAATTTTGGATTTTAAGTATGTGATTATAGCTTACTAGATGACGAAAATTTCTGCGTTCTGGTCTTATCCAGAGGTTCTCAAATAGGGGCCTGAAAATGCGGCGAAATGGTTCCAGTAAAGGATGGTACGGCAGTGTTTGCTTCGCGCTCGACCTGGCGGGGGCACTGCCGTGCCCCCAGATCTGCAAGCGAGTCTGACAAGCGAATCCATTAACACTTTACACTTCAAGACGTGGATGCATGGAATAAAAACATACAGAAGATCTACAAGGTAATTTATATGATTTATAAAGCGTCTAGTGGCACCTTCACTCACACTAGATGGGTGAAGAGACCACTCGGCGCTGCAGTGCCTGGGACATTGTTTTAGATGGAGTAGGCTTGCCCAGCACCTATACCATCCAGATAGCTTAGTCGACCTAGCCGACAGAAAAGACAGGTCAACCCCAGCGACCCCGGCGAACCGCTCGGTAGTTTGCCAGCTCTTTGCATTCCAGCAGGACATAAGCGGCTGTTGTCTCCATGCAGGCTTTGCACTGAGGACTGTCGGTGATACCTATTAAAAACAGATGTCTGTTAAAAGAACCGGTTATTCCCCTGTCACCGTCCGCAGCTGATTTTTGTAATCCTAAGAATGCTATGGACTGACCAAATCAAGAACACTGTGGGCAAATCACTGTATGAATGCACCCGGGAAACCTTTGACCGAGAGAAATGGCGTGGCATCGTAAGGCGCGCAACATCAGCCACTGAGGATGATACTACATGGGGACCACGACCGCTCTGACAAGAGTGCAACGACGAAGAAGAAGAAGCTTCCTGGTCAGACGAGGGTTTTTGTCTGGTATAAAGTGGCTATTCTGTGGTATCATAGAGATGAGACTAGTGTAATATATAACAGTTTGAGAAGTTCTGGACGCGCCACCTATCATCCCGTCTTTATTTATAAACGCACCGGCTCTACTTCACAACTCCACTGCAGCTGAACGCAATGAGTGTGACAGAAAATTAGTACGACGAAGTCTCTTTCCTTTGATAGTTATGGCCATTATGATTTGATTTATCCATGTGATCCTATGTGAGGAACTGACCAACCCTTGCTATTAGAGTTTTGACCACCAAAATTTACAAAGACTTTTTTGCTTTTCAGACACATGTGTACGATCCGTTTCAAAAGTCTAAAGTACACATGTGTACGATTATCAAGCGGGAGAGCTAGGGAACTTTTCAAACATTTTTTATAAGGTTAAATAATTCGCTTGGAACAAGACTTGAACTCGCAACCTCTTGTGCTCTACCAATTGCGCAACCGAAGTTAATGTCGATGCGATTTTTGTAACCTTAGGTTAGGTTATTGTATGAGGTAGTGGCCACCCCAGAGTTTTTAGGCCGCCCAAAGGGTCTCTGAAATGGCTCCAAAGGCTTAACGTGCCGTCCGAAGCACGGAAGCGCTCAGATATTATAGCCACTAGCGGTCCCCATCCATAGACTGACCGCGCCCGATGTTGCTTAACTTCGCGAAAATGGCTAGTCCAACTGTAACCTTATAACTTCGATCAAGGATAAAACTAGATACAACACAGAACTCTGAAATGTGTCTGGAAAAATAGATGCCCAAACTACCTTTGGGAGCTTATTTGCTCGTAGTCTATGCAATTAAAGTAAAACTGTACACTAATGCAATAAGGTTGATATTCGAATATTAGACGTATGGTCGAAATGATGTTTCGTATTGTTCTATTGCTGATATCATTTGTTTTTGTGTGGACAAGTTTTTATTGTGATTCTATATGTGATGCGGATTCTAGTTCGGTGCCTTATAATGATTATTTTCATCTCCCATGCTCGGAAAGTACTCTGTTACTTTAAACATGCGATTGTAGAAGATCCTTTTTTAAACCGCTTTGTATTTTTGTGCGCTTTGAAATTTGAACTCGACGCCCTAATAAAAAAAAAGGAACTCCTTTAACTTGTAGCATTGCCTAGCAACGGGTTGTTGATTTTATGGCACTTCAAGAAGACACGATTTGTAATCAACAACCCGTTGCTAGGCAATGGCACATACTCCTTTGTGAATAAGCAAAAAAGAAGGAAACTCGTTTCACTAACCTCTATGGTAGGTACCTACCTACCTTTGTCTATTGTTTGTCACGCTTGGCTAACAAAATCATTTCCTCGCTTCTGTGAGATGAAAAGTTTTGTGTTTCGCACGAATGCAATATTATTTGCGACTCGAGCTTCTGAATGCCTCGCTACGCTCAGGTTTCTTTTTTTGAACCACTCGCTACGCTCGTGGCTCAATTTTAGAAACCTTCGCTAGCTCGGTATTCAATACAAGCACTCGCCGCAAACAATAATTTTGCATTCTTGCATAACAAATAACTATTAGAAGAAGTAGATCGCCAATCTAACCAGCCACGGCTGTATGTACACATGTTCGCGGCGCACATTCATTGCACATGTCCGGGGCGTGGCGAGCGTGATTTAATGCATCTGTTGTTTTGCACGACGGCCCATTGCACCAGGAAAGCTTTAATAAAACCCCGCACGACGAACGCAAGGGAACCGCTTGTCTGTTTGGTTGTTTGTCACGTTTTACTACCGGGCTGGCTTATGTGTAACTTCAAATTCAAAACATTTTATTATTGCAAAAAAGTTTAATATTTTATACTTAACTAGCTGACCCGGTGAACTTCGTATCACCTGAAATACGAAGTTCACCTGAAATAGTTTGACTCTCCGCGTCAAAAATGGTGATTCCAATACAAAATGACCAATTTATATTTCTTCCGTTTTTCAGCTAATCCTTTAACTTTTCCCATATTTCTTTGCTTTTAAACCTACCCTGAACTATGGTGAACTAAACATAACAGTAAATATGCAAATCGGTCAAGCCGTTTCTTAGTTTTAGCGAGACTAATGCACGGCGATTCATTTATATATATAAAGATAGATAGATAATAAGTAATATTACACCTTGTATGCTTTGCCATTTGCTGTGGATTTTTGTTCAAATAAAAAAAAAAAAAGGGAGTAGGTACGCTCAGCATTAAGCTAAGCATGTAAGCACATGCAAAGAGCTGTTTTTCAGCAAGCCCCTGTTATTCACATAGACTTATGATGACTTGCGTGTTGAAATAATCAAAATATTATTCTCAACTAAATGAAAGAAACTTATTTGAACTAACTTATTCTAAATGCAAAGAAACAATTTGAGCGCGACAGTAATAAAATTGAAAGCACTTACAACAATAAGTCTAGTAACAATTTATAGCAATGGCATTTTTTCAACTTTTCAACGATTATTTTGACATTTAGAGGATACTGTTAACCTTCCGAGTTGTCCTTGGTGAGGTACATACGAGAATAATGTTGAATGAACAAAATAGAAAAAAAAAATACTGTCTTGCAATTTTATTGTTTTATGACTGAGTGATCTTGATTATGATGACAAATTCCCTCACTAGAAGTCTCCGTCACGTGACTTACCTACTAAACCGTACTTTATAACTTATAACTAAAACATACTAAAACATCTAAAACATACCTATAGGAAGTGTATACTTGAGTTGAGTTGAGTGAACGTCAGACAAAGTCGCGAGCAAATGCTACGCTATGTGAATAAGGGTCCTTGTCTGAATAAATAAGAAATCATTTACGCTATCGCAACAACTTGTATTTAGTTTTACATACAAACATTCTGATTCGACCCACGTTATCTTCGCAAAAAGCTGCAAAAATCTTTAACATATTTATCATTTTATTCACACAGAAGTTTTTTGCTATCGACCGTTATTGTAGGTAAGGGCACTTACTAGACATGTGTAGGTAATGCTCGTAATATTACAAAAGACATGTGTCATGAAATATTACGCATTACACGAGAGAATAAAGCATGGCATGTCAGCACACCGAACTGCACTGTACTGTAATGAAGTGTGCTGAAATGCCATGTGTCGTTCTTCATTGCCATCTGGTGTATTGAAATGAATAATCTGTTTTGCAATAAATTGTCATTTTTCATGACGTGTGCTGAATAAAATTGTCATGTGTCATGCATGTTTGCTGTCATGATAGGTATTATTTAATATTACGCGGTATGAAATATCATAAAATATATCACTTCCAAGTGCACTGTTTTGCGCATGTCTAATACTTACTGCAAGCGATGGCCTTGGTCATCACTCAGTCGGTAGACAGCGAGAAATAGACATATCCTCGATAATATTATTTTGGCAAACATTTCAACACGTTCGCGGCAAAAAACATGATTGACAGCGCAAAAAGAATGTTCCGCTGAAATACGAACGATCGGTCAAACGGGCCGGCTGTACCAAACACTGAAAAAAGTTAAACGAAGGTTTTCATAAATAAAGCATAAGTGAAAAAGTACATCCGTGCCTATAAAACATATTTTTCATCTCCCATGCTCGGAAAGTACGCTGTTACTTTACACATGCGATCGTAGAAGATCCTTTTTTAAACCACTTTGTATTTTTGTGCGCTTCGAAATTTGAACTCGACGCCTTAATAAAAAAAATATAAGGAACTCCTTCAACTTGTAGCATTGCCTAGCAACGGGTTGTTGATTTTATGACACTTCAAGAAGACACGATTTGTAATCAACAACCCGTTGCTAGGCAAGGCCACATACTCCTTTCTGATGAAGCAAAGAAGAAGGAAACTCATTTCACTAACCTCTGTAATACCTCTGTACCTACCTACGTAATGTCTATTGTTTGTCACGCATGGCTGACAAAATCATTTCCTCGCTTCTGTGAGATGAAAAGTTTTGTGTTTCGCACGAATGCAATTCAATAAAACGAATGGTTTTAATACCAACGAAGCTCAAAACTTTAGTGCGGCAGCCGTAACTACAGTAAAATATGCTTTTAAAAGGAACTTATTTGACTCACCTGTTTTGCCTGTAAGTAGTTGTCTATAGAGTTTGTCCCGCTTGGCTAACAAAGTCATTTCCTCGCTTCTGTGAGATGAAAAGTTTTGTGTTTCGCACGAATGCATTATTACTTGCGTCTCGTGCTTCTGAATACCTCGCTACGCTCAGGTTTCTTTTTTTGAACCACTCGCTACGCTCGTGGCTCAATTTTAGAAACCTTCGCTAGCTCGGTTTTCAATACAAGCACTCGCCGCAAACAATAATTTTGCATTCTTGCATAACAAATAACTATTGCGTCTCAAGCTTCTGAATACAAGCACTCGCCGCAAACAATAATTTTGCATTCTTGCATAACAAATAACTATTCCAAGAATAATCAAACTATTGCTTTTATAATGAGACGTTTTCAGCACAAATCCACAATGCATTTCATAGATGGCGCCTACAGGCGTGGCCATAGAAGAACCAGAATACGGCTGTCAAATTTTGCTTAGCACGGATTAATTTTGACAACCGTATTCCGGTTCTTCTATGGCCACGTCTGTAGGCGTCATCAATAAAATGCTTTGTGATTTTTTTGTGCTGAAAACGGCTCATTTTATCATAAATTATACACGTTTTCCCAGATCTGCAAATTAAATACTATAAGTTCATTATAATATGTTGCATTACGTACCTTCAAACCCATGTCTCCAAGAGACATTTAGGTACACATCCTTACAGTTGATGCAAGTGGGAGTCAACTGCCAACATTTTAACGCGTCCGATATGAAAATGGCATGAGAGGGTTTGACGAATGACACTTGTTGACATTGTGGCGAAATGAACGGAGCAGCACAAATGTCGAAAATGACCATTTTGACGAAGAATAAGAGAGATATAAATATTCCTGTATTTGTGAAGGTGGTGAATGGCGCCGCGGTGAAAACTCGTAATCATATTGCAATTTTATTGCAAATCATATTGCCCGAAAATCGCCAATCCGCATTGAGCACAAACTCTCTCTCTCTGAGAGAAGGACTTTGCCCAGCTGCTGCTAGTGGGACATGTACTGTTGCACAGGCTATATCTTTATTATACAAAGTATGGATATAAAATCAAAGTACGAATTTGTGAATTCAAAGATAAATTAATTAAAAAACTTCGTCAATAGAACGTTATAGAGATTTTCCTTTCAAAATATGACAAATGTGAGATTCTCGAGAATTCGGAAGGCAAAGTTTTTTGTTCGAAAGTCCGTTATTGGCTTAATCTTATCTTTAGACAATATTGAGAAACTAATTTAAATATTTTTTATTTTGGTCCAGTAGTTTTGTTTCTAAGCTCTAAAATGTTTTGTTCCTATGACCGCCACCAGAATGCAGACCGTCGCGTGACGTCATAAAACCGTATCTTTGAAACGTTGTAAAATCCAAACTACTGAACCAAAATAAAAAATATTGAAATTAGTTTCTCAATATTGTCCAAAGATAAGATTAAGCCAATAACGGACTTTCGAACAAAAAACTTTGCCTTCCGAATTAGCCCTCAGAACTGGTCTAAGACTCAGATAACTTTATTGTCATCGCTCCACACTCGTGCCAGACAATCGCTAGCGGTAATTAGCTCCGAGGCGGCTACGGGCGATTGTATCGGATAAGGCTCTACTTGTTTAACACGATTTATTTCCCGCCAGCCACTGACTGCTACACGATTAGGGCAGGGAGTTGCTAAGCGAGGTGAGTTTGCTTTGGATGAGGCGATTACATTGTCAGCTAGCTACATACGAGCACAAAAATGGGTTGACCTTCAAACTAAGGCCGTTATATCCATTTTAGATGATAAATACTTCCAAGTGAGCGTGAATAGATAGGTTCAAATTAAAATTCAAAAAGTTTATTCCAAAATAAGGTAGGTAACATTGTGTGTCCTTGCTCCCAAACTAGGATATCCTGTGCTAAGGGTAGCCAGGCTTCTTCCAGTGTATCTTATTGGTATACAGTAGTTGGTATGGTACAAGTAGCAAACTCTCAAATGAAGAAAAAATAAAACATAAATGGGTAACAGTATACAGATGCAGACGCGATCATCGTTTGAAGCTCAGAATCAGTGATGAATGAATCTAGACAATTTTCATGGATAACTAACTACTTTTAATTTATAAATATAGGTAATAGAAAGAAAGAGAGGTTGAGAAACTATTTCAAATTAACTAAAGAGAAGGTGAATGTCGGGACAGTCGACAGCACATGTACTCAGGTACGTTACGGGAGACTTTTTAACAAAACTATACAGTCTGATGTGCTGTCCACTGTACTGGGCTGTGAAAAAGCTGGCCTGTGATCGGAGTGCGTGGAGAGAGCACCCCTGATATGAGAGGCGATGTAAGAGTAAGATGTAGCCTGTACTACATGTCCCACTAGCTGGGCAAAGGCCTTCTCTCAGAGAGAGAGTTCGAGCTTAATCACCATGCGTGCTTAATGCGGATTGGCAATTTTTGCGTTAAGGATACGCTCAGGTTTCCTCCCGGTGTTTTCCTTCACCAGCGAAAACGGTATTCCTACTACAAATTCACAAATATACGTAAATTGATGATAATGATGTTTTATTTACCGCATCAACCGAGCTAGACCCTAGAACCCCTTCCTCAGTCCGCGTGGCAGATTGCGATGAGCTATCAAGTTGTCTGCGCAAGATAAATGAGCGTCGATGATGGACGAGCACGTCGCTCCACGCGCTCCACGAGTGACGTCACAACGCTCGCTCTGCGACGCTCTTGTTCTTCTTGATGGATGAAACGGCGTATTGGATTTGGAACAGTAAGTAATATGACGAAAAAGTTAAGCGATGGAAAACTAAGATGTATTGTAAGATACAAATTGAGACAGGACTTGAACCCGCAACCGCTTCATCGGTTTACTGATATTATTTGTCTTATGAACATAATGTAAGCTACTTCCACAAATGAGGTGCCCACCTCAAGTTCATCAAAAGTATTTGAAAAGGTATCGCTTATGACGGGAAAGGTGGAGTGCAAGAGATATTATTACTAAAGCCACGAAAAAACACATCTGATCCGCATTGTGGGTGATAGAATTCAATCGAGAACTCTACTCTCCGCCACCTTCAAGCGATGGTCAACATCCTCAGCATTGAAGAAACGACTGGACTTTCGGAAGGATCTACCTCGTAAATGATTCTCCGACAACCAACCTTAATCAATAATACTAGGCTAGACTGACATCTACATGATATTTAACGTTACTTTATAATCACCGGACCTCTAATTAAAGCATGTGAAGACCTGTGATGTGAAGACAAAATACAAATAATCAGAGGGTTCGCTTCGGTCACCTCTAATCTCTATTAATTTGCTGTTTTCAATATCTTACTCTGTAAACATTTTGGGGAAAATAATTAAGTGAAAACGAAAAGTCTCATTGCTGGCTTTGAGAATCTGGACTCTTTCTTCTGAGAGAAGGCCAGTGTCCGGAGTATTGTTACCAGACGACCTTAGGTCTTAGTTGCTCTGTGTCTTCGCTCTTTGAACAGCAAGTCGTTCGTGTCAGAGTTGTCGGACAAAGCCGAGACCACACAGCCCGTCCGTCTGTCCGTCGGTCTGTCGGTCGTCGCAACGCGGGCATCCATCTTCCTTTGTCGAGGCTTCGTCAATTAACAGCGCCAGCGGTTGTACTTGGACACAGGGGTGTATCTAGTTGCTTTGGTCTGAAATCCTGGCACTGCAAACTTACGAGTACTAGCGTTAGGATGAAAAACATTGAGAAAAACCTATTAAAACATATTTTGTCTGCAACCAGCAATCAACATGGAGAAACAATTCAGGTTAATTACTGGGTGACGGGAAACCTACCATTCTGAATGATTTGCCAGTTTAAAGTATGGCAAAGTTTCGAATATGGCAAACGCGCCAGGGGAAGGGCACCAACCAGATGGTCTGATGCGATAAAGGCAGTGGCTGGAGGAAACATTGACCGGGCAGTTCATATGACGGAAAACAATGGAAGCGAGTACGATATGGTCGTGATCCTCGGTCATGAGGAATCGATTAAGAAGAGGATAAAAAAAACACCTATACCGAATTAATTGGTGCATTTCTAGAAAACACTTACCGAAGTAGGATGTTAAATTAATCACAGACAGATTAAACACATTGGTTACGTCATACTAGGGTGGCGATAAGTGATTCAGAATAGAGAAGTGACTTGTCATGGAATGGTGGCCAAAAATAGGTCGCCTGTCAGTGGATAGACACAAAGGTCGATGGGTCAATGATATTGTAAACACAGCGAGAAGACAATGGACTTTGACCGATATGTTAGCGTGAAAAGGAGAAGGCTGGATAGATAGATAGAAGACGGTAAAAACCTTCAAACTACATGTCGAACAGACATGAAAATGGTAACTGTACCTCAAAACCCCCTTTATACTCCCCTGCCCGCGCAATCGTACAAGTTGTTTGTGCGTTGAAGATTTGTGTGTTCAGTGGTGGGCGCATGCGCCGTCAAAGAGCTGCGCCGACGCGTTTGATCTCGCCACATTAATTGTGCTCAGTAATTGATGACTTCCGACCGCTACAGTGATCATTTTTGATCATCTAATGGAGGTTGGAGTGGTTCGATTTAGATTTCGGTTTTGAAGAAGATGATAAACGAGCTGGGATAGTAAGTTATTGCTCTATTGAGTATCGTGAGTCAGTAAGCATTCTACGGGGTGCACTCGAATTCGATAGCGGAACTTTATACAAGGTGTTACAAAAGATGCTAACTCTTCTTGCAGGGTAATAGCACCCGGTGATAGGGATCACACCCTAATTTTTTTTTCTCTATGAAGTTCCGTTGATTTTTAAATTAATAAAATGTGAACACTATGGCGGGAGAAAAGTATTATTTAAATATGGTTTTCATTGACTTTCACAATGTTTTAACAACTCAAAGCTATGCAAATGCACTTACACACACAAACATATTTTAAAATTTGAGCTAATACCAAAAACAAAAAAGTTATGTTTTTTTTTTCAATTTTGAGGTTATAAAATAAAAATGGTTTTTTTCTACTTTTTTTACAGATTTGACATCCCGTTGACCACTAGGTTACACCCTGTGAAAAGGATGTTTTGTAACACGTTGTATAGGATGTCTACACTGATCACTACAAATAACTTGTACTAGGTGGCAAAAAAAGGAGCGAAAAAAATATCAGCTGTTCCATACATTTAGTGCAGTACTGAGTCTACCTTATGTAAGGGACGATGTTTTTAATTCATAGTTGGGTGCTAAAAAAACTTAGGCTTGGTCATCTACGAAATAAGCTCACACTAGATTTATGAAGTGACCACTCGGACAATGCAGTGCCAGGGACAAGTCTAGAGTATGTGTACCTACTTTACATGAAATGTATTTTTTTTTGTAGACGTTGGATTATTTGATAAAAACCAATGATACAAACTATCAAATTCTTTCCAACGTATTTTGATCATAGAAATGAACACTTTCCTCTTCGTAGTATATTTGAAGTATATTATCGCCTAATCCATCGATCGAGACATTGTAATTGAGCCACTTACAGGTAATATATTACACTTAACATTTCGTAAGCGATATTTTTCCCTTCTCTAGTTTGAATTATGAGTAAACAATGCCTATCGCCTAGGCAAGTACAGTGAGTGGTAAAAGTGTATCTAGAAATACTTATAAATAATTTAATTTTGGTTTCGTTATCGATGAGGAAAGAAACCAGTAATATATAACTTAGATGTTATTCTGGTATGTCCGTTCCAAGTTTAATCAAAAATAGTCCACCCGTTTCAGCTTCAAACAGTAACAAGCATTCCAAATTTCATCAAAAATAGTCCAGCCGTTTGCAAACAGTAACAAACGCGCACACTTACAAACATTCGCATTTATTTTCTTTCTGGGCTAGGCCGATTAGGCTGTCAGGATATTTTCAGTATTTCAGTTGTCAGCTGTCAGTATTGTTGCTGGGCAAGCTGCAGCGTCCGAGTGGTCACTTCAGCCATCTAGTGTGAGTGAAGTTGCCACTGGACGCTGTATAAATCATCACCTAACATGTGATACGAGTTAGGCCGCAACAACCTCGAAGCTCGAAGGTAGCATTATCCTGAGTAGGCCCCACAAGTTGTATTTCCATTACCTTCTGCCGCCGACAGTCCAGGCACCTCGGGCGCGCAAAGCAATTTCCCCCAGTCAATATATCACGTGCCCACCGCTAAGAACGAATTTGTTGCCGTAGAAGAACTAGCCGGGAAGATACCTCTCCATCTTAACCAATAGGATGAAAATATTCTTGCTTGCTTGTGAAACTGGAATTTAAATTTGATGAGGATGGCAAAAAAATACATTTGAAGAGACAGAGAAACAGAAAGATGTAGTAGATCCTATGCCTTGTATATGTCAAACAGACTTTTTAGCAAACATACATGGTGCAAGGAAAGAGCGGATGTCTTTTTTGAGACACTTTTTTGATCAAATGAAAGAAAAGGTCGTGAATCGTGACGTATTAGGCTGTGCCTAAACGAGCTCAGAATAACGAAGCCACTGTCAAAAGTCTGTCGCCAGAGAGCCCTCAGCTTTTTTGGACATATTATGCGGTCACCGCGTTATACTCTGGAAAAACAGATCATTTTGGGCCAGATGGAAGGCAGACGGGCGATAGGCAGAACACCAATGCGCTGGTCCGAATCCCTAAAGAGGGCAGCAGGTGGATCCATCCAGCACGCATCCCATCGCGCCCATGTCCGCGATGAGTGGAGAACAATTGTAGGTATAATGCGTGCGGGATGAAAATGGGATGGAACCTTGTCAAAGTCAATCGAAAACATACTGTATTTTACTTTGACAAGGTTGCATCGACGCGAGTTTGCTTACCGCGCGCGTCTTAGTTCCAAAAGGTCGCATCCCATTCTCATTCCGCGCGGATTATACAGGGTGTTAAAAGACCGCCAACAAAGCGGGAAACCACGTTTTGTCCTCATCATAATGAACATTTTTGCCCAAGGAACTATGCCTGGGAAATCAACGGTTTCCGAGATAATGAGGTTCAAAGTCGGTATTTCAAAACTTTTTTTTTTCAGAAATGTATTCAGTATCTAGTTCTTAACATTCCTTCTCAAGAAGCCATATCAAAATTATGAATATTTCTTACAAAAAACGACGCAACCCGCAATGTATTCTAAACATCGGCACTTCAAGCTTAAGTAACACAAACTGATACCTACGCTTGCGCAATATGAATTCTAAGCGTTACAAATCCATTGCGTGATAAAATATTTTTCAAAATTATAACCTAAAAAACCAAAATAATTTCCCAGCAATAATTGATCGAAAAAGTACTTTGTTTTGGTGTCTAGTATGCGTGGCTTTCGGGTCTGTTGGCGGTCTTTTAACACCTTGTATACTATGGACGCGATCCTCAGAATTGAGGGTTTGATCCAGAAAAAGAAAAAAGATGGAGGTTTCTGCTACGGCCTTCTGTCCAACATAAGAGGTGCCCACCTCTAGAGGTAAATATGAATAATCGGCGTCGTTCACTGTTCGACAGGGCACATAAATTATTTGTCGAAGAGCGAAAGCGATAGACGGCATGGAGGCAGCAGCTTTGGTTTGGTTTAATTGGGTAATTTGCTTTTCAGTCTTTTTGGAAGGAACTAGCATATCAAATTCAATCGAACATCGTAAGTCAACAAACCGTTGTCCGTTGTTTGAAGGCAAATTACCTTTAACTTGCGACTTACTTAACTGGAGGCAAGACGTTTCGAAAATTTGATATATTCTTCCTGTTGACGAGCGGATCAGTCTGGTCTAGTCTAGTGTCAATTTTGCCGTAGGGGTCACCCCCGGCTCAGGTATCGACATAACCCGTTTAAGTTTTTGGCTACAGACCTAGCGTGTATATGTGTTTCCTAGGTGTGTATGTCTATGCCTGAGTTTTGTCTGTCATAGAAACGGTGAAATTGACGCCGGCCCTGAAAAGGGCCAAAGAAACAGTGATGAGTCTTGAGAAAGACTTTTTGGTCAGCGGTTCGGCGCTGCGCCCCTCGGGACGTCCGCTCGCTTGCTGTGGTGTGCTTGGTATGATTCACAGTAGCCAGAGCGGCGATATTTATTCAAGTTTGGTCATTCGCCGCTCGTAACGTTACCGAGGGAGCGCAGCAGTACCTGGCTCTTTTGTTACATTCCTTTGTTTTGTCAGCCAGCCGCATTCTTTCTCAGAACTCATCACTGGTTCTCTAGCAAGTTTATTTATGTGTTGGTAATTTCTGTGTGTTTTGTAAGTAACTTGCTAGTTTTACGTTTATTTGTTTTCTAGGAGATAGAATGTAAGTTTTGTTGAAATGTATCTAATTATTGTCGTATCCTATCTCCTAGGTTTCTTAAAGAAAATTACGTCTTTTTTGGTCAAACTAGCTTTTATGACATAAGTTTAAGTTTTTCCTGTTTGTATGTATAAAAGCTAGTTTTCATTTAAGTATATTATTGTCGAATGGCCTCTTGTGTTGGTAATTGGTATTTTTAGGCCCTAGATTTTTGTTATAAGTACTAATAGCCTCTTCTTGGTAATTTTAAGGCCTTAGTTTCCATTTTATGTTTTAGGCAGCACACATAAATATTGTAAGTAAGAGTCATAATTATTTTCAAGTAATTTTTAGTCTAATTATGTACTCATTTCAAGTTTTAAGTATTTCTCGTCACTTTGTTCTGTATTTTTGTTAACACGAGAAATGTAATGTCATTGTAACGGCCGACCCATGGGGCGTGACCGCGTTTTAGCCATTGTTCTCCCACGTACCCATTGTGTTAGGCTCGTTTTGTATAAAAACCGGAATTTTTGTAATTTTAAATCAGTTCTCATCCTGCTCTCAACAAGAAAACATCAAGCTCTCTACCTGTCAAGACTACCTGTACGAACGTGTGCTTCCGAAGAAAATACAAGTTATACAACCCATCAAGTCTGGACTTTTCTTCGCTGCCTTCGGTGCTGCTCGCATATGTGCCACACGCCCTGAATCCCCTACAAGTCCTGGTCCTTCGAGCCGGATTCAGTCGAAGCCACCTCCGGATGCAGCCAGAAGCCACGCCACCTACGAGAAGACTCGCTGTTGCCACTGGACGCTGACCCTCAGCCACCAACGGATCGCGCAGTCCTCTACCATGGACACCGGGAGCAAGAGCGCGATGGACTCCGGGATACCTGCTGACTCCCGTCACCCGTCAGCACCAACGTCGTCGAGGAAAGAGGATACGGCCATTCTTGGAAACGCCGCCAGTCCCATTTGCTGCTGCCAGATCCAGCCACGTGCGACACGACGAAGCCCACCAGCGCAAGAGTGCTGCCCGTCGCAGTCCCAGGCACGTGAGGCACGACGGAGTCTTCTGACGCAAGAGCCCTGCCCGTCGCTGCTAGAACCGCTGTCGCAGCTTCCAGACCCGATGACGACCGCCACCACCAGCGTGAAGTTCACTCCGCTCCGCGCTTCGCAGTCGTTCCGAGCTGTTACGTCATCGACTTGCGCTCCGTTATACGCAGTCGCCACGCTCGTGAAAGCCCTACCGCCGCCACCGTTCCTGGAAACCTCCACGACCTCATACAAGTCGCCACGTGGAGTGTTGGCATTATAACGTAGGGTCACGCCCGAGACTATTCCGGGCGAAGTGCGGACAGTGATAGGACACTTTACATGGACAGTGAAAGGACACAAAGTGACGTGCAATGTGAGTGAGTGTGACAACCGTAGTGACTTGGATTGCATTGGATGGACAGAAACGAAGCCACGGGGTAAGTCCGACCTGCTGGTCGTTTTTCTATTCGGGTCAAAATGGGTTGTGCACAGCAGTTCTCCTCACAATGTGTCGGTCAGTCGCATTTATGGGTCGCGGTCTGACCTTCATGGTCATTTTTGTGTTCCGTATCACAGCTATTTGGGCCATTTTTCCACGTTTTGGCAGGCATGCTGAGTACGATCACTTCAGTTCAGTGTGTTCCATTATTGGTCTGCTGTAGGGTCGTAGTATTTTTCGCATCGCCTCTCCCAATAGCAATTGGTAGTGTCACGTGTCCGTGTTAGTGTCCCCTTTTTCACCGTGCCGAAGCAACAGCTGTTCCTTTTATCCTTTTTTGTTGGTCAGGAATCAGCCACATCAAGTTTGTTTCGAGCATCGGTCTGCAAGACATCAATAGAATTGATTTTCCATGTAGTTCTTCTATTGATATTTTCCAAGTTATGTCAAGCGTATGCTGAGTACGAGCGCTGCAGTTCAGTTACGTTAGATTTTTGAAGGTCTGCTGTAGCGTCGTGGCATTGTTCGCATCGCTTTCCCAGTTGAAGTTCCATACACACAGCTATTTGGGCATTGTCTACGTTTTAGGTATATGCAGAGTACGATCACTTCAGTTCAGAATGTTTCATTATTGGTCTGCTGTAGTGTCGTAGTATTGTTCGCATCGCCTCTCCCAATAGCGAGTTGGTAGTGTTACGTGTTTAGTGTTCTTCTTTTTCGCCGAGCCGAAGCAATAGCTATTTCTTGTATCCTTTTCTTGTTAGTCAGGAATCAGCCATTTCAAGTTTTGTTTCGAGCATCGGTCAGCAAGACATCAATAGAATTGATTTTCCATGTAGTTCTTCTATTGATATTTTTCATGTTTATGTCAAGCGGATGCTGAGTATGACAGCTTTAGTTTGGTATTTTAGCGTCATAGCACTGTTCACATCGCTTCCCCAGTTTGGTAATAATTGAAGTTCCGTGCCCCACACAACTATTTGGAATTTTGTCCAAGTCAAACGTATGCTGAGTACGAGCGCTTCATTTTGGTATTTTAGCGTCGTAGCATTGGTCGCATCGCTTTTTCTAGTTGCAATTTGGTTGTGAGTGACACGTGTCCGTTTACTGTCATCTTTTTCGTCGCCGTGCCGAAGCAATAGCTGTTCCTTGTGTCCTTTTCTTGTTAGTCAGGAATCAGCCATGTCAAGTTTTGTTTCGAGCGTCGGTTAGCAAGACATCAATAGAATTGATTTTCCATGTAGTTCTTCTATTGATATTTTTCATGTTTATGTCAAGCGTGTGCTGAGTATGCACGCTTCAGATTGGTATTTTAGCGTCATAGCATTGTTCGCATCGCTTTCCCAGATTGGTAATAATTGAAGTTTCGTGTCACACACAACTATTTGGAATTTTGTCTAAGTCAAGCGTATGCTGAATACGAGCGCTTCAGTTTGGTATTTTAGCGCCGTAGCATTGTTCGCATCGCTTTCTTAGTTGCAATTTGGTAGTAACACGTGTCTGTTTAATGTCGTATTTTTCGCCGCTGTTCCTATATCCTTTTATTATTTGGTTAGGAATCAGCCAAGTCAAGTTTTTATTCCAAATGTCGGTCGACAAGATATCAATAGGATTGATTTTACTAGATGCTGTTCTTCTATTGATATTTTCTAAGTTTTGTCGAGTTTTTCAAGTACAAGGATAGTAAAGTCCGCGGATTAATCGTTTTGTGTCCAAGAAGTTCGCCAAGAGATTGAGTGAGCCGCCTATAGTGTACGATGCCGCTTTCAATGACTATCTTCTCACTGTGCCTCTTGATCTGTTGAGCTAGGACATCAGTTATGTTCTACGATTTAAGTAACCAGTAGATCAGGACGCCCAGCTTATCAGGAAAAGATAGATCTCGCGACTTCGACACCCATGTTACGTAAACATTAATCCAGTTACTCCTTCACCGACAACGGTAATTTCTGTCATAAATATGCTTCTGACTCCACCAAGTCCCTGTTTTTGCAGTCAGAGCATTTACATTGTTTGTGATTTTACGTCTTATCTTGCCTAATCACATCAGTTTTGCAGAGTTACGGCACTTGGTCGCTTTCCCTAGGTTGTTTGGAAGATCTCATACCGGGGGCGGGACATCAACCTGAGAGTACTCTGCAAAACTTACGGCTACCATATTTGAGTAACTAGTTGGCAGATAAATTTCCGAACAATGATTTTTAGTACCTTCAAGTTTCTAAGTTTTAGCCAGCTCCATTGTTTGCATTCGGTAGCGTTATTGTTTCGCGTGAGTCACCCTTTAGCCGCTGATCCTACCGAATTTATCTCATCAGTTTTGTCGCGTTTGGTTTTGTAGACCTCAATAGCTCGCCAGTTTTTTGTTGTTTTATTGGACAGGCCCCTTCATGGTTTTGGTATTTGTTTGATTAGTCCTGTACCTACACACTAGACTGCGATTCTCTTTTGTGAGGGCCGACATGTACTGTGAGATTAGAGCTGGGCTAGACGGTGGTCACGAGTAATCACGTGTACACGTTGCATGTGTTGTGTGTTGTTTTGTAACGTCTATTACTCGCGACTACCCGAAGTCATGTGTTTTCAGTCCACCATTGGCTCGAGAGAGACGACCGAAGGCTGGACGAACTTGGAAATTATTTCCCAGCCTACCGGTCAACCTAGTTGACCTGTATTGGTATGCGAATGGTTTCGGTTGTGTCTCTCCAATGTAATTGCAGGAAGCGATGGTCGTCACCTCCTTACAAGTTCTTCGTCGAGGCTGTTCGAAGTGCCAGCGAGGCCTTACAACCCAAGCTCGCGCCACCACCGCAACCTGCAACATCCAAGTTTGGCAGAGAAGTTCGGCGCTTTCTTGCGCCTGTGCGCGCCGCCACTTCTCACACACCCTCACTGGCTTTGCGGCGCCTTGGAAGCGCGCCGCAGGCAGTCCGGCGCTGTAACACTGCGCGCCGCCCTGCACACTCCACCACACATCTACACGCCGAGGCTCAGCCGATGGTCATCCGCCGCCCGCCGACCTACATGTTATCGGCCCAGGGCGCCTGATGCCATCATGCCACCGTTATCCAGTCGACTGCTGTACGAGCCACTGAGCGGCAGGTTCGCTTCGCGCCGAGCCCGAGCTTCGAGTGACCTGACCCGCGCTCTACGATCGTCGCGTGGACTATTCCGACGAGCAGTACGTCATAGTGAGTGCCTCCAAGACTTTGTAAATAGTGCGTGTGATGTGTAGATAGCAATGGATAGGAGTGTAGTTTTAAGTTTTAGCCTAGTGAGTGTTAGTTTAAGTTTTTGTATGTACCTAGTTTATTTGTTTCATGTGTTGGTATCACTTCATCAGACTGATTGCGCTCCAAGCGAGATGTAGTTGGCCGCTTGAACGCTCAACTAGGGGGCGGATTGTTGACGAGCGGATCAGTCTGGTCTAGTCTAGTGTCAATTTTGCCGTAGGGGTCACCCCCGGCTCAGGTATCGACATAACCCGTTTAAGTTTTTGGCTACAGACCTAGCGTGTATATGTGTTTCCTAGGTGTGTATGTCTATGCCTGAGTTTTGTCTGTCATAGAAACGGTGAAATTGACGCCGGCCCTGAAAAGGGCCAAAGAAACAGTGATGAGTCTTGAGAAAGACTTTTTGGTCAGCGGTTCGGCGCTGCGCCCCTCGGGACGTCCGCTCGCTTGCTGTGGTGTGCTTGGTATGATTCACAGTAGCCAGAGCGGCGATATTTATTCAAGTTTGGTCATTCGCCGCTCGTAACGTTACCGAGGGAGCGCAGCAGTACCTGGCTCTTTTGTTACATTCCTTTGTTTTGTCAGCCAGCCGCATTCTTTCTCAGAACTCATCACTGGTTCTCTAGCAAGTTTATTTATGTGTTGGTAATTTCTGTGTGTTTTGTAAGTAACTTGCTAGTTTTACGTTTATTTGTTTTCTAGGAGATAGAATGTAAGTTTTGTTGAAATGTATCTAATTATTGTCGTATCCTATCTCCTAGGTTTCTTAAAGAAAATTACGTCTTTTTTGGTCAAACTAGCTTTTATGACATAAGTTTAAGTTTTTCCTGTTTGTATGTATAAAAGCTAGTTTTCATTTAAGTATATTATTGTCGAATGGCCTCTTGTGTTGGTAATTGGTATTTTTAGGCCCTAGATTTTTGTTATAAGTACTAATAGCCTCTTCTTGGTAATTTTAAGGCCTTAGTTTCCATTTTATGTTTTAGGCAGCACACATAAATATTGTAAGTAAGAGTCATAATTATTTTCAAGTAATTTTTAGTCTAATTATGTACTCATTTCAAGTTTTAAGTATTTCTCGTCACTTTGTTCTGTATTTTTGTTAACACGAGAAATGTAATGTCATTGTAACGGCCGACCCATGGGGCGTGACCGCGTTTTAGCCATTGTTCTCCCACGTACCCATTGTGTTAGGCTCGTTTTGTATAAAAACCGGAATTTTTGTAATTTTAAATCAGTTCTCATCCTGCTCTCAACAAGAAAACATCAAGCTCTCTACCTGTCAAGACTACCTGTACGAACGTGTGCTTCCGAAGAAAATACAAGTTATACAACCCATCAAGTCTGGACTTTTCTTCGCTGCCTTCGGTGCTGCTCGCATATGTGCCACACGCCCTGAATCCCCTACACTTCCAATTACGACAAACATTCATCGTACGTAAGTTTGCGTCAATTCTTCCCAATTTACTACTAACTGTTTGGGTCGGATGGCTTGTTAGGTTGTTATGTTGTATCAAAGTTAAAGTTCCTACCTCTTTAACCCTTGGGTCACGGACGCAGAGCCTCATTATCCTGTCGTTACCCCGTCATTAGGCCAAACACGTGTAATTTCACGCGGCCTCGCTTGACAAATAACGTTCTTATCCATTTTAAATTATTGTATCTAGCTGCCAAAACAGGGAGAAACTAACAGAGGATCCATTTCAAGAGGACACAGCACAGGCCCTGCTTTTGTCTCAATGTTATTTCTGAATATTTATACAAATTGTCCTGGGTCTCTAATATCAAAGAAATTATTGGATTTCACACCGGCGCCACGGCAGACCAATGTGAAGGTAGCAAGATGACCTCACAACAGTTTTGTTGAATTTGTCTATTGGTAAGACCTTCTGTCTTTTATCCGACGCAGCCAGCTCTTACACCATTTGCAGACATGTTTTATTACCGACCAACCTCAATATTCACTTATTCAAAACCTTATTCCAACCGTGATAAAATACATTCAGCCTCGAACACCCGCACGGTTGGTTGGTAAAGAATTAATGCAAGACTCAAAGTAGGTTCTAAGGGCTGTGTCAAATGATATTGTAGTGCATATAATTCTGCCCGTAATGGGTGATGATTATACAGCCAAGTGTCATGGTAGACGCTTTAATGATGCCAAATTACAGAGTCTTGGTGTTGCAGACGGGAGAAGTGTCTTGGATAGATCGGCGTGACAGATGGCAGATCTGTTTACGACATACGCAGAGGAAAAAACTTCCTTATTGTTGGAGCTGGGGTGTGGTTGGCTATAGCAAGGATCGTAGAAGTGACAAATGACAATATTTTATTGTTGTGGATGGAATTGTTGTATCTCACGTGAGAGGTGACAGGATCGACACTCAGTGGTAGCCCGTACTGCGTGTTTGCTTTATTTTCAAAGTGTTATTCATTGTGTTGGTGGTTACAATACCACTTGACAGCTTGAAACCCGTGGCTTAGTTGGCTACGCACGTATCAACCTTCTCTTTCCTGAAACTGAGAAGTTGGATTTGGTGGACTCATTCAAGATTAAACTAGGTAGTCCACAACCACTTAGTGACTCAAAATCCTGCTGATAATGATGTTAGAGATACTTTAAGTGTGAAATAAATAATCCAAAAAAAATATCGCAGGGATTTGTTAATCCGCTAATCTGCACTGTTGATCGATGACGGATTTGATGTATGTCGTGCAAAGATGTTTACTAGAATATACAAACTACCAAGATATTTACTAGAAAATACAAATAAAAAGATAAACCTGCCCACGGCTACCTTACTAAATGTTTTTTTTTCTCGGACTGTAAGTACAGAAGGTACAGTCGGCCACAGTTTCAGATAACCCTTTTTGTTCGATTGGCGCCCTTATGCCGCGCGCGATAAGAGCTACCATGGGGTATCTGAGATTGTGGCCGACCGTACACAAGACAGTACGTCGACGCTTACAAGCTAGCACTCTCCCCGGTTAAGTTACGGGCGACTTTACAACAAAAGTTGACGCTCTGACGTGCTGTCGTGTGTCGGGTGGCCACAGTCACAGAGTCACAGATACCCCATGGCAGTTCTTACCGCGCGCGGCATAAGGGCACTAATTGAACAAAAAGGGGTATCCTAGAGTGTGGCTGACTGTACCCATTGACAGCAAAAGGAGGGATCGTCCGAGATCGTCGTCGTGTCGAGAAAAAACAAAATGACGATATTTTTAAATACATACATTATACATATTTCGCCTCCCGACGTCTCTACTACAAGAATTTGGAATACCTGTTATCTAATTTATATATTTGAACATGGACGGACCCGAATAAAATTATTTGGTACTTCATCTTTTGCGAAGCGGAACTTCTGTGTATTTTATTTTTCTTCTTGACACGTCTAATGAGGTGAATAACTGCTAAATATAAATATTACGACGCTATCTATCTGGCTTATTGCTCCTATCTTAGATTGAATTGTATTTACTGGTATGACAGTATAATCCTCTGATTTATGGCCCTTAATCCTAATAATACTTAGTTATAAAGTAGTTTTGAATTTTATCACGTCTTCGTTCGTTTAATTTGGTCTAATTAAGTGAGGTTTATTTTTATTTTTATGATGAACGATTAAGCACGAGTCCGACTCGCACTTGGCCGGTTATTATTACAGCGATATTTAAACATCATGGCAAACTGTTCCAACCACTGTCTATACGAGGGGGACAGAAGTTTCAAAGCTATAGGTGGATCCTCAGATGGCTTGTTAAAACGAAATGAGGGCGTCGCTGTGACAAGTCGGTTACAATAAAAATGAGCGCTGACTTTGACAAATTGTTGTCGGCCGCTTCGCCTCCCGGGACACAGCGCATGGTGCGGATATTGATGCTTGGGACTTGCTCAATATTGTGTACTGAATACCGCATAACAATTTCAATTTCAATTCAATTTATTTCAGATTTGCATCCATATTTTGTTAGTAAATCTTAAGAATTACGTTAGTACAGCAAATCCTAAAAATAATTAAAATTAATAAATTCATTCATTGATTCATTAAATTCATTCATTCATTCATTAAATTCATTCATTCATTTAATATTATTTATATATTTACAGGGCAGACATGATGGACTCTCCCCTCCGCGGACACGGTCATCTCATTTAGTTTTATTCCTCTTTAGTAATAGATATTCCCAGTGTCGGCGGATGGGACAGCCCACCCTGTCGGCAATGGCGCCCAGGATACCGTTAGGGCTGCCCCGCACGCGGTGCAGCAGAGACGCAATCCTCTTACGTCGGATAGCGTAAAAATCGTCTGTACACGCTTCCGCCAACATTCCCGACGCACTACAGAAGCGAGGCAGCCCCAATAGCACTCGAAAGCCATTATACCATATTTTTCAACACACCATATTTTTCAATATACAGGGTGTTAAAAGACCGCCGACAGACCCGAAAGGTACGCATACTGGACACCAAAACAAAGTACTTTTTCGATAAATAACTGCTGGGAAATGATTTTGGTTTTTTAGGTTATAATTTTGAAAAATATTTTATCACGCAATGGACGTGTAACGCACAGAAATCATATTGCGCAAGCGTAGGTATAAGTTTATGTTACTTAAGCTTGAAGTGCCGATGTTTAGAATACATTGCGGGTTGCAATTTTAGCGTCGTTTTTTGTAAGAAATATTCATAATTTTGATATGGCTTCTTAAGAAGATATGTTAAGAACTAGATACTGAATACATTTCTGCAAAAAAAAAGTTTTTAAAAGTCCGACTTTGAACCTCATTATCTCGGAAACCGTTGATTTCCCAGGCATAGTTCCTTGGGCAAAAATGTTCCTTATGATGAGGAGAATACGTGGTTTCCCGCTTTGTTGGCCGTCTTTTAACACCCTGTATGTTGGGTATGACACATAAGAAGCCGCACAAAAATGGCAGACGTCGGGAAAACGCATCACGTCTTTGAAGTGGAAATGGGCAAGACACCTTTAGACGCACCGATAGCAGATGGGCGAAGTCCATTGCGGAATGGTGACCTCGAGAGTAGAAGAGATCGGTTGGCAGACCACCAGCCAGACGGTTAGAGGGGATATCAGGATTTAATTCAAGTAAAATAAGTGTTCGGGATAAGAAAATCAGACAGTACAGATGATTATTTAAGTCCAAAGTCTTCCCAGTAAGTAACAAGGTAGCTTTAATCAAGTAATGACGCACGAGCACACAGGAGGCCGGGGGCGACACACGTAACATGGAACATGATGTTTTAACGACAGTTTGATAATCTTCCAGTCAACCTGCGGGGTTGTTTGAGAACACAATTATATCAACTTTCCGTTAAATTGCCTCTTGACTGACATGTGGAGTTAAACGCTTTTTTAACCCGACTGAGCAACGGCCAACGTGGATTTATGTGTTTGTGTGTAAAAAAGTAAGTTGTGGCTTGTACAAATACAAGTCCCACTAACTGGGCAGAGGCCTTCTCTCAGAGAGAGATCACCACGCGTGCTCAATGCGGATTGGCGATTTTTGCGGTTGAGGGTATAATGCCTCATACGCTCAGGTTTCCTCACGATGTTTTTCCTTCACCGTTAGCGAGTAGTATTGGTACTATAAATTCACAAATGTAAGTAATTTTGAAACAAATTGAAGTCATGGGTACACGCCTGCACCGGGAATCGAACCGTTTTGTTCATAGGTTTTGGAAATTATTTATTTCTTCGTAGCCAATAGAACATCCCTGCATCAACGACACATAAAAAAAAAATGCTTTATCAAAACATATACAAAATGATTATTAATTTTGAATCAATGAAACATTTAAAAAGTTCAAGCTAGTGTTTTTTTAAACAAAATATCTCTCTCGTTATAATCCGCGCGGAATGAGAATGGGATACGACCTTTTGGAACTGAGACGCGCGCGGTTAACAAACTCGCGTCGATGCAACCTTGTCAAAGTAAAATACAGTATGTTTTCGATTGACTTTGACAAGGTTCCATCCCATTCTCATCCCGCACGCATTATACTCATTTGACAAGACATCTCTATTCAGCTGTACGAATTGCAGGTAAGACGTATTTTAAGATTCATTATAGGCATTAGATTGTTGAAAGCACCACCCTGTGACCTGTATTGTGACCCTGTGGTGTAAATAAAAAAAAGTTTTAATCATCCTTAATTTTTCTGGCATCGGGTATTCGCAATCGGAGTATTTTTTTTTTCTTTTTAGACGCTACGTTTAAAAGGAGGAAGTATGTAATTTGTTGAAGTTTTGTTTTGATTAATGATGCCTAAATAGATATTAATGTGCCTAAGATAGAGATCATTTGTGTCTACATTGTTTGTATTGTAAGCTATTAATGTTAATGTATTTGAATGAAATTTGGCCTTCAAAACTTTGCCTTGATACCAGAAAGGAACAGAACAATAATAGCCAGAACTTCTGGTGTTTTACCTACAATTGTTATTTATGACACTTCCCTCTCTAGACTACCTTTTTTATTATAGTGGCCCTTTTACCGACAGCTTAGGTCATGAAAAGGGCACACTAAGTCCAACAAACGATCGAAACCGAGTGCCGGGACCTATGTGCGGTAGGTCTTGCCGCCTTAGCTTGTGCTTGTGTTATTTATGACAGAGGAAAATAATTTTTGAAACATATTGATCAGACGTGGAATAGCCAGTTGATGTAACTTTTCCCATCTCTCATCTAATTGCCACGCGAATGTTGCAATTTTTTTTTGTTGGTGTGCCTAATAACCTAAAATAAATAAATCATAGTCAATGTATGTACAGTCGGCCACAGTCTCAGTTACCCCTTTTTGTTCGATTGGCGCCCTTATGCCGCGCGCGGTAAGAACTGCCATGGGGTATCTGAGATTGTGGCCAACCGTACCTACCGCTACTTTGGCGCCGCCGGTCATCAGGTGTTGTCCTAATAGAACCGATCATCGCAAGTTCGTGCAAACTTTAGTCGTACGAATCCGCCATCTTTAAGAACGCACTTAAGCAGCGATTTCCCATACAAACGTAGTTCCGGTTTAATTTCTAAACTACAGGCTGGATTTTGCTGAAACTTGGTTTATATTAGTAGAAAACCAATACGGAGGTTTGCAAATAGTTTTTATAATAAAAGAAATAGGCTGAAAGAAATTAGAGCGATGCGTTTTTCACGCCGAAAAGGGGGTTACTTTCAGCTGTTATTTACTTACATTATTACACTGTCTGTTGGAGTCTAACTACCTTGGGAACATCAATAATGTATTGTACTTGTCAGAAATAAAAAGATTTTTGAACTAGCTAAGAAAATGTACGAAAAAATTTGGAAAAATAGATCTATTACGTTATTACTACAACTACCTACATACTCGCGAAAGGACACAAACACACGTAGGGTGGTATTCTAGAACGCTACTTAAACTCAGTTCAAACTAGAACGCTACTTAAACTCTGTTTAAACTCAGTTCAAACTAGAAAGCTCCTTGAACTCTGTTTAAACTCAGTTTAAGTAGAGTTTAGTAGTGTCGACTGTCGATAAAACAGTGCATGTTTTGATTTGAATATCCCTCCCTTCATATCAAAACATGCACTGCTTTATCGATAGTCTGAACTCTGTTTAAACTGAGTTTAAGTAGCGTTCTAGAATACCACCCGTAGACTCATACAGCCGCATTGCCTCTCACTTTTCCCGCGCCCCGTCTCGCTCTGGGTGAAACAGCTATAGAAAACAGCGTTTCACGCGCTTGGCCGTCATTGAGTTCCCACGGTCCTGAAGGGGACTCTTAACATACTGATGTCGAATAGGTGTCCTAATAGGCATCGCGCGATGCGCCAGCGCTACGCTATGATCGCATCGCTCACTGGCGCGCACACACTCTCTCACACCCTCAAATATTACACGACTTTCCTATGCTACATAATTTGTTGTCTATCGGCCAAACATTCTATCGATGAAAGAGTATTCTTTCCAACGTGCATTCTGTTAACTACAGTATCGATCAACTATTCATTCTTTGAAGCGTTATTCGGCGAACCGTGCTCTCTGCAAATCATGCGTCGGCTTACCATTTTTTCGTACTACCGATTTTCGGTGGAAGGTGCCTTCTATGTACGTAGAGTGGTATCGATCAAGTGTGTTTCTATATATCGTACGGAGCTCCGTGATGATCGCGTGGTCGCGTTCTACGAGTATTAGTAAGTAAGTAAGATAGGGTGGTATTCTAGAACGCTACTTAAACTCAGTTTAAACAGAGTTCAGACTGTCGATAAAACAGCGCATGTTTTGATATAAAGGGAGGGATATTCAAATCAAATCATGCACTGTTTTATCGACAGTTGACACTACTAAACTCTACTTAAACTGAGTTTAAACAGAGTTCAAGGAGCGTTCTAGTTTGAAAGAGTTTAAGTAGCGTTCTAGTTTGAACTGAGTTTAAGTAGCGTTCTAGAATACCACCCTTATTCACATATTAGGACAACGCCTCACGGACGTGACGGTATGGTGGACAAACAACCTTACTCCAACGTCCATTTCCTATTTACAGAACAGTGTGGGTACATAAGATACGTTATTTAAACTATGAAATATTGCTCGTACATTAGCCAACTACGGCGGAGATCATTCGTCAATGGAGGAGTCATCACTCATTCATACGAGCCTTGACCACTGTAATGACGGTACTAAACTCGCAACGATTTATGCCGCTTTCAACCTCTAACCTCTGCGATAACTTTCGCCGGTACATGCCGCGTTGAGCTTTTCTACAACGTGTTACTAAACATCCTAACTCTTTTTACAGGGTGTAACCTACTGGTCAACAGAATGTCAATTCAGTAAAAAAAAGTTGAAAAAAAAAACATTTTTATTTTATAACCTCAAAATTGAAAAATTTTCATAACTTTTTTGTTTTTGGTATTAGCTCAAATTTAAAAATATCTTTGTGTGTGTAGGTGCATTTGCATAGCTTTGAGTTGTTAAAACATTGTGAAAGTCAATGAAAACAATATTAATAAAATACTTTTCTCCCGCCACACCGTTCACATTTTATTAATTTCAAAATCAATGGAACGTCGTAGAGCATAAAAAATATTTAGGTTGTGATCCCTATCACCGGGCGCTATTACCCTGTAAAAAGAGTTAGCATCTTTTGTAACACCTTGTATATTCGTTTGATATCCGGTAGGGGTAGGGCACTGCAATCTATACAACATTTTGCTTCTAAGATTTTGTTACAAATCAGATGTTGGAGTTGTGACTGCCAAGCTAAAGTGGAACTGGCTTGGCCACATAAGCCACATGGGTCCAGACAGCCGCATGGGGAAAAACCGCCACTGACTGTTTGCCTTACACTGCAAACTGGCCCCGTGGCAGGCCAAAGCAGAGATGGCGGGAAGATCTCGAAACCTTTTTACCGAGGAGGCAAGAGGACACAGCCCAGCAGTGGGACACAAAACAGCCAATATCAAAACTGATTCAGAAAAAAACATACTCTACACCTGGTCTTATTGGCCTTTTAGAGGTCCTAACACCACAAATAGACCGTAGACTTATTTTTGGCCATAGCTTGCTTTATAGATATTGTAGAGATTTGAGAATAGACAAAAGCTTTTATCGCGTTCTCTACAGACTCGGGACCTTTCTACTTTAGTACCTACATACGGCTAACTGGAATATGACCAATCTTGGAGGTTCAATATTTTGCCCTGTGACATAAGATAGTACTTGAGAAAGGACAGTCGAGAAAAGGCTAGAACACTCAAGCCGCAACCGACACCGACCGCCGCCTCTCAAATAGGACGGGAGCATGAATAAATCATAACCGTAGCTTGTAATAAAGTAGCCGTGTTTATCTCCGCGTACATTTATCACGGCTTTACTGCGGCCAGCGAAACTTGGCCTCCCGCGCACCCTTCCCCTTCAGTCGTGGATAGATCTTGGCTGTAACAGTAGCTTTGCGTACTTAGCCGAAAACTAAGCGTAACGTAAAAGGAAATAGTTCTTGCAATGAGCATTTCACTCAAAGATTGTAGATTACGTAATTTACCTACCTTCATACAATCATAGAACGGTTGACGCTCATTCCTAATCCGTTGTTAGCTTTATGGCACAGAAAGTGGTGCTAGGAAGCCATTGGGAACTAGCCGTCTCTGATCTTTTGTGCTAGTTTGCAACTTGCAGAGCAGAGCAGTACCAGAGGTATAAGTGCTTTTTAGGGTAACTCTATTAACTCGGCTTGTATTAATAACAGCCAGTGATCAAACTATCACAAGACATCCCCTAGACTTGTCACAGCTCACACCCTCCTCTGAATGATCGTCGCGATGCATAATGTATGTGCTGCTGCAATTAGTTGCCGATCTCACACTGCTGCTCTACCTGTATTTTAACGCGAATTCGGGCGTCACGCAGGTGTGATCAAGCTGATTCCTGGCCCTATCTGCGCGGTGACCAACCTAGATCGCTAGTTTAGAACTTCTTCTTCTTCTTCGTCATTACGCTCTTGTCAAAGTGGCTGTGGTCCACATGACTGTTACAGTCCACTGCAGTACAGTACTACAGTAGTACTATCAGTGGCTGATGTCGCGCCTTACGATGCCACGCCATTTATCTCAGTCAGAGGTTGCCCGGTTGCATTCATACAGTGTTTCCCCACAGTGGTCTCGATTTTGTCAGTCCATCGCATCGGTGGTTTTCCCTGAATTCTAGTGCCTTCCACCCTTCCCTACATTACAATGCTTTTGCAGTTACCATGCAGTTTGGATCACATCGGTGATATTTTGGAGGGTTAGTTCTTAGTTCTCCGCACAGATAGTTACGTATTTAATTGCCTATCTAATGCCACTTTTGCAAAGGCACTGTTTTTCTATAAACTCTGCTACCTATATAAACTCTGCGAACTGTCAGCGCGCGCGCGACGCCTAGTGACACGCAGTCTGAGACTGGCCACGGCGTTGCGAGGGCCGTCTCAGCTCCATGATTAAGGTCTCCGAATGAGAACCGAAACCATTCGGCTACACCGACATAATACAAGTAAGTTTAACCGTTTACGAAATACAAAAAAACTCTGCTAGTTTTCACTTCGGACAGTCTTCAAACTGTCCCAAGACACCCCCTAGAGAGGTCACGTAGACAGCCACAGCTCAACCCTCCTGGTCACCGTTGTTGCGGCGAGTCATCCATCAGACCCGTCCTGTAATGATCGTCGCGATGCATAATGTATGTGCTGCTGCAATTAGTTGTCTGCCGATGTGTGCAAGTGATGGCTGATGATGATTTGGGGGCTGGTTGGTTTATTGTTGCGGGGAATTGATTGTGTTTGTTATGAGCATTGAGTGGGAGTCATAAGCTGTCAGGATGGTATAGGTGCTGGGCAACTACTCCATCTAAAAACAATGTCCCAGGCACTGCAGAGCCGAGTGGTCTCTTCACACATATAGTGTGAGTAAAGGTGCTACTGGACGCTGTATAAATCATCTCATTACTTAGATGCAGGTCTTAGTTTTTAGTTTTTTTGATTGTTTTTTATTGAGTGATTTTTATTGCTTGGGAAGCTGGGATTGAACTTTGCGTCTCAATCTCAATATTGGGCACAGATTTCTTCTGTTACTGCTCAAATAGCGCTGGGTTATTAATCCCTCGGTAAAGTTTGATTTAGCACTAATCTCAGATAGCTTATGCATATATTGACAAATAGTGTGTGAGATTTGCGGTAGGTATTATTAACCATAGTAAATCGTATAGAATAAATACCTTAGTATAGACAAAGAAATGCGCAACTGCCACTGAAAAGTCGACAACTTATCAAATCAAACTATGTTAACAAATTAACAAAACCAACAGTCATCGCTTGATAAAGTAACTCACAAAGCGTCGAACGCTATAAAGGTGGCCACACACTGGTCACATGACTCGATGCGACGTCGCGCGACATAAATAAGCAGCTTAATCGCGCGCCCCGACGGCGTAGTCTGTTTGAATTAATATTCCTTATAAATCAACGCCGTAAAAGAAGAACACACAGATGGTCAAATCGACTGAAAAAAATCAATTCAATTCAATTCATTTATTTCAATAATATTGCACGAGGCCAACACAGAGGTAACGATGTGATTGAAGGCCGACTCCTTCCTTCACCGTTGGCGAGTGATATTGCTACTACAAATTCACATGTAAACTTTGAAATATATTAAAGTCATGCCCGCACCGGGAATCGAACCTGGGTCTCTCGCTTCTGAGTCCACTCTTCTACCACTAGGCAACCATTGCACCGGCCTTCTATATGTCTTTATTCTCATTCGGTGCAGTATGTTTAAATAAGTACTTATCCGTTATGAGTTACAATATAAATCAGCGCTGACGGTAGTCTAGAGAGAAAGGTGTAGAAACGAACCGAAAGGTTTCTCGTTATTTGCATAATTCGATCGGTCTGTTGATTGTGATGGGTTCATTAACGATAGGTACACGCGACCGCACGTCAGACTGTACACTTTTGTTCTAAAGTCGCCATTCGATATTTTTCCTTAGGCAGGAGGAAAACTGGAAGACCCAAGATATTATCTTGGGTCTTCCAGTTTTCCTCCTGCCTGGTCTCTTACAAGATTGTTATCATGGTTTGAGAACTAACGCCATTGGTTCCAACAATCCTCATCCACAAGCTCCTTGTTCCATTTGGCAGCCGCTAAAGAACAAATAGCCAAGATGATTGCCAACCTCCAATAGGAGATGGCACTTCAAGAAGAAGAAGATTTTTCCGTAGGTTTATAACAATCTTGTAAGGCACCTCCACAATGCTCCTGTCCAGTGTCCACCGGACACCTAACGAGGCACTCGGCGTCGCTTCACGTCGCTTAGGGTGACTTGGAGCCATTATCATTTTATATTATGTTAATGTCGACTGTCATAATCTTCATAAATTATGTGCATTAACAAAAAACTGTTATAGAAGGTTCGCTTAAAGCCTATGGGATAATTAGAACCCAATACCTCCAAAGGACTCAACATCTATTCATTTATTGAAGGAATACTTAAATCTCTACCTATCTATTTCCACTGCCACAAAAGGCCTCTTCAACAGTGTGTGAGTGAAGATACTATTGATCGTTGCCTAAATCATCTTGTATACAGGGTATAAAAGACTGCTGACAGGCCCGAAAGGCATACTAGACACCGAAACAAAGTATTTTTTCATAAATAATTGCTTGTGAATGATAAAAAATTTATAGGTTGTAATTTTGGAAAAAAAAAATTCACGCTATGAAAGTATAACTAGAAATCTTAATACGCAAGCGTTAAAATAAACTTATGCTGCTTACGCTCGAGGTTCCGATTGTTAGAATACATTGCGGGTTGCAATTCTAACGTCGTTTATTGCGAAAAATATTCAAAATTTTAATATGACTTGTTGAGATGAAATTTTACGTAATCGATACGAAACACTTTGCCGAAAAAACATATGATTTTGAAAAGTCCGACTTTGAACTCGGAAACCGTTGATTTACCAGGCATAGTTGCTTGGACAAAAAAGTTCGTTATGATAAGGACAGTACGTGGTTTTCCGCTTTGATGGCGGTCTTTTGCCACCCTGTCGATGCAAAGGTTTACGATTTTTATTGCTGTCAAAATCCGACCTATGTGGACCTTCTGCATCGTTCTACTGATCGACGGTCTTCATAATCTTAATAAATTCTCATCGTGAGAGGTTAGACGGGAGGACGGACGGTGGACTAGGGCAGTCACGGAATGGTGGCCTAGAATGGGTCGACGGTCGGTGGGTAGACCGAAAGCTCGATGGGTCGATGACATTGTCAGAACAGCGGGAGGACAATGGACGAGATTGGCTTTAGACCGAGTGGGTTGGCGTGAAAAGGAAGAGGCCTATGCCCAACAGTGGGCTTTATTTATGGGCTGGATAGATAGATAGATAGATAGAGAGGTTTCTCTCTCCGCCGTTAATTATTACGTAGTCAGCCTCACAATGCTCTTGTTGAACACTGATTTAATTGATTAGGATGGAGATGAGAGACGGCGGTGCAGGGGATTTAATGGCTTTTACTTTTGTATTTAATAAATTGGTGTGTGGTAACGTAAAAGTGACAGCGTACTCTGTAATGTGAGGTAGCGCAAGCTGTATTTTAATATGATTGAGATGGCATAATATGAATAATTAAAATTATTTCAGAAATCCTTATCAGCACTACTAAGGCCTTTGCATCTTCGCAATGTGTTATACAGCGTCCAGTGGCACCTTCACTAACACTAGATGGGAGAAGTGACCACTCGACGCTGCAGTGCCTAGGAAATTCTTATAGATGGAGTAGGCAGCAGCAAGACTAAACATAAATGGACAAAATGCTCTCTTTCACTGTGTTAATAAAGGTAGAGCAGGAGATACGACAATTTTGTGTCGAGCTGTCCAAAGTTGATATGGTTGATCATGAAGATTGCTTTTTGCGCAGACAAATCTGTCTCTTTTGTGTCATGTCTTATGCGATCGTGTCAGCCTTCTAAAAACTCAGTTTTTCAATTCATTTATTGCCTACCATATTCGTAAAATTATTTCCATTGGATGACGTTTGGCGAAGGATTCGGTCATCGTGACCTGAAATGGCCAACAAGAAGAATATTGACCATATCTTGGACGCAGGTAGATGGAGCCCATTCGACGTTTCGAAATCAAACTAAACCAAAACTGCAACAATATCGCTTTTCCAGCGCCCCAGCACGCATCGGCATCTTTATTTATATTGAGCAACGCCGCCTTATCGTAATTGCATGTTCTCGGAACCGTTTAGATACCCCCTGTACCTCCCGGCGTGTTGGTGACCCGCGGCTTTGCACTGGTAGGTTTGGGAGCTAGGCCATCAGAAGTGGGATAGGCCGTAGATAGCTCTACGAGGAACGATAAATTGTGGGCACGATCGTGAGACTACATAGAGTGGAATAGAGGGTTAGCTAACGTAAAGTATCCCAAAGAAAAGCAATTGCCAGCTTTGAGGGCTTTCACATTGCACCACCACTGATTTTCTCGGACCTCCATCGTCCATCGTGATGTTAGCCCGCCCGTGAAAATTTTTGGCCGTGCTAAAGATCAGACTACTTCTACAAAATTAGTCGTAGGTTGTAAGGAAATTATTGGCATTGTACTTTAAAAAATGACAACGATCACGTCTCGTAACTTTAAAATTGCTATAACCCGAACTGCCCAGAAAAAATCACAACTATGACCACCTATCGTTTGTTCTACTTGGCGTGCCTCTCAACTAATGAAGATTGGCCGTCAGCTCTTCATATTATTTTCTGTTCTTTTCCAAGCGAAATAGATTTTCAACGCTGTCTATCTCAGTCCATTCCCTGATGATTCAGAGCCACGACTTTCGCTTACTGTCGAAAATATTATTGAACGAGCGAGCGAAGCAAGAGGAGTTCTCCGAGTCTACTGGAACAATCGGACGCTTGTATGTATGTATGTATGAATGTTCGTTCGACGATAACTTGAGTACCAAATATAGTCGGATCGTCGCGAAATTTGGTAGGCGGGTAAATTAAAAGTCGAAGGGTTGCTGGGATATTGGGTTGTACACTGTACAGTTTATAGTGGTCGGAACTATTGTTGCCCTCCATGTGAACCTTCTGTCCCTCAACGTTCTTTGTCCGCGGTTTATTGAAACGATTCGGAGTGCGATAGGCGATAAGATCGCTGATTCATGTTCTAATGTCTGCGATTTGTTGGTGCCTTTGTTGACAACTGACATGGGACAGAGGGCCCAATTAGAACCAGATTGATTGAATACCGCGACTGTCATTAAATAGGTAACTAGTTTTCGATTGATTGATTGATTGATTAATTTATTCATTGATTGATAGTATACATATGGAAAGGTGTCCCTCATAGAAACACATATTCTGTGAAAATTTCAACTGGCTGTTTATTACAGTCCTAAAGGTACAGCCTTTTAAAGGTAGGACAGATAGACAGACTGAAAGACTGGAAAAAAAAGATCTTAATATTTCATTCTGTGGCACCAAGATGGAGGTATGCAGAAAGAAATTAAATTCTTATCCAGCAGTGACAGTGTACCCGTGTCATAAGAGAAAACATTTAGGATGAACTTCAAAACACTCGCCCTCTCGCTCTAATTATTACAGTCCAAGCGAGACAACGCTAGGTTTTTAATTCCGTCCTAAATGTTTTCTTTAATGACACGGGTTATAACTTTGATTGCAAGTGGTTGATCTTGCGGTTGACATCTTTTTCTGAAATTGTTCAAAAAGCAAGGGCCAGATATTCGAGCAGAGAAGACTTGCTATTGGCCTTCACCTTTTTATTTTTCGGCTAAACCTTCGTATCGCCTGCAAGTTTTCCCAAAAATAATTAATAAATAACTGGAAATCTACTCTGTGAAGAAGGCCAAGACCTAAAGGGTTGTTTTGTATCGCGGAAGAAAGTAAAAAGTGTCTGTTATACACTTGGTCTTTTGGTTTAGCAACCTTTTGATTAAACTCATGAAAGTGTGTCCTTATTTAATTTTTAAATGGACTAACTTTATTGAATAAATTGAATAATAATTACTCTAGATAGAACTCTGTATTGTACACCAAAGATAAATTAGATTGTTTATTTTAAACTAATGTATACTGTACCTACTAACGTAGACTAAGAAATAATGTTACTAACCCTAAAATGGACATTGTCTGAATTAAATATTTTGAATTTGATAAAAAAAAATTAAGTAAGTAAACAAATAAATAAATAAACGCTATATCTACATAGAAAGCAGTAACCGTCTAAAAAAACAAACTTAATCTACTGAATTTCCCTCCATCCTCTATGTGTATTTTTACTCTAATGCGCTGCAATGTATATTTTGTGTATTGTATTCGTATCGCATCAGGTCTTGTTCCACTGCTTGCTGGCGGCCATTACATTTTATAGCCCGCAATGGTTACCAAACCGGACCGTTACACTTACAGCTGAAATACTGGTACTTATGTAAAATACGAGTACTACTGCTTTATTTTGATCTTGTATGTCCACACGACAGCGTGTCAGACTGTACATTTTTGTTGCTAAGGCGCCCGCAGCGCAACCGAGAAGAGTGCTAGCGTGTAAAGGTCGACGTGCTGTCGTGTGTACCTATGTAGAAAATCTATCAAACCAAAAGTAAAAGTACCTACCTGTATTTTTTTAATCTGAACAGTAAAAGTCTTCTTTTGGCGTGCCTCTCCACTTCACTAAGAAAGGCTGGCGGTCCGCTCTTCGTATTCTTTTCGGTTCCTTGCCAACGTCTTACATCAGTCAAATTGAGATAAACTCTCAGAGTATGAATGATTCAAAGTAAAGATTAATTAATTACCTTGGTCGGAAGCCAATGAGCCGTTTTCAGCACAAATTCACAAAGCATTTTATAGATGGCACCTTCATGCGTGGCCATAGAAGAACCGGAATACGGCTGTCGAATTTCGCTTAGCACAGGATTAATTTTGACAGCCGTATTCCGTTTCTTCTATGGCCAAGCCTGTAGGCGTTATCTACGAAATTCTTTGCGATTTTTTGAAAAACGGCTCACTTCTTTCATTGTCTCTTCGCTACCGGAATATTAAAAGATAAAATAAGTAGAAACTCAGGGTCGAAGCTGGCACCCACCTGCCGATATTGCTCGCGATTTCCGAACCACATCTTGTGCGGTTCTTTGTTTTACTCGATCCTTTCTTTTTAATGCTCCGCTGGTCGCTCGGGGGATAATCGCAATGGGGATTTATTGTGATTGTGATTTTATATCCTTTGCTACGGTAACTAGCTATTTTACCGCACACAAATCAGACGCAGAATAAAAAAAACTCGAATGATTACCAGGTTTGCCAGAGGGCGATGGAGCGCAGCTAAGATGCTAAGAGTAAAGAGGACTGACAGAGTCAGGAACACTACCCTGCGCTCCGAAACCAAAATTATAGACGTTGGAGCTAGCTGCGACCGCTAGGCTCAAACGGAACTGGGCTGGCCAGTCTGCCGCACGAGTCAAGACTTTGCTCAGCAGTGGGACACGATAACCTAAATTTAGACAAAATTTAAAAACTAAAAAATTAAAAAGACGTAGATAAGTAAAGGCAGTTGAAACTTTGCCGAAACTTCTTGAATTCCATCCAGCCGATTCGAAAATTATCTGTGAATACCGCGATTCATACAAAGTTGCGATGCAACATTGAAGACAATTACGACTTCAACACCTTTCTTACACATTTTCAAATGCAATTTGGCTGTTATGTAATGACAACGGCGGCGGCGGTTCCTTTATTAAATTTTCAGATGATAAGAAACTTCTGCTCCTGGGGGTCTACTTCGATTTATGAAAAATTAACTGGGTGGCAGTAAAATGAACTGGGTGGCAGTAAAATGAACTGGGTTGCAGTACATTTTTCATAAATCGAACTTCGATTTTCGCCAATGGTAATCGGCTTCGTCTTAGCCGGTAGACCCCCTGCTTGCCTCTCTTGAGGAAATGCACAGAGCGTGATGGTACAATGTATTATTATTATTAATTCAATAACTCTTTACTATCAGAACTTTCTGAACAAATACCATAACTCATCCGTCGGGCCGCCCATTGTAAAGGGCAACGCAGACTGCGATAATCGACTCGGAGTGAAAGTATCGACTCGTAAAATAAATCAGCGCACAATGAGCCGTTAAGCCAGGGACCGATTACCGCTTCATCGGGTATTGGGCCACTGCGTCTTGGTAGAAGCCTGGATTCTTTTCTCCCGTCGTCTCTCACCGCCAATACACAAACACACATTTTGGCGTACAATACAGAATTCGGAAAACACATAACGTCTTTGAAGTGGAAATGGATGGGACACCTGGGTAGACACATTGATGGTAAGTAGATGGACAAAGTCCATTGTGACTCACACACACCTTTTCCAATTTTCAAATTAAAACATATTCCGGTTTTCAACGATTAGAAAATCATCCGGTAGTCGTCGAATCAAGATCGAACTCATGTAGGTGATCTCAGAAAAGTCAAATGCTAATGTCAAGCCTTGACTAATGTCAGTGTGAATCTCAAGATAGTGTTTATTAATATGCTGACAGCTACTCAAGTTTGACCGTAGCCAAGGCTTGACATTAGCATTTGACTTTTCTGAGTTCACCTACTTGAGATCGAGCTCAAGTAGGTGATCTCAGACGACTATTAATACCACCCTAAGTCTATGTTCAAACTATCAACAAATTCACTGCACAACCTAAGCGAGGATTCTGTTTTATCGTGAGACAAAGATTGAAGGCTGGTGCACCGACGACGGCACGAGAAAGTGGGATTTGATTTAGAACTAATTGTTATGTTGTTTGTAGTGATTTGTGGCCCGGCTCTATTGTTTGGACTTCACAATTGACATGTTAATGATCGGTTAGGTTTTGATATACCAAGACATACTTCTTACTACACACACGTAACTTTGTCGGTAGCTAAATTAAGGCCCAAACCTAGGCTCAACTTTACTAGCGCCGCCAATGGAAAAAAAATCATATCTTCTTTTTGGATGCGTGTTTTGCTAAAAACGAATTATCAAATGATAATCCTTAGGCTTAACTATTTTAGGGTAGGTTATCACTTTAAGGAAATAAATTGTGTTCATGATCAAAGCTGTCATCTTTATTGTTGCAGATCAGCGTGCTTTTAGATGGCTTTCAGGTGGGCGAATTCAGTAATTTTAAGTATACCATATAACTGTGTATTACAAGTGCCTAATTGTGTCACAAAGTACAATTAGCTTGAATGACTGTGTTTAAGGAGATATTTTGGTGACTCACTGAGGCAGCCAACTTGACGTCTAGTTAGAAGACACATCACGAAGTATAGGGTTTAAATGTGTCCCCACAGAGTGAGAAAAAACCCTGGATCGGGCGCTATAAAGCTCGAAATAATAGTGTCACTAAATTGAATATTGTTAAAAGTTTTTCAATGTAGCAATTTTTTTACTTTTGGTATTAGCTCAAATTAAAAAATATGTTTGTGTGTATAGTTGCATACCATAATAGTCTATAAAATAAGCCCTATAATCACACCAAGTAATGACGTTCGATTTTGAGTTTTTCGAAATGGCGTGCATTCGGCATCGAGTGTTTTGGCATTGAAATATTTCGCTGTTGCGTTTTTCGCAATGGCGTTCATTTGGAATGGAGTTATTCGAAAAACACATTTCGAGATGGAGTTATCGACTCGTAGCCGCTCATAACGGTCATATTGTGGGCGTGATGATGAAAATCTATTGTTGACTTTTTTCTCGATAAACAATACCTTGTATGGAGGAGTGTGCAAGTGTGTTTAGCAAACATAAATAAATTCATCAGACAGGAACAGCACGATGATAATACTTCAAAGGAAACATCTGCCGTGGACTGTAAAACGATAATTCATGTTTCGCAAGCCGATTGAAAGACACAGATTAAGAAACGACAGAAAATTGTAACGTTACGATATCGTCACCTCATAAGATGTACAACTTGTACAACTTTGTAGCTTGTACAACTGTACATGTCCCACTAGCTGGGCAAAGCCTTCTCTCAGAGACAGAGTTTGAGTTTAATCACCACGAGTGGTCAATACGGATTGGCGATTTTTGCGTTGAGGGTATAAAGACTCATACGCCTTTACTCAGGAAAGACAAGTTTTTTGTTTTGCTTGATTATTATGCACTTTCTTCACGTCCATATTTTGTGCCAACGGCCTGTCCATTTACGGAGTTTGTTTATTAATAAAATTATAAAGGCGCGACTACACTATAATTTTAAATAAATTCAAAGGTGGGAGTATATACGTCGGAGCTACCGCCTTTTTCCATAGCCTATAATTACTGGCACTTGATATACGATCGCCAATGAGTTGGTATTGAATGTAATAATTCATTTATGCAATTAACATCTGTTGTGGGGAACGCTCAATGGAATTTATGCTCATACGGCTGGTAATTTATAACATTTTTTTATCCAAGAATTATTTAGTTTCATAAAATATTATGATTGGGTTACGCGTTAGTTAGAAAATAATGAAAAATTGAAATGTCACTCAAATTATAATTTTTCAGACAACGGAATTGAAGTTCTGTAAGCGCAATAAAACGTGAAGTTTTAAACTTGAATAATATGGCCTAATATAAACTATTGAAAGAGCTATTTAACACAGCATTTATCCATAACATCTTGCTAGATATTTTCGCTGAAAAAACGCGCCGCCTATTTTTTGTTTAATGTGTCTTGTACAGGAATTGATTTTGTACATTTTTCTTTGCGCGCGGGGTATTCATTATGCACTCGCCTTAAGACATTCTACATACAGGTGAGAACCCCGCGAAAGGCGGTAGGTAGTGTACTCAATCAATAACCCAGCCGTGCCTACAGAGCAACAGAGTCTTAAAAAACTAGTGGTTCGCCCCGAACTATGAACTCGCGACCCCATATCTCAGTAACCCCTCGACCGATTTGGCTCATGTTCGAACTTAAAAATTCTTTTGGCCTCATTTACCTGCCTACCAAATTTCATCACGATCCGTCTAAGTTTACTCAAGTTATCGTCGAACGAACATTCATACATACATACATACATACATACATACATAAATACATACATACATACATACAAATGCCGGATTGTTCCAGTAGACTCGGAGAACTTCGCTCGCTTCGCTCGCTCGTTCAATAAATAAGCCCCGACATTTCAACATCGTTCAATCTCAATCTCGCCGGTACTCATTCACACGGCTTATCTCGTACAAACAAACAGACAAACAGACGCGAACGAGTCGCCATTAATAACGATAAAAGGCCGACATTCATCTCGGGCGGGGCGTGCCGTGGGCCCACTGAGGGGGGAATCACAGAAGACCCATGGCTCACAAAATGGTTATGGCAACTAAAAATCAAGGCCTCGTCGAGGGTGTTAGAGCACTATTATCCCATACAAACGTAGTTCCGGTTTAATTTCTAAACTACAGGCTGGATTTTGCTGAAACTTGGTTTATATCAGAAGATGACCAATATGGTGGTTTGCAAATAGTTTTTGTAATAAAAAATATAGCCTGAAAGAAATTAGAGCTATGCGTTTTTCGCGCCGAAAAAGGGGTTACTTTCAGCTGTTATTTACTTACATTATTACACTGTCTATTGGAGTATAACTACCTTAGGAACTACAATAATGTGTTGTACTTGTCAGAAAAAAAAATATTTTCGAATAATAAAATGTAGAAATGGCAGCTGAACTACGAAAAATTTTGGGAAAATAGATCTATTACATTACAACTACAACTAGATACTCGCGAAAGGACACGAACACACGTAGACTCATACAGCCGCATTGCCTCTCAGTTTTCCCGCGCCCCGTCTCGCTATGGGTGAAACAGCTATAGAAAACAGTGTTTCACGCGCTTGGCCGTGACTGAGTTCCCACGGTCCTGAAGGGGGCTCTTAAGAGAATGGTATCCCACCAAAAACATTTGCAAGTAAAAAATTAAGCCAAGACGAGACCATACACCTCGCACTGTCAAAAAACAATTAGATTTCATGTAGAGCTCTACACGCCCTAACTCTACAAGCCCTAACTTCACAAACTATACACCTTAGTCAAAATATGTGGCTTTGCCGTTTCGTTAATTGTTACTAAAAAGAACTTGTAAAAGAAAATTTTTCACCTTTCGCCAATTGGGACGGTAGCGTAATGGCCGAAATAAAATTTCGAAAGAAGTCTGAAGAAAGAAGACAAAGCGGTCCTTCCGTATCTACCTACTTGATGTAAGTAATGAAAAACATCAATTAGGCAATAAATTGTGAAGGGGCGGGGTCGCGCGAGGCGCTTGTATCGTGTCTGAGGTTATCAACTGCGGCGTTGAGGCTGCGGCCACGAGCACTGGTGGTGAGCGGTTTTTGTAAAGGCTTATTGACTGGTGGAGAATAGGCTTTTTTGGAACAGTTTCCGAAGTCAGCGGCCAACTCTGAAGTTCCTAAGAAATAACTATGTACGTATGTGAGTATTAAGCATCATAATAATTGAATATGGCAATAGAAATAAAATATTATCTTTAATATCTGATTGTATTATAAATGTTCTGCATAATCTTTTGGGTATTTGAAATACAATTTCAATTCAAAATACCTCATTTCTTCAAATAGTATGTTATTTATAACGGCTTGTGTATATTTTCCAAAAGGCTCACTTTCACATGGTACCAAATCCTACTACTACTGTATACTATATTATACTATCCTACTTCCTACTATCCTACTAATATTATATTTGCGAAAGTTTGTAAGTATGGATCGATGTTTGTTACTCTTTCACGCTGAAACCGCTGAACAGATTTGGATGAAATTTGGAAAAGAGATAGCTTAGACATCAGAATAACTCATAGGCTAGATATTATCACGCTTTTACACATTGGAGCAAAATAAAGCACATATCCTTTTTCTGTAGTCCACGCGGACGAAGTCGCGGGCAAAAGCCAGTAATTCTGATAATCTGTGGAGCGTTTACACAAATTCAGTGTAATATAATTTATCAGCATCGGAATATCTTAGCATTAAAATACTTTAAATAAATAAATCAATGACTCAAGGAAGGTACTTAGAATATAGATATTTTGCCCACGGTACGAATTTGGACAATTATAGCCCAACAATTACGCAAAACTTGCATTCATTCAAACCAAATTAATAAACTTCTCATTACATAATATTATTATGAAACTTTTCATCATGATACACTGCACCAGTGCTATGTTGTCTTTGTGATGTTGTATTTAAGAAGTCGTATGCTTGAGTTTTTATTAAGACTCCTCAAAATCACGTGGGATTCTGAATCCAGGGGTCTACCGGCTAAGACGAAGTCGATTACCATTGGCGAAAATCAAAGTTCGATTTATGAAAAATGAACTAGGTGGCAGTAAAATGAACTGGGTGGCAGTACATTTTTCAAAAATCGTATTTCGATTTTCGCCAATGGTAATCGACTTCGTCTTAGACGGTAAAACCCCAGCTGCTAGCCTTGTGAGAACTGAACACAGCATAAAAGCAAGCTTAGGTAGTATTAGCTCATATCAGTTGGAAACATTGCCATTTTACTGATTTACTTATCGATAGCAATAAAGCTAAATGACAACATGGCACTTGTATTTATGACAGGGTTTAGCCATAAATTGTGTCACTTCTATCAATAAAATTAATAACCAGACCATCATTAACAGCTTATCCATCCATAAAATATAATACCTAGGCTACATGAATCTGGGTTTTTTCCTTCAGTTTATTTTATTTTATTAAGAGGGTTTATAGTGTTTTATTGCTACTGTTATAGATGTCTATAAATTTTGTAATTGCCCAATTTTATTACTTAGGTTCGTCCTATAAATGCGCATACATCAAGGTAAGTATGAGACTATACATATTATATCCCTATCAGGTTAGCAAACCATTCCAAAACCTTGTTCCCAAATCGATATGACGTAGTACTAGCAATAATAATGTCTGAAACTACCCTCTTTCAGGGTTATAAATCCCATCTGTCCACAGCAGATGCAATAACTAGCAACCCTGGGGCCTTAGCCTGTAACGCAATGGTGCCAAAATGGTCTCCCAGTTGACGGCTTCAATTACGATTTATTAATGCTGCCGGTCCTTTTAATGTTTTTGTAGCACAGCAAAGAATATTCTGATTCTAATCCTAGAGGATTAGTTCTCTGGTCGTAGAAGGAAAACGAGGAAACCCCTGTTTTGTCCTTCTGCTGGGACGCCATCGACACGCCATTGCGTCACAGGCTAAGGCCCCTGGTGGTATCAGCCGAGCGTATTGAGATCTAAGGGCGGGGCCTTGTGTTATTTACAGCCTTGAAAGACTGTTTGAGGGCGGATTATAAACCTTATTGCTTTGGGATACGATGGGTGAGATGGTTTGTGAATAAATAGTTGGTTTTGTGCTTGTCTTGCGCTTCGTATGCTGATCGAGATGTGGGTGAAAAATGGACGACCTTTGTATGGGAAGAGAAAGGTGCATTTTTATTCATTAATTTTTATTTTGGTCCGGGCATTACCTATGACTTTATTTTGTTTTCAAAATTACATAGGTACATTTTGTGAATTTAAAGTAGCAATACCACTCGCTGGCTGTGAAGGAAAATATCGTGAGAAAACCTGAGCGAATGAGGCATTATAGCCTCAACGCAAAAATCGACGATCCGCATTGAGCACGCGTGGTGATTAAGCTCGAACTCTGTCTCTGAGAGAAGGCCTTTGACCAGCTAGTGGGACAAGTAGATACAGGTTACATCTTTTTTTTTGTAATAATACGCCTTAAGCCCCCAAAAGAGCAAACGAGAGTCATGGACTTTCTTGCATTTGATTGAGACAACATGACCTCTTGTAGAATCTTTGCATAAAAGTAGCCTCTTTTTCATACGAGCAGTTATCTCTTTCGAATGAAATCCCAATTCTTGGTAACTAGCTCTTACTAAAAGCAATACATAATTTTAATTACGTTTACGAATACTAAATCCCCATCTCCCTTCCTTTCAGGGCAACTCCAGCGGCACCAATCACCCTGTCAGGACCAAACCAACGGAGACAGACACACAAACAATATATCATCCATAACTCTCCCTCCGCGCCGTCGGTAGCCGACTCCGGCGCCGATTTGGCAAGCGAACCAGCTCCATCTCATCGGCTGACAGGGTGAAATGACCCGTAGCACCTTCGGCTTAGGAGTCAGGAGTCGGGTGGTTGGGACTCGCGCTTGTCATAATTTATCCTCTGGTGGAGGAAGGCGTAAATCAGTTCCTGAGAGAACAGAGAGGAGACGCAATGTGGATTGTAGATTGGAGTCTTACGAATACAATGGAGTCTTAAAATTACGATAAAATAAAGGCCTTTGCATCTACGTATGAGATGATATATACAGCGTCCAGTAGCACCTTCACTCACACTAGATGGGTGAAGAGATCGCTCGGCGCTGGAGTGCCTGGGACATTGTTTTAGATGGAGTAGGCTTGCCTAACAACTATACCATCCTGACAGCTTAGTCGGCCTAGCCCACAGGAAAGACAAGTCAGGCGCTGGGCGGATGAAAACAAGCAAGCCACTATGGGTCGGATGAGAGTGTAACTAGTGGTTCGCCCCGAACTGTGAACTCGCGACCCCATATAAACTTAACTACCCCATATCTAGGCAACCCCTCGACCGATTTGGCTCATGTTCGAACTTAAAAATTATTTTAGTTTCATTTACCCGCCTACCAAATTTCATAACAATCCGACTAAATTTACTCAAGTTATCGTCGAAGGAACATTCATACATACAAACATACAGACAAACATACATACATACATACATACATGAATACAAACATACAAACGCCGGATTGTTCCAGTAGAATCGGAGAACTTCGCGCGCTTCGCTAGCTCGTTCAATAAAGAAGTAGATATTTTATGTTTAAGGGTGTCTGTGATACAGTAAACTTACTGTCCATTCGTTCCCCGGTTCGTAAATCACCGCTCGCGGCGCGCTGCGACGTCATAAATCTGCTGGCATTATCCTAGCGACCGGCGAGATAATTCACCATTTCACGCACTAAACCAAAGGTTAACTAGGCGGGGCTTAGCGCCACACTCGCGGCCGCAATTTGTGTAATAGGGCCTAGTTACGTCGACAAATTACGAAGCTTTGGAGATCTCAAGCTCTGAACTACCAAGGCTAACCCGTAGACCTCCAAAAGATACACCGTTCGGTAAGATTGTTATATCTGTCTGCTATCGCGGTTTGGACGGCTGAGATTTCTCACGGAACTTGTGTGGATAAGTACCCGTTTGTGCAAGGCGATGATTGAGCTAATGCTCCGTTAATATTTACTAGCTTGAGTCTGAATTTATGGCGAAGGTTTTATACTAAGATCGTATCGAGAACGTCGATGCAAAGTCATTAAGGGTGGTATTCTAGAACGCTACTTAAACTCAGTTTAAACAGAGTTCAGACTGTCGATAAAGCAGTGCATGTTTTGATATGAAGGGAGGGATATTCAAATCAAAACATGCACTGTTTTATCGACAGTCGACACTACTAAACTCTACTTAAACTGAGATTAAACAGAGTTCAAGGAGCTTTCTAGTTTGAACTGAGTTTAAACAGAGTTTAAGTAGCGTTCTAGTTTGAACTGAGTTTAAATTGGTATTCATGAACGATACTTAATACCACCCTTAGGGTGGTATTCATGAACGATACTTAAACTCAGTTCAAACTAGAACGCTACTTAAACTCTGTTTAAACTCAGTTCAAACTAGAAAGCTCCTTGAACTCTGTTTAAACTCAGTTGAAGTAGAGTTTAGTAGTGTCGACTGTCAATAAAACAGTGCATGTTTTGATTTGAATATCCCTCCCTTCATATCAAAACATGCACTGCTTTATCGACAGTCTGAACTCTGTTTAAACTGAGTTTAAGTAGCGTTCTAGAATACCACCCTTAGTCTATTTTTATGCCTTTTAAGCTGACGCGGTGGAGGTTTATTTAAATGTTATAAAAAATGCGTAGGGAAAACTAATTAAAAATATTTAAAAAATTGCTTTGAATTTAAAGACAGCACGTCGACCCGTACACGCGTGCACTCTATTACATTACGTTACGGGAGAGTTTGCAACGAAGATGTAAGGAAGAGTTTTCGTTCTGTTGACTGTACGTCAGTGACACACTAGAATATAAATAAAAAGGTGTATCCTACTGTTTACCACTGACTTGTACACACGACAGCACGCCGACGCTTACACGCTAGCACTCTATTCGGTTACGTTAGGGGCGGCTTTACAACAAAAGTCTGACGTGCTGTCGTCAGACTGTACACTTTTGTACGCTTATTTAGGCATTTTATCGCGCTACTATGCCAATATAGATGCATTCGAAATGTGGTGTTGGCGGCGACTGCTACGGATTCCGTGGACAGCGATGAGAACAAATGAGTCTATACGCGAAGAGCTGAAAACACGCACTCCACTCTCAATCATATGTCAACGACGTATCGCAACGTTCTTCGGTCACATAGCCTGCAGAGGACCTGATAGCCTGGAAAAACAAATTATGACGGGAAAGGTGGAGGGAAAGAGAGCTCGAGGCAGACCACCCGCTAGATGGACGGATATTATAACCAAAGCCACGCAAAAACACCTGCACAAACTGATCCACATCGCGAGTGATAGAGCGCAATGGAGAACTCTACTCTCTGCCAACTTCAACGATGGTCACGATCGTCAGCATTGAGGGAACGACTGAATGGAATGGACTATGCCAAAGCATGCAGTGAACAGAAAACCAAGAAAACTCAAGCGGCAACACTTTTATGTCAGTACATTCAGTGCGGGGATCGAGAGGCGATATGCACTATCTGTAACGACCCTACGTGCGCGGCAAGATACATACAGCCGCCTCCATCGCACCTCGTTACCGATACGATGGAAGATTGCCCTCGCAACCTGCGAACTGCCGATGGGCAGGTCTTTGCATAATATAGGGGATATTAAATAGATATCGAGATACATAGTTGGGATTTGCTGTGAGATTGGATGTGGTTTTTAGCGAAAATAATGTTACGAATGTTACGATTTAGTATTATAGTAAGAGAACTAATCCTCAAGAATTAGAATTCGATTACTCTCTGCTGTGCTACAAAAACATTTAACCGACAGCATCGTAATTGAAGCTGTCAACTGGGAGCCCATTTTGGCACCATTGTGTTACAGACTAAGGCGGACTTGCGTCACTCAGGGTTAGCAAACTAACTCCGAGTTAACTTGACATTTCCTAACAAATTTTAACCCTGGTTGACGAAAGTGGACCTAAGACCCCTGGACATAACTCCTCTTCATATTATCGATGGATTACTACGGAATATAGGGTGGCCCAAACATAGACGTCAAGCGAGAAAATCTAGATAGCTGACACTGAGGGCTACCCGAATCACCCCCATGTATGTTCAGCCATTTTTTGTCGTTTAGAAGTTATGAGGCTTTTAAGGTTTTTTTGAAAAAAAAAATACCTAGTGTTGGATTTTATTTTGTAACTTTTTTTTCTTTTGACTTTTCAGAGATATTTTTTATTCTTTAGGGTCTCAGATAATTTATCTATTACCAAAAAAATAATAATCAGCTATGGACTTCTAGAACTTACCGCAATGTTGATCCAAAGTCCAAAAATGTTGTTTTCGAGAAATCATCTCTGAAAGTTAGTTACTATGGAGAAAAAATTAAGTAGAGGTCTGAAGATCTTTATTTTAATTTCAAAAACTTCCCTAGAGCCTTAGTGCTTACAATAGTACAAAAAACTTGTCACTTAATGGGGCTTTTATTCAAGTAATTAGCGATCAAAGTCGAAAAACTGGAGTTGGAAGAAATTTTATTTCAATAGATTGTAATTTATTTTAGTTTATTCGGACAAAAATCATTGCAGGTAGGCTTAATATCGCCTGTCAGCATGGCCTGTATTCAAAATTCACGGAAAAATATTAAAAAAATCCTCTTTGAATTAAAAAAAAACCTACCTAGAGCAGAACGCCTTGAGTTTAGTTAGATGGATTGACTTGCACATGCACCTTGTACTGAGTTGAAAATAATTTTCGAGAGAGGACTTAGTACACACGACAGCACGTCAGAGTGTACACTTTTGTTGTAAAGTAGCCCGTAATGTAACCCAGTAGGGTGCTAGCGTGGAAGCGTTGACGTGCTGTTTTGTGTACACGAATCGTAAGCTAAGGAAGCGTTCATCTTATCACGTTTATAGTAGCGACTTGCGACACATAAGATAAAAAGTTAGACCACTTAAGAGCCTCCACGTTGCACTTTAAATTAAACAAGAACGCACGATAAATAAACAAACATGGCGGGCGGCGGCAAAAGCTTTGCGAACTTGCACCATAAACACAGAGTAATGGGGTAAAAGAACTGCTATAGCTATTTCTAAGTTTGAATGTTAATACTTAGTTAAAAAAAGATGATAAGGATATCTTAAGATGTACTTTGAACAGGAATGATTCCCAAGTAGAAATTTACAAAAAAAGATTGCTTGAAATTAATAAAAAAAAAAATTACCAGAAATTGTTACTCATAAAATTATTTTCAGCGAATATTTTACAGGTCATCTAATTAGCAACGAAAACTCGCTTATCATCAAATATGATTTACATAAATCTATGCATTTGTTTTGCGTGCTATATTGATCTATGGGAGTGTGTTACTTATGATGTTACCAAGTCTTGCAAGGTGATAATAAAATTTATCTGAAATTTATATTCTAATAGCAAAATCAACTGAAATAATCTGACTAAAATATGCTGTTATTAAAAACCTAAATAGTCGCTAATGATGGTAAGCAATTCAGAAACTAATTTAGTTTCTTTATCCTCTTTGCATCAGCGCGCATATACTTATAAAATCTTGATAATTGTTCAAAACTTTATTGCTAAGGTGACGTCATTTAGTCATTCTTCTACAGGGCTTTTGTCACGCTAAAGGGCTTAGCTTTACCTAATTGACATTAGCGGTTTATATGCACGTTGTCCATTGACTTTCGTCCATTAAGAAGTTAGACTTTTGCGTGCACATATATTACGATATAAAAAACTATTATTTATATTAAGTTTGCATTATGAGAGCGCTTACACGTGCAAAACGCGACAAAAGCTCGTAACATGTTTTTGAAAAACCTAGAAATAATAGCTCCGTTCACTGCAAGAAGAACAAGTCTACATTATCGGCTAGCCGTGACCTAACACACGTTGACCAAGGTCACGTTCACAATTCCGTTCTTAGGTTTATTGCTAGGTGTGAGTGAGATACCTGTATACTTTGAACACCCATGCTCAATCATTGTTGTGTGTAGCGCTATTTAGACAACGCTTACATATGCCACACTCGAGTAGATTGAATATATATTCATTTTATGCTTATAAGGATGTAATGAATGTTTTGATAGCAATCAATTGCCACGGCTGCTTTAAAAACAAGTGCAATAACCGACATTATTACGCAGCAACGTTTAGACGGTGGAATGAACTGAGGGTCGCTTGTAGGTCATGGTTTGCCACGTGATCATCGTGTCTAAATTTAAAATGTTTCATAATGAAGTTCGCCATAGTTTTATATTGACACGTTAAAGTAAAATGAAGTACAGCGTTTTATTAATTTAAACAACCATGAATTGTTATCTATACTTATTATGATTTATCAAACCTAATAACAAATGCTATGAGTTTCTTAAATCACTACTTACAATTTAGATAAACTGTTTTGAGATGACATCATGTAAATAGCAGCATTGATTTCATAAAATTTTATAAAAATTCATCTAATTTTACAAAACTTTATAAAACTCTTGTCACGAATCAAATATTTGATTCCTAACGTTTTATGAAAATTCATAAAATTCTAGCCACGGATCAAAAATTTGATTTCCTACTAATTTCAGAAGAATCTAGTTGTCATAGCAGCTGATTTTTAAACTGTTTCATCAATACAATCTGTCTGTCGTGCCGTTCTATTTCTAGTTGTATCTGATTAAGGGCCTGATTCCCACTAAACTAAAAGAAACAAAAATATTAATTATGTTGTCATAAGCAATTTTTTAATGGTGCGTATGACACATTCCCGTTTATTTGGTCCTGTTACGAATGGAATCTAATTCTTGCAATCTTTTCTGAAGTTCTGCAATGTGTATATCAATTGCCTTGATATTTTCTGAAATATGTGGAAAAGCTTGGACATATCGGAGCTCATCTTTAGTTAATTTTAACGAGACGATTTGGCTGCGAATTCGGTCTTTTTGATACTGCACTTGTTCAGGTGACAGGTTCTTATCGGACTGCAACAAATGAGAAAAATTTGTTTAGTTTTTGTAAGCAAAGTTCTCAATATGATGGTGACTCATCTTCATCCTGTTTTAAAGTCTAGTTCTAGAAATTTTAAACAGTGCGCGTTAGTGCGCCCTCTACCCAATTTTTTTTGATATATTATTCGATATGTTTCGATATTGTGATATGTTCACGTTCTACAGCTAGACCAATAATGATTCGTTGGCCATTTTTTGCGAGTATCAACTAATAACTAACTTCAAGACTTTATGTACTTTACTGTAGAGGATCTATATATTCGATAAATATCGATAAAAAAATAAGTTTACGTTTTAAGGCTTGGCCAGTAGTAATTGAGAAAAGTTCTACGTTCAGTCAATAATGAATCATGGCCTGCTTTTTGCGAGTTTTGACCAACGGCTAATTTCAAAACTTTAATCAATTTTATTTTAAAGGATAACTTTCAAATATAAGACTTTTATGCTATACAATAGTCAAAGAATGACTATCCATCATAGCAGGGAATTCAAAGGGTTCGAAAATTCCTTACGTGGTCAAACTAAAAGATATCGTTTTTCATTTATGAGATAGCTGCTATTCCATTGACAGAGGCAGTTACATGAAGAACATAAATTGAGTACTTACCTGCTGATTCATTTTTACTTGTAGTAAATAACACTATCAGAGACAAGATGTTTTGATAATGATCAATTTCTATATGAAGCGGATTCAGTTAAAGCTGCTCATATAATAACCACGTATCTTTGAGCTTCATTTTTATTTGCCTTATTTAAAAACAATCTCGTCCCATCAGCAGAGCTTCTCACATATCACTACTATGCTAATCGACCGTCACTCTTATACAGAATGTTTGTTAATCTAGTAATCTTTATGCGCATATGAATGTCTAAAATTTCTGTCTATACACAGAAAGAAATTTTGTGGAAATTTAGAATTCAACTATATAGTAATTTAGGTAGTGGACTATACTTTCTATGAAATGATTTTAACATTTTACCATAGAAAATTTTATTAGGCAAACAATACTATAGTATAGCTACAATATAACCTGGTTGTAAGTTATCCCTGTTTAAAAATATCGATTCAAAAAGATTGAAAAAATGAGCATAATGCAAATTGTATATCTATATATACATAGAAAATTATTGAAATCGATTGAAATTATTGGAAACGATTCAATTCTCATTTTTTCAATTTTTTTCAATCAATATTTTTAAACAGGGATATTTCTATTACTTTCCCACTTTCATGAAATATTTTATGCATAAATATAGCTGCCGTGAGAATGACTAGAGCATCCGATGTAACTTTATAAGTTTTACCTGGTGATATGAGGTTGTACTGTATAAAGTATAGTCATGCTGATAACTAATAACTATCTACCGGATTCTGAGTGTACTGTCAAAGAAGAAATTTTGATGGACTAATTAACACAAAATCACTAGCCATCCGCAAAAAACAATAACTTAGAAAAATTCATTCAACTTCTCGGACTTAAATATCAAACTCGGGCAGGATTCTAATCTTTCGAGTTGGTGAGGTCAATAATAATTAAATGATTTACAGCATTTTTATAACAAACAAATATTTAACGAGTTTTGTTACGACCACGGTTTACTTCTAGCAATTCCCTCTGAAGATCTGCGATAAATCTATCGACCTTAATGATCATTCCTGGAATAAGCGGATCATCACGTACGTTTTCAAGATTATGTTTGCACCGCTGTAGCGAGTTGAGTTGACTGAGAATAAAATCCCGTTTATATTTTAGTTATACAAGTAGCTGATTTTTATTAGGCTGCAACAAATGGAAAAAATCATTCAATTATAATTTGCAAGTTGTTACAAAATAGGCATTAAAAGTAACTTTATAGAAAACATCTGAGCTGAAATTGAATGCATCAAGAAAATATTAGACGCATAAATTTCAATTTTGCTTGAGAATTACGTTTCAATTAATGAAAAAAAAAATTCAGTATTTACTTGCTGGTTCATTTCGACTTATCGTAATAACAAACAATTTAATATTAGATAATTCGATTAAGATCGACTTTCAAATAAAGCGAATTCACTTGATGCAGCTTATATGTGGTAAGCACTTATCCTTGAACTTTAACTTATTTTTTTTTTTTTTAAACGTCCGACTCATTAGGTGAACACATGCTGAGCTTTCACACACCCTCATTATACTGAACGACCGATGTCGTATGGATATTTACCTGCGCATGTGGTATCTTCATACGAAAACAGGTGTTATTCAATAGAAGCATCAGGCGTGAGACTGTTGAGCTATCCTCTCGTCACATAAATGCAAGATGCTTGTTTTGCATTAAAACCCTTGCAAATGAACATTATTGATAGCTATCACGTATCTCACATGAATTCATTTTTAGCTGCAAAATGGTTAATGATATTCTAAATTTCTGAAAATATTCAATCAATAAACTTACATTATAAGAAATCAATATCTAATGGGTGAAAATTGTAGTGATAGTATATATTTGCAGTATTAGATTTTTATATTTCAAGATATTGCGCTCCATCCTGCTGATGTCCAGTTGGACAATAGAGGAACAAGGTATTTCTATGAGTCGCATCCTTATTCGTTTTAATTCATCCATTTTTTCACGGCGCACTTCAATTTCTTGCTTCATGAGAGATGTCATTTGCCCTATATTTTTCTGTAGAAGAAAGCAGGTCATAACTACTCATTCATAAAAAGCGTTAAGCTATATTTGATTGATATTAAATAGTATAAATTCTTAAAACAAGTTTGTTTTCTCCAAATTTATTAGCCCAGTAATACGGTGATATAGTTTGAAAACAATCAGATATAAAATTCTACAATCAAATCCAATTATTAATCACTACAATTAAAATCAGCGGTCAAGGTTGAATAATATCGGTAACAATATATGAATATAGTAATGAGCGTTATGTCTTGAGTGAAAAATAAACCTTATTGCAGAGTATTACGATAGATGTTCCAATAGAAAAACAATTAAGTGGGTCACAAAAAATAATTAAATTAAATTGGAATCGAGTTATGAGCTAATCTAATTATTTACTTACATACCAATGGTGTTATCCATGATAAAAATACCTAGTCAGTTTCATGCGAAAGTTTATCGAGTAGAGTGTCTCCATCAGTAAGTCCTATAACTTGATAACCATATGTATTATTTTTCAAAAGTGTTTTTTTTTTCGTCAATTATAACTCTTTAAGTACATCACCAAAAAAATTAAAAACAATGGTCACTCAATAATGTAAAAACTAGCCAAAAGTATCACTTTGTAAAGGCTCGCGAGTTGTATCGTATAAAATATATAATCATAAAATGAAATCATCTTTCATTATTTAAAAATATATATTAATTTAAAAATACATTAAAAAAATAATTAAAACAATTTTATTGCTTTTTAAGTTCGTTTAAAATTTTTCATTCGAGCTTCTTCTTGTTTTCGACACAGCAGCATGTGTGAGTTTTGAATACTTGTTAATCTGTTGTATAAAAATTTTCGGTTGAATGCTAAGCCTTCTAAAGTTTTCACTCTTGATAAAGCAACATAAGTTGAACCAACGGAAGTCTCTTTGTCTCTAATATTAACAACAGCTTTTAAGGCTGGGCCGTACTCAATGCATTTTCGGAATATTTATTTTTCTAATTACTCTTTGAATAAATTTTATAATCAAAAAATTCATAGTTTCCGAATAAGAAAATATGATAAATTTATTCGGAAGCCTAATATGACTTTAATTAAAACTGTCGTCTAAAAATTATTAGAAAAATAAAATTTCAAAGAATACATTGAGTACGGCCCAACCTTAAATACTCTATTCTCCATGGACCATTTATATATTAGTATTTAATATAGCTTACAGATGGAGCCACTATTTCTGTTTGTATATATAGATATATACATACATGTCAAACATAAAAAATACAATTTTTTTTTATTTATATATTTTGTTTTTTTTTTTTTTAATGATTTTTAACACATCTAGACATAAATATGAATCGATTACATTTAATTTCATGTCTAGATGTTTTGTAGTTTTTTTGTAAAGTGTACCACAAAAAAGTGACATTTTGACCTAGTAGAGGCTCGCTTCGCTCGCCTAATAAATAATCTGTTCACAATACTGTGCGAAATTTTCGCACGGGGCAGGTAGGTAATGAATAAATGACATTAAAAAATAGTGCTACCTCAATTATGATTATCCATTACAGGATCAAACTTGAAGGCCAGAACATGGAGTTTTCTACTTTCATGGGACCTGAGTGGATTAATAACAATGACCCATTTTTTGCAATGTTTCCTGAAAAATGTGTAAATAGAATAATTTGGCTTTTACGGACATTACCAACTACTGCACCCACAGACATCAACGGAAAATCTCTTACTGTCTTGGAGGTATGTCGTCTTTTGAGATAGTTCATCTGTCTTATAAATTTAACTTTTGTGCCCTTTATCCCAATAGACTATGTTTTTGCAGTTTTTCCTAACTATGGATGAAGAAAATTTTTTGACGGTGATGGACCGTTGTCCCAGATGTACGATGTACACCCTTGATTACGCATACAAACGACATTCTAAAAGGAGAATTAATCGGTCATTAAACATGGCTGTTCAAGAAAATTATTTAGGATTATCCAATTTGTTCAATTCTCATACAAAGAACTAGTCAAGGCACTCTATTAGTAGAACATTGCTATATTGAAGGTGTGTAGACGCTCCCTCAAAGTCAAGAAGATTTCTTACAATTAACTTCAACAGTCATTGAAGTAAAAGACATGGTACATCATAATTGTTTAATTAAATTGAATAAGATTCAGTACCATTTATTATTTTTTGATAGTGCGCATTAAAAATATTGAAGATTTTATTCAGGTAAATTCTTATTTTTCTAATATTATCGATTTACTTCCCGTTTGTAATGAAAAATATTCTCACTTACAACTACTTCGAATAATTCATAAGCCCATTCATAAATTTTGGCAAACAATAAAAAACGATTTCAGAAATCATATGGACTCGGTACCGAACCTATATTAGATCTGTAATCTTTGAAAGGGTGTACCGCAAAAAAAAAAAATCCGATATCACTTAACAATTTGATAACTCTTTACTATCATCATTACTTGACGGACTGTCTTCTCTGAGTAAAGGTTCACACTTGGCTCCAGCCTTTTTTAAAATCTCCATCATATCGTGGTCATTTCTTTGATAAGCCAATTGATACGCAGTCTCTCCTGCATAGTTTGTGGCCTTTATATCAGCGTCTAGTGTCCCACATAGCCACTCAAGCTACAGGACAATTCTTCTCCCAGACACATAAGTGTAGTGAAGTGAAACCACCGCGTCCTTCTTTCCCATTGATGTCCACTCCTAGATTAACCACGAGTTCCATCATACCTACAGCATAATATGCTTTGCACTTCACGATGATATGAATACATAGCTTTCCATTAGAGTTTTTCGTATTCAGGATTGTAGGGATTGACTCGTCTAGAAATCGTGCTGCCCGCCGAAGAAGAGTTCTGGAGTTTGGAGCGGCGATTTGAAGTAAAGATTTTTTAGGACTGCCACAGTGAGTTGAAGAGAATAATATTCATTAGAGCTTATTACCAGCCAGGAGCGATAGGTCATTTGAATTGCGATAAAAGGTTATGTAAAACCCCCAAAGTATTTGCCAGTCTATTTGTGTCGTTATTATTTGGAGTGTCTGGAATGAATTAGCTTATGTAATATTGTTACATATTCAGTTTTGCCACTCAGTATGTCATCTGAGAATTTCAATCAAGTTTTCTATAGTATTCAATATGTGAAGAGGATGCTTTTGATGGGCTCCTGCTAATGTTAAAATTTCTATTATTTGGCAGTCGTTGTTCTTTTAAGCTATGTAGTGTGGAATATATACCCCGCATGATTTCTCAAATTTAAAATTGCGTATTTTAATTCGGTAATCCACTTGACCAGTTCATAGTTTTTCTGCTCACACAAAAAAGTAGAGTATGTACGCTAGCTGTCTCTTTGCTCTTAATATTTGCTCCAAAATTCACCAGGATCTTTATCAGGGCTATTGCTTAATCGGTTTGCTGTTTCACGACAAGATGAAGTCATTGTTTTCCACTTAAATTTTATTGAACAGTAAATATCTCTCAGGTTTCACTGTATATATCTCAGAAAGTTTATCTGCATGGTGCCAATTATGTCAGAATGTATCGAACTCTGTTTATTATAAATACTGGGAGAATTATTGTACACCTTGTAGGTTTTCTTCTGATGAGAGTACATGCTCAATCATTTTATAGATAAACATATATTGCCCGGGAGTCATAACACTGCGATGTCTCATTTTTCTAACTGCTTTCACACTTTCTTGCACACATATTATTTTTTCTTTTTTTAGCCGTCGAATTGCGTGATCAGCAGCGCAAAACGTTCCTGAGCGGCCAACTCCGGCTAAACAGTGGACTACAATTGGTCCTAGTTTTGTTCGATTATTCTTGGTTTCTTCTAGTAATTCCTCTCGTTGTTTATTTACCCTTCTTAAAAGTTCATCAACTACTTGCAAGCTCTCGGGTGTACCGTGGTCTGGCCAATCAGGATACCAATAGTGGGTTACGGGTCGCGACTCTCCAGTTGTAACATCAGTGATTTTAAGGTCTGATATCACAATTTCGGACTCTAATCTAGTAGCAACTGTCTCCACGACATATCTCCCAAAGATAATACGATGATCATCAGCTCCAACCCAATACTGGTAACAACTGTCACCATCTACATCGGTCAGTGCCACCATAATATGACTGTTCTGCTGCCACACCAACTTCCATAAGTCTCCAGACGTATGTTCCATTGGGCCTTGAGTGCATATGAATTTCTTTTTGTCATCAAATCCATCCACGTAATTAGCGTGAATATACGTAGAAGGACTGTCTATCCGAGTTATCACAATATTGGACCAGGATTCTGTAAATTCTGGATGCTCGTACTCTTGAGTACCATTTGAAGATAAAACCACTCGAGAGTGGTCCCAGCATGGAATGGCATCGTAGCGGTTTTGGTTCTTATTTCTGAAGGAGTGATTGAAGGTACCTTGCATGGGAACAGACTTTAATTCCTCAAACTCTTTGGCGATTAGGTCCTTAAAATTTGGCACTTTTATCTTGTTCATAAACTCACAGATAGTCAGGGGTTGAGACTGATGAGCCATAGTAGTCGTAATAATTTTTATATCACTTACTAATCAAATAAAAATCAAGAGCTACTGTACAACTCAACTGTCACCTTGAAAGTGAGGACAGTTTCACTCATCACGCTTTTATAATCCACTATATCTGTATTGTATTTAGCTCAATTCCCAGAACAGTAGCTCTTCCGTGAATTTGTTATCGATTCGCATGCAAAACAGTCGTGAGTTGTTACTAACTACTGCGTTGATAAAAAGAAACAGCCCTGAACGATACACAAACAGAATATTAAACAGCCAAAACTTATTGAGAACGTTAATAGGAACTTAAATGAAGTTTAATACCACTACTAACAAACCGGGCCGGCCACGCATTGCTGTAGCTCAATTATTGTACGCTGCATTTAAGTTATGATAACCGATTTGGTATAATATAGTAAGGGAGCGTTCATAAACTACGCAACTTGATCAGGTGAAAGGAGGGCGGATAAGTTTTAATGCTACGCTGAGCTACGTAAGGGGAGAGAGGAAGTGAAAAAAAGGCTGCGTAGTTTTTTACATGAAAATTTGGCAAAATTACCTGTATGTATGTATGTACGTATCTTTGTATGTAACTCTCCTTTGCGCGCCTTATTCCCCGTTATTCCCCGTCGTTACAACCATGGTCGGAAAAGAAACTATCATCAAATAGTTGAAAAAAAGTGAAAAATCAATATAGTTTAAAAAAACTAAAAAACACGCTTTTAAATAATATCAAACTAAAAAGTTAAAAATAAATTTCAAAATAAGCTTAAAACAATAATGAACGAAAAATACTAGTATACTAGTTTTGAGAAATACTAGTTTTGAAACACGAGTTTCCCATCTCAAAATAAATATTAAAAATCGAAGGCTAAGGACTTGTTGTTTCAATTTTTGGACTTGAAATGAAGACACACCTGTTTGGCATTCAATTTATATAAACGCTTATTGAGTGTTTAGGGAAACACTTTGACGTCATTTTAACACTTACTCACGCTTATTCTCCAAATACATAAAAGATCCAGTAGTATAAAAGGAAAACTACCAGGAATCACCTTATTCCGCTTGTTTTTATTCTTGAAAATCATCATGTAATCCTTACCAGGCGGGAATATTATTGTTCGCTAAATATACACAATAATAAACGTGTTTAATTAATTACTCATGCATAACATCAACAGGGAAAGATACCTTACCTTGTATCGTTTTTGCACCTTAACATCAGTTGATGACGTCTGAGCTGACGTAGAAGTTTTGGTACAAGATTAAAGTAAACAATTAGTAGATCTATGTTGTATTGTACTAATACTACTAATAACAATCTAATTTGTTCATTATTATAATTCATTATTGTGTAAGCTATAGAATGTCATCCAAATATTTGATCAAAACTCTCATAGTACATTCTATGATCACAATTTTTTCATCACTTTAATTCAACTCAACAATACGCGTTGAAATTTTTCTAAGTTCCTAAATTTCGAGATCGAAATCTTTCCTTGTGAAAGCTTCCACTTCTCCACAATCACACTTCATGGCATTTACTCATTTTATTTTAGAAGTAAAACATTTATTTTACAAGTAGCGAGCTAACAATGCGCACCAAAAACTGTCTCCACTAAGTACGTAGTGTTTCGTGTAACCAACCTGGCACTTCTGTCGTTAGTCTTTGCCATAGAGGCGTAAATTATGAGGCTCTCAGCAAAACATTTCAGCCCGGCATAATTCAAAAGTTCCAACATATTAAGCAACATTTATTCTGGCAGTGACTCGCCCATTACCAAGTAAGAATGGAAGCAGGCCAGGGAGTTATGAAAAATAGGCCGCGAACGGCTTTATTGCTGCGGCGCACTTGCACCAACTATAGACTAAGCTAGCTGTGGCATTGGGTAGTTATAAGTAATCGTATGAGGTGGTGGCCACCCCTGGTGTCAGAGTTTTAAGGCCGTCCATAGGGCCTCTGACGTGGCTTAACGATTTTTATTAATCAATTAAGAAGCGCTCACAGCCTAGTTGTACTAGCCGTTCTTAATCGATTGGCAAAGTTAAGCAACAATGGCCGCGGTCAGTCCATGGATGGGTGACCGCTAGTGGCAATAATATCTGAGCGCTTCCGTGCTTCGGAAGGCACGTTAAACCGTTGGTCCCGGTTGTTGTTGATTAATAACAATCGTTAAGCCATGTCAGAGACCCTTTGGGTGGCCTAAAAACTCTGACACCAGGGGTGGCCACTACCTCATACGATTACCTACCTACCATTAATCAATAATAACCGGGACAAACAGTTTAAGGTGCTTCCCGAAGCACAGAAGCGCTCAGATATTATTATCACTAGCGGTCACTCCATAGACTGACCGCGGCCGATGTTGCTTAACTTTGCCAATCGATTAAGAATGACTACTAGGCTGTGAGCGCTCCAGTGGCATTGTTAAGACGCCATACGTCTCACAACTAGCGCCGCCAATGGAAAAAAAATCATATCTTTTTTTTGGATGCGTTTTTAGCAAAAAACGCTCCTGCGATTTCTCAACGCGAGGCTTAACTATTTTTAGGACCTAAGGTTTGGATTCCAGGATTGGATTTCCTACGAATGCAATCGATTCTCGCCAAAAGTGGCCACTTTTGGCGAGAATCGATTGCATTCTTAAGTTCTAGGATCTGGAATCCAAACCTTAGATCCTAAAAATAGTTAAGCCTCGCGTTGAGGAATCGCAGGAGCGTTTTTTGCTAAAAATGCATCCAAAAAAAAGATATGATTTTTTTTCCATTGGCGGCGCTAGTTGTGAGACATATTTCACCTTAACCAACCAACAAGCGCTCAGATATTATTATCACTAGCGGTCACTCCATAGACTGACCGCGGCCGATGTTGCTTAACTTTGCCAATCGATTAAGAATGACTACTAGGCTGTGAGCGCTCCAGTGGCATTGTTAACCAACCAACTAGACCCAGGTTTAAGTGGGTTTGGCCAACCACTTCCATCTATGTCTTGTGTTGCATTGTCAAGCGCACATAGGTGACGCGATAACTGCACCAACTTACCCTAGGTAAGGTCTTATGATAGTGTATAGCCAAGCATCGTCACCTAGGTTCTGTTTTACTAAAGAAGCACTCACAGTTTAGTTGGAATAGAGCTGCGATCAGTCCATGGATGGGTGACCGCCAGTGGCAATAATATATGAGCGCTTCCGTGCTTCGGAAAGCACGTTAAACCGTTGGCCCCGGTTGTTGCTGATTAATAACAATCGTTAAGTCACATCAGAGGCCCTTTGGGCGGCCTAAAAAATCTGACACCAGGGGTGGCCACAACTCATACGATTACCTACCCTGCTAATATTGCATCAAGCAATGTCAGCGCACTCACATCCTCAGAATAGTGTTGTTCTTGCTCCGCTCGCTCGTTCAAGTAATTGAATCGAGTGCTTGGTACACGTGGGTCCTCAGATCTGCAGACAACACTGTGCTAGTCTAGACTTTTATTGTGTTTAAGTACCTTAGGCTCAGCGCCAGTGGGATATTCTATTTGGTAAACCCACATTATGGTACCATTAAAATTGGGTAGCTTTGGAGATCTTATAAAACCATTGACTTAGTTGGCTCCACGAGTATTGATCTTGTAGGGTAGGTAATCGTATGAGGTAGTGGCCACCCCTGGTGTCAGAGTTTTGATCTTGTATTTTCTATGGACTAGCTAGGCCAACAGTGAACTTATGCTGAAGAAGAAAAAAAAGGCCAACTAGGCAAAGGTTGGTTCATTCCTCTTTCGTTTTCTTCCTGAAGGTTTTTTTCGTTAAAACTCTGAAACGCCATCTTACTACGTAAAATTTCGCGGTGGGCATGCTGGTGATAAAGCACGACCTCTCTCTCTCTCAATCTGAAAGAAAGCCTTCTCATGACGTGTAGGCTACATAAACCTACAATTTTCTTTAAACAGCTTCGACTTCTTAGGGTGCCTCACAGACTTAGCGAAGGTTGGCAGTCAGCTCCGCATATTTCTCTTTCTCAATAGATATTGTTATTGAAGGGAAAATTCTATAATTTTATTGTTATTTTATGTCAACCTATAAATGAATTGTCCCAATGCAGTTATAGACCCGCTCATTACCTACCTATTATTACATTTATACCCTGCTGCAATAATACGCTAGAGAAAGACCCAGCCATTGTAACCTCGCAGCAAAACACACAATTATCCAACCGGCCACACCCGAACCATAATCATTATTTTCACTACCTTTACAAGCACATTACAACAATGCGTTTCCTTTGAGACTCCACTCGCTATGGAGTTATAATTTATGCTTTCGAGGCTCACGGGGCAGGACCCCATAGATGTGTTATACAGAAGATTATTTTTGTAGACAAAATGTAGTTTTTTTTTTTCTATTCATATTATATCATCTGCAATCGGCCTCTCGGTCATAATTTGTTTGTATTGCACTATTTTGTATGTAGAGAAATGTAGAGAATACAACACAAAAGTTGTGGCAAAACAAAACTGTGGCAATAAAGGAACAACCCGATTTACGCCCGAGCTTAATAACGTATCCCCAAACCAAGATTGAGATCAATCCTAGATTGTTCTCTAACCAAAGATCGATCTCCAATCCACGTCCCAAAATCAAAAAGGGACACATGCAATCTATCTGTTGTCTCCGATAGCAAGGCAATCTCTTCCCTCCCGAACGTTCCGTTCTATGCATATTATGCCATCCTTAACATCGAATCTGTTAAAACTTTTAAGATAAATTTGTACTGAATTACAAAAATATATGCAATTTATTAACTTTTATGGTAAGTAAATAAAATTTAATTTTTTTTCGTATTGAAATGTGATCATTCTAAACATTATTATTCAGATTTTAAAACAAAAATGGTTACGGTTCAATGGAATGGAACGTAGCTAGCCAATGTCCACATGTTGAACACAGATGTGGCGGCGGCAGTCAGTAGAGCTCGAGCTCCGGGTCCAGCGAGACAGCGGGAGACCGACCGACCCGGGACCGCTCAGGCCGGGGTGACGGTGAACAATAGATTTTTTATGTATGAATCGAACGAAATATTGCAGTTTACTGTTGGAATGATAGCTCTTATCGTGCACGGCCTGACCAAAACGGGCAGGTAGCCTTTAGTGTCTTACGTAGAGTAGTGTCTGTTGGTAAGTACTAGTGCCCGTATCTAGGCTCTGGCTTACCCCGACGATAGATTCGCAATAGGGCCACAGTTTCCGTCAATATATTTCTTAGGAAAACCTAAAGCATCATCGAGAATAATTTCGTCATCGAGTTTTTTCACTATCATCACTCCAATCTCAAGACAATATCAATCAGAATTAAGAACACTACCTAATAACTGTCACATCGCTCGAGAATATTAATATAGGTGAATTATTCATGCGAAAACCAAAGACAATCCATGGATTACTATCGTAATCCGACTGTTTCCTAGGATAGCAAAATTAGATTGACGATGCCGATCGATAGACCGCCAAGACTCAAAGATCGGTTATTAGGACACCCCAACTGTCATTTACGAACAGAGGTTGATCCCTAATCCGTGATCCTTCCTCCCACAGATGGTTTGAGTTGACAGATTGCAAGTGCAATCCATAGATCGCTTATTGACACGGTTCAACTACAAAATGGATTGAATCCTCAATCTTAGATATCCAAAAGTGGATCGGGATTGGTTATTGGGCTCGGGCGTTAGGTGACATAATTTATTTCCATTTATCATATTATGAGGTAGGGCTACCCCCAATTTCAGTTTTTAGGTTGTCCAGGTTTTACCACGGACCTTTAATCAGAGGATTTCTTAATTATTTTAAAACTGCTGTAACAAAGTATAATTTCATTTGTCAATTTACAGCCTATGTAAAAAATTTGTAACACGTTGTATTTCTGTCTTGTCGTTTGCCTACACAGACTCGCATCTGCAAAAAACATTGTGGTGTAACACTTTCGACACTTTAAGGTTGTAAATATGACGTTTTTGAACAGAATGAGCTGTTTTCAAAGCACAAAAATGTCAAAGCAGTTCATAGATGGCGTTCACAGGCGTGGCCATAGAAGAACCGGAATACGGCTGTCAAATTTCCCTTAGCACAGATAAATGTTGACAGCCTTATTCCGGTTCTTCTATGGCCACACCTGTAAGCACATTATGTCTGTGTGTAAGCATCATCCACGAACTGCCCCTGTATTATCTAAAATATCCACCGTAAAAATAACGGTTTTTAAATGTCAAAAACTAGATTCATTTCAATAAGGGCTATTTTCGAGTGTTTTGACGCTCGGAGGTTGAGTGGAATTTTTACATAACAGAGGCGCTGATGTGAATACCTATGTCCTATGAAAACGGCTCATTGGCACAAATTATCAGAATCTTCTTTCTCTCTGTAGTCAACCGTCAAACTTTGGCATTGAAGGCGACATTACAACTTCTATTTTCAATGTCCATTTCGTTGATCAATCTTTTGTGGACCTTCTACTCATAGTTCCCCTGTGTCGGGGGCGGAGCCCTATCCCCCGCGGGGCGCCGCTTAAGGCCCGGCCGCCATACCACCATACCGCCATACCGATGGTATCACGTGTCTCGCCCTGATAGATACTTCCTGTGCCACCTACATTGAGATGTGTTCCTTTGTCCGGAGGTGTTGTTTATGTACGTTACGTTTGGATTGAATTCATGCCGCTTAAACTCTCATAGCATAACTAGAAGTGACCTCAACTTTACTGTATGGCGTCAAAAAAGACTTGACAGTTTAATTATATTAAAAAAAAAACAGAAGGGATCCACTTGGCCAGAGCTGCCCTCCCTAATCTAGCCATGGACAGAAACAAATGGTAAGTAAGCCCTCGTTTCGGTCATAGGAAACTCAAATGAAACTCTAAAGTAATTAGAGGTAGCAGTTTCGTTGCAGTAGCGTTTTACCGTCTGTTCTGGGCCTTACGCTCCAAAGAGGAATAATTGGAACCAAATAGAAGAAGAAAGAAATAAATAAATGCACGTAGAAAATGTTAGAAACTTTTTAATTTATACAGGGTGTTAAAAGACCGCCAACAGACCCGAAAGGTACGCATACTAGACACCGAAACAAAGTACTTTTTCGATAAATTATTGCTGGGAAATTATTTTGGTTTTTTAGGTTATAATTTTGGAAAATATTTTATCACGCAATGGATGTGTAACGCAGAAAAGTCATATTGACCAAGTGTTGACATAAACTTGTGTTACTTACACTCGAGGTGCCGATGTTAATTGAAACAATTGTTAATTGTTGAATACATTGCGGGTTGCAATATTTACATCGTTTTATGCAAGAAATATTCAAAATTCTGATATGGCTTCTTGAGAAAAAATGTTAAGTACTAAATACTTAGAACATTACTGCAAAAAAAAATTTTTGAAAAGTCCAACTTTGAACCTCATTATCTCGGAAACCGTTGATTTCCCAGGCATAGTTCCTGGGGCAAAAATGTTCGATATGATGAGGACAATACGTGGTTTCCCGCTTTGTTGGCGGTCTTTTAACACCCTGTAGAGTATAGAAACGTTAAGACGAGGTTCTTTAATAACAAATTTTATAACTTTTATATACGACAGCATCATATTTGTAGATCCCGTTACCTACACCAACTTAAACTCCTTTTAACATGCCCTCTAAATCATAATTTTATTTCACCCATCTATCACAAAAGTAAAGGCCTGAGTTTAAATTTGGCGTTATCAAATATAGTTTCAAAATATCAGCATAAAATATTTAAACAAATGCTTCGTCTACCCCTTAACCGCTCCGCTCCCCGCTCCGCTCTTGAACTCGCTCCGCCCCCCGCTAATGAGGCCCTCAACAATGGGCTAACGAGAGGCGTGCCCGGCGAGCTCGATCATTACAGCGCCGAATCATTTAATTTTCCATTTTTATTGTACGTAGGTAAGTGGCGTTAGGAGAGGTGGGAAGTTTTATATTGTTGTACCTAAGAATGATCATAAGTTGGGTCCATAGAATCGCGAATGTGGAAGTTATGCGACGCGTCAGTCGTTCCCGAGAACTCATGGTGACCATAAAAAAGAAGAAGATAAGCTACCTAGGACATGTGCTTCGCCACGACAGGTACCGACTTCTTCAAGTGATCATGATGGGCAAGATTGAGGGGAAGAGGCGTGCTGGTAGAAGAAAAAAGTCGTGGCTCAGAAACATCAAGGAATGGACGGAGATAGCCAGCGTCGAACATCTTTTTCGCTTGGCAAAGAACAGAGAAGAATATGAAGAGCTGACGGCCAACCTCCATTAGTGGAGAAGCACGCCAAGAAGAAGAAGAAGAATGATCAAATGGGACAACAATGCACCGGAATAAAAATCTGAAACGACGCACAGAAATTTGGGCAGGCGACCAATGAGATGGTCAAGGTAGCAAGAAAAGACTGGATGAGGAAAGCGAAAGACTCTACGTCGTCAGATGGCTACGGATCGAAAAAAGTACTATTAGAACTACAACCAACATCTAATAAAGTGCTACTTGCTAAGACAAGTGCGAACACTGCACAATAATTTTGAACTTGGTAATCATAATATCGTCAGTGTGCTTGCCAAACCTGATAAGTGTAAAATTGCAACTTTTTAGGAGGAAGAAAAAACTGTCTAACTTATTGATCTAACTTATTGAACAGCATCGGGAGACAGGATCGTAGCACAACCAGTAACAACCAGTTCAATCAAGTCAAAAAATAGCCAACTCTTACTCGTAAGAGTTGGCTATTTTTTGTCTTAATTCTCTGGCTGGCTCTCGGCTCTCGGCTGGATCTCGATCCGGCCAAACCAAAAACCTAAATTACCATGATGCTTTCGATTTTGCGGTAGTTAATTTTGCGTATAGTCACAAAAAAACAAAGAAAAGCCAGCTGCATCATCCATGACGTATCTGCATACCATCTAGTGCATGCTTTCCCGCCAGTTGCTGCTGAGGTGGCAAGATTTTGAAGAATATTACCTGAAACTCACATGAGCCCTTGATAACCTCTACCAGACCACCGTGCAGACCAGTCAGTTGGTTCAAACAACAAACATAGGTTCATCGATACGCGCCGGAGCGGGGCCCGGTGGCGGTGGCCTATCGGTGGTGCGGTAAATCACCGCCGCCGTGACCTGGCCTATCGCGCATCTGTGCCCATGCAGGGCTGCCACAGACGAGGACGATTTTCTTCAGAAAATCTACGCTTGGTGCACTTTACCATTAGCAGAATGATGGCAGATAGCAACCGCAAAAAAAACCGATAGCAGTAGATCATAGAGCAGTGCATCAAATAAGCGTCATAATCACGGAGTACCTTTTTGAACGAGCGAGAAAAAGCTAAACCTTACAGATCTGTTCTTACCGTCCAAAAAGAAGACATGATTTTATTTTATTGGCGGCGCTAGGTTTGCCTTGACCCTCGATCTAATAAGATGATAAAAACAATGTCTAGTGGAACTATCACAAACTTAGATGAGTGAAGTGTCCACGCGGACGCTGCAGAGCCTCGATTAGTTTAAAAACGTGCAATTTAATTGGCTCCGCACGTATTGACCTTGCATTTCCTGTGGGCTAGGCCGACTTAGCTAAAAGGATGGTATGTACAACTATAATATAGGTGTTGTGCAAACCTAGTCCATCTAAAAACATGTCACAAATATTGGCTTCTTCTTTTTGAATATGTTTGAAAACGTGCAGTTTAGTTGGCTCCGCTCCGCACGTATTGACATTGTATTTCCTGTGGGCTAGGCCAACTTAGCTAAGAGGATGGTATAGGTGCTGTGCAAACATCATTATCAGCCTGTTAATAATTTAGCATCCACTGCTGAGTAAAGGCCTTCGCATGCTCACGCCACCTCTTACGATCCTGCGCCAGACGCAACCACTGTTTTCCGGGTACTTTGGGTATGTGGTCGGACCAACTGGCTGGTGGTCTGCCAACCGATCTCTGCCCCTCTCGGGGTGAAAACATAGTCCATCATGAAGAATTTCACAAAGATTGGCTTCTCCATTGTGAAGGTGGCAGCCCTAGGGCCGCGGTCCGCGGGTCGTGCGAGCGTTATTGAATTTTGCATATTTCCTCATATCGAGACATCGCGCACATTGTTCCAGCGCCGCCGTATTTCACACACCAGCCACCACTGCCACGACGAGCAGCTAATGTATGTAGAGGAGATAGTGAGCAGTTTAATAAGGAGGTGAGTGAAGGTGCCACTGTACGCTGTATAAATCATCTCATTACGTAGATGCAAAGGCCTTAGTTTAATAATATCTACTAAAACTAGTGGTTCGCCCCGAACTATGAACTCGCGACCCCATATCTCAGTAACCTCTCGACCGATTTGGATCATGTTCGAACTTAAAAATTCTATTGGCCTCATTTACCTGCCTACCAAACTTCATCACGATCAGACTTTTTTTTTTTTTAAATCTTTAGTTTTTAAATTTACTCAAGTTATCGTCGAACGAACATTCATACATACATACATACATACAAACGCCGGATTGTTCCAGTAGTCTCGGAGAACTTCGCTCGCTTCGCTCGCTCGTTCAATAAAAAAAATGCGCAGGGAGTTAGCTGCGGAGGACAGGGAGAGCTGGCGTCTTTTGACTGTGGAGGCCAAGATCCACTTAGGGTCGCTGAGCCAGCCAGAATGAATGAATCAAATTTAAAATTTAAAACGCCCCGACATTTTAATTTTAAATTAACATAATCTCATAAACGACTGAACCGATTTTGATAAAATGTGTCTAAGAAAACTTGCTAGAAAACCACAGCTTTCAAATTTTAAAAAACCAAATCCAAATCAGTTCACCTATTTAAAAGCCACGTACGGTGCCACAGACAGACAGACAGACAGACCTACTGTTACAGACAAACACACACACCCTCACACACGTTTAATGAACATTTTGCTCGCGAGTTTTATTTCACATCAAAAGAGGGGTGTTATACCTAAATTTTACCGCTATATGTGTGTGTCAGTCTGTCTGTGGCACAGTAGCTCTTAAACAGGTGAACCGATTTAGATGCAGTTTTTTTATTTGAAAGCAACGAGAACTCTTAGATATGTTTTTAATAAAATCGGTCAAGCTGTTTATGAGATATGCTAATTAACTAATTTGATGCTAAAATGTCGGAATATTTTAAATTCTTAATTTATACTTATAATTTTTCAGTGTCCTTTGATGCCCTAGATGTTTGAATTCGTAACGTATCTATCAGATCACCCCATTAGCTCTCTGTGTCCTCCACATACGTACTAAAGTCGTGTGATTTAGTGCGGGGAAGCGGCGCGTCCCGGCCGATTCGCCGATATCAACGATAAACAATTGCTCCTGACATGCCATTTGCATGCTTCGCGCTGCCCTGAGGATTGATATGCCAAGGTAGCCTGTAGGAGATAGACCTAAGGACTGTAATAACTACCAACTTAAAAAGAAGAATGGCAACCCTGATATCCAACTTCGCCCCGAACTATGGACTCGCGACCCCATAACTCAGCAATCCCTCGACCGATTTGGCTCATGTTCGAACTTAAAAATTCTCTTTGTCTCATTTACCTGAATACCAAATTTCATGACGATCCGACTAAATTTACTCAAGTTATCGTCGAACGAACATTCATACATACAAACATACAAACGCCGGATTGTTCCAGTAGACTCGGAGAACTTCGCTCGCTTCGCTCGCTCGTTCAATTAAATCTAAAACAACACTGTACAGGAATCAAGTTTCGGTGAATTTAAAGGTATTTCAAAATGGTAAAGTTTCAATACGTAGCTGTTAGGAACCGAATATACAAAATACCCCCGGCAGTTTAGATTCAAATAAGCATATCTCATAAACGGCTGAACGTATTTTGACAAAACATATCTAAGAACACTCGCTAAAAAACCTGCTCCAAATTAAAAGAAATTGCATCCAAATCGGTTTATTTTCTTCCTTGAGAGTGAGTGTCAAAGACGTAACAAAATTCAAAATTCAAAAAACATCTGAAGTTCAGGAATATGGAATCATTCAGTAGGTGAACATTATTTTCTCATAATTAAACCAATTTGCCCCTTATTTAAGCGAAATGTGAGTTTATCTAAGTATCTACTTATTTCAACATTTGGCAATAACAGCCGAAATATTCCCCTAAGCTGTTGAAAAGTGAAGGATCCTTCAGTTCTCGTCCGTCCCGCCCATTTCTCTTGAGACTAACGAATGACTCCAACGACTCTTCCAGAAATAATTAGTAAAACTGCTGCCATTATAATGGGGCAATGTTTCGAGTCCGACAGCAAAACATCGCTCTTATTGAAAAGTTTTTAAAGGCTAGATTACTTTGGTAGGACTATTCATCGTATTGACTTTATTTTATAGGCGTGGCAAAAGCTCCTCTCAAACGTAAGAGTGCCATAAATTGTCTCATGAAATAATACAGAGAGAAGCCGATAGAGCAACGAGTTCGCCGCAAGTTCGCGACGAGTTCGCCGCAAGTTCGCGATGAGTTCGGCGCGAATGCCCAGCGTCGACGCTATCCATGAGCGAGTTGAACGCGGAGCGAATCCGCGGGGAATCCGCAGTGAATACTCGTACTTTGCCAACTCGCGGCGAATCAGCTTCGCTTTTAATTCGCCCAAAATTCGCTAGTGTGATAAGGCTCTAAACGTTCAAGAGTTCCCACTAGAGGTACCACTGGACGATAGTCTTTACATTACATCTTCTATCCATTGATTTCGTCTGAAAGTTGTTTGGCTTTTAGCAATAAGAGCAATCGGTACGCTTGTGCTAAGATTCTTTATTTTTACTGGGAAGTAAAAATAAAGAATCTTAGTTCTAGATAGAGGTACTCTATCTTCTATGTGTAAAGGCCTATAATACAAATCCAGCCTTGCCTGGTTTCAAGGAATCGCCTCGCCAAGCGGCCTCAGTGATCGTCTAACACGACGGCGACGCCTCTTCCATGTCCCGAGCCGATTACGACGATTTATGGAAATGGGTAATTACCGCCTCGCGCCATCGATGTTTCAATATTCTGCTTGCGATTATCCTACCTGCGTATAACAGGTAACAATTTCCATCCACAATATTACTGAAGATGTGGACGGTCGTTGGACGAAAGTTAGAAAACATACTTTGGTTCTTTTTAGATCCTTTTGATCTCCAGGGGGTCTACCGGCTAAGACGAAGACGTTCGATTTTTTAAAAATGTTTTGCCACCCAGTTCATATTATAATTTTTCATAAATCGAATTTCGATTTTCGCCAATGGTAATCGGCTTCGTTTTAGCCGGTAGACCCCCAGAGTGTGGAATCGCTAATTTGTTATCTTGTCCACGGTGCACCCCGTAAAGTACCTAAAAGTTAGTAAGTAAAACAGGGATCGTTCTTTGTCGAACTGCTGTTATTGATCTTTTAAGTTTTCTCAAGGGCCTCTGACATGGCATTAGAAGTACTTGAAACTTACCGCTGCCGATGCTGCTAACTTTGTCAATTAGTTCCAACCATCCAGGTGGCGGAGAGTAGGGTTCTCCATTGTGATCTGACACTCGAGATGCGGGTCAGCTCATGCAGGTGTGTTTTCGTGGCTTTGGTAATAATATCCGTGCATTTAGCGGGTGGTCTGCGAGCTCTCTTGCCCTCCACCTTTTCTGTCATAATTAGTTTTTCAAGGCTATCAGGTCCTCGATGACATTTTCAAAACAGCGGGAGGATAATAGATGAAATTGGCACTAGACCAAGGGGGTTGGCGTGAAAAGGAAGAGGCCTATGCCCAGCAGTGGGCTTTATTTATGGGCTGGATAGACAGACCAGGTCCTCTACGAGCTATGTGTCCTAATTTTTTTGAGATACGAATTGGGCATATGATTCAGAGTGCGTGACACGATCGATGAGGAGGGTTGATGATATTTCAATGTCTCAGCAGAGTCTATGTCATTTCCCTGAACCTCGGCAGTACCGCCAGGCGGTGCCGCCGGCTGGCGCAACATTCCTCTTCTTTACGAGCAGCTCCGCTATTTTTACTGCCGCGGGTCATCCCTTAAATTCTTTTTATTGCCGCCCCTGTAAATCATTGCGTAATGCCCCAGTGCATTATCCGTCGGGAAACTTCATTATGGCCGGTTTAATGGTTCGGAGGAGCGATAAAATCGCGCTGTCTGCTGGTGGAGGGCATGAGGGATGTTGCGGGAACAGCTATTTGTTTCCTGGCCGCAAGAGGTTGGTGATTTTTCTCTCCGGGTCTGAAGTTAAATCAGAAGTGCGGGATGTTTTCACTAAAATATGATGATGATTCCAGGCTGTTAGATTGTTTCAGTATCCAGTAACGTCTTCCATTTCAGACCCACTGATGGATTTTGATCTATGTGAAATGTTATATAGTTTAAACTATATTTTAAGCATCACCTTCACTCACACTAGATGGGTGAAAAGACCACTCGGCGCTGTAGTGCCTGGGACATTGTTTTAAGTGGAGTAGGGTTGCCCAGCACCTATACAATCCTGACAGCTTATTCGGCCTAGCCTACAAGCTCAATACGTGCGGAGCCAACTAAGCTGCGGGTTTCCTCACGATGTTAATTTATGGATATTAATTTCTCCGTCGCCATCTTCCCGTAAAGTTAGCTCCTCTGGCGGCGAAGCACTCCATCACAAGAGCAGTTTGTTGCAACGTTGATGCTATAAGGGCAATGGGCTCAGTACCGGATTGTACTTTATGGCCCTATAAAGCGGGAAACGGATGCGCTGATATTTATTGCCTCCTCGGAAGCCTTGGAACAAACACGGGGCATCTTGATAGCAATAGTAAATCGGAGAGTTCAGAATTGCACTATTTATACCGCAACATACTGAGGGTGGTAAAGGCACACTAGCGCCACCAATAAAAAACAAATAATATCTTCTTTTTGGATGCGTTTTTTGCTAAAAACGGGCCATCATGTGCTTAACCATTTTAGGACCTAAGGCCTAGTTTCCAGATCCTAAAACCTATGAATAAAATTCGCAGAAGTCAAAGGTGGCCATTCTCGTGCCTTTCCCGTGCCTTTCTCGTGTCTTCTCAGTTATTTATCTTACATTTTTTTGAGCGGAGACTAGGAACAGCAAAAAGAGTATAAAAAGAGCAAAAAGTTTTCGTCAAACTCATGGACTGAGGCAGGGTCCTATACTACCAATATCTACATAAGGTTTGAAAAAACTACAACGAGTGCCAAGATTTCAAGTACCACGTTAGTAGCACAGGGTTTTCGGAGTTGCAAATCTGGGTACATAGTACTCTTACTGCAGGTTTCTGATTTGAGAAAATCGCTAAGCAAGTACTTAAATATCGTTCTGTCACGCTCTCTTGTGAGAAATCTGCAGAGACAGGACGATACTTACCCATTTACTTTGCTTAGCGAATTTCTGAGTTCAGAAACCGGCAGTTAGGGGCATTAACAACATAAAAACACGATACATGCGCGTTTGCGTTTGGATATTGATACTGACTGGCCTAAACCTAGTTTCCTACAAAATAACAAGCGATAACCATTTTTGATCCCGTGCCCACCACTTCAAAGCATCAATATTGTATGAATACTTACTTGTCGCTTCACGGATTGAACCCATTCAAAACCGCTGAGCTGTAAAATCGTAACCCGCAGTCGCAACCTGCCGCGTTCTATTCAGACGCGTCTGATTAGATGGAGCCAACAATGGCCTCCGAGCTCACACCCCATGTCGTCGACTAATCATTGCGCGGGAGTTGGGAGTTGCTACATCATGGCTGGAGATTTAAAATATTATTATGTATATTGCGTGTGCATGGAGGGCGGTTACCTCCTAGGGGGCAATGGATGATAAGGATAAAAGCACAGACATGACCCAGAGAGTTGGCTAGATAGCAGCTCAAAAGAAAAACCGACCAAGTGCGAGTCGGACTCGCGTACTCAGGGTTTCTTCGCGCACTCAAGCTACATATTTTGACTAAGAGTTTGTGAAGTTAGGGCTTGTAGAGTTAGAAGCTTGGCTCTTAGTTTTTTTGTCAGTGCGACGTGTATGGTCTCGTCTTGGCAACATTTTACATGAAAACGTTTTAGGTGGCATAGGTATGGGATTTCCTAAACAAGTTGGCCCCGCGAAATGGTCCTCAAACTTTTATAAACCGTCTTGAGGATGTTTTTCAGCCGTGATTTTGGCACCTCATTCTTGATGATAGGTTTTAATTGTTTTTTTCGTATAATATTTTTACTCAAAGTGGCTTTTCTTTTATTTCAGGATATCAGAATTTTCGCCAAAGAAGTGCGCTAGAGTGGCGCCCCATGAACTCTTCGTTTGGTGGACAGGCCACGTCAATACGATGTCTATCATCAAAATAGCAGCTATCAGCGATAGCTTGTGATAGAATGAGCTATTTTCAGCACAAATTCACAAAGCATTTCAATGATGGCGCCTACAGGTGTGGCCTTATAAGGACCGGATTACGGCTGTCAAAATTAATCTCTGCTAAGTGAAATTTGACAGCCGTATTCCGGTTTTTCTATGGCCATGCCTGTAGGCGCCATCTATGAAATGATTTGTGAATTTGTGCTGAAAACTGCTCATTAAAGAAAAGAAGTTGATTGATCCAAATATAACAAAGTTGACTTTCTATATCTTTCTAATTTATTTTATCCTAGAGCCCTCTGCAGGCCCCCTGGGTACCCAATAACACTAACACAGCACAATGAGGTCTGTGGTCGCAACAGGGGGGCTCCAAACAATCCCTGACGTGAAATTGATACACTTTTGAGTCCAAATTCTAATGGCAAGTAGGTATCAATTCTTCTTCTTCTTAGCGTATCGATGGCAAAACCGATACTTAAATCTAAACTGTTTTAGCCCAGAATTTGGCAACCTGAATTGCGTCGTCACTAGCCGTCATGAGGTCCTCCTGTGTGCAGTTGTTGGGGCACGCAGGGCATGATGCAAGATGGATCATGGTTTGGGGGGTACCACACAAACAGTCCAAATCGCCGCCATCCGCGAATCCCCACCTGGCCATATTCTCCTTACTTCGGCCGACTTGGGTCCTCAGACGATTTAGGGACTTCCACATAGCCCATGGTAGTGTATGTCCAGGCGGAAGACTCTCAGAAGGCGACACAAATGGGACTGGCAGAGAGGCACTCTCACGCCAAAGGTTGCACCTAGCTTGGTGTGGCTCCGTAGTCAGTGGACTGACACGCTTCAAAAAACTGCTTCGGCTTGGCAACCTTTGCTGCACTAGGGTAGAGCCATGCATGGGATGGCGTGTGTCAGCGTCCATTTTAGTCCTCTCCAGAGAACTCGCCACAGCCCTGCGAACGTCTGGGGGCGCAATGCCAGCCAGTGGGTACAGCAGTCGAACCGGGGTCGGCTTAAGGGAGCCTGTAATGATTCGGCAGGTTTCATTTAAGGCTGTATCCACCAGCTTTGCATGGGCAGATCGGCTCCATACCGGGCACGCGTATTCTCCAGCGGAAAAAGCGAGCGCCAGCCCAGAAGTCCGCATAACACGTGGTGAAGCTCCCCATTTAGTTGTAGTGAGACGTTTTAGTAGGTTGTTGCGGGAGTGCACCTTCTTTTTAACGCTTTCGCAGTTCTTCCTATATGTCAGCGATCTATCCAATATGATGCCCAGGTACTTGGGATAACTGTTATGGGCGATGGGTATTTCTTGCCACTTGATATTGAGCACGCGTCCCGCTTCTTTGTTGCGCAGGTGGAAGGCAAGACTCAGTTTTGGATGGGTTGGGCTTAAGTGAGTTTTTCTCATAATAGCCGCTCAACGCAGTAAGGGCTTTAGTAAGGCTAGCCTCGACATCCTTAAATTTTGTTTGTTGCGACGTTAACGCGAGGTCGTCTGCGTATAGGAAGCGGGACGTGTTTGGGCTAGATGGTTGGTCGTTGGTGTAGATATTAAATAAGAGCGGGGCCAGGACACTGCCTTGCGGCAGGCCGTTCTTTTGCGATCGCCAACGACTTTGGTCTGAGAGGAGATGGACCTGAAAGCGTCGGTTATGGAGGAGTTCTCGGAGTATGACAGCAAATTTATAGTCACCGGTCATAGTTTCCACCTTCCACAAAAGACGCCTCAGGTTCACTGTGTCGTAGGCCGCTGAGAGGTCAACAAACACAGTTCCAGTTACCTTTCCTAGCTCAAACCCATCTTCTATATGCTGTGTAAGGTTTAGTGTCTGGTTGCAACATGATTTTACTGGTCGGAATCCCGCTTGTTCTGGGATCAGGTTCGGATCTATAAAGCTGGTGAGCCGGATCAACAGCAATCTTTCAAATAGTTTGTACGTGTGGCACAGAAGAGAGATAGGCCGAAAGTTTTTGGGATTGTCTGTTGATTTCCCTGGCTTGGGAATAGCTATAACCTTTGATTTTCTCCAGAGAGTGGGTATTAAGGCGGATTCCAGACAGTTGTTGAAGAGCTTTAGCAACCATGACACAGCAGCTGGGCCAAGGTGTTTTATTTGCTCTACGGAGATGTTGTCCACGCCCGAGGCTTTACCGCATTTAAGGTATTTGATCGCCGTGATAATGTCCGTTAGGTCAAATGGCTTGCTTACCCGGTCACATGAACTGGTAGCGCTGTTCAGCTTAGGGACCTTCCCAAGACGGCCTGGTGGTTTGCCATTAAGGAGGAGCTGGTGGGCTATCTGGTTCGCTGTGACTTGGCTAGGAGATGCGGGTGGGGGTGGATCACTGGAAAGCTTGCGGATGGTGAGCCAAGCTTTCTTACTGTTATGTGTCATGTCGATGTTGCTAACAGTATCAATCCACCTTTCCTGTCGGGTTTCGCTGATCCGTGATAGCAGCTCCTCACCGATTAATATGGTTTCTTCTGAAAAGGGGTCGTGGCTATATGAGGTCTCGTATTCTTTTAGCAGATCAGCTGAAGCTTTTGACAGCCCTGGAATGTAAGAAGTCCGGCAGCCCCGAGGAATGCACCTACGTGATATCCTTGAGACAATTTTGACAAACCGGTCGTAGTTCTTTGGAGATGGTGGGACGCTTAGCAACTCTTCGTCTATTAATTCCATGAACTGCTCCCAGTTTGCCTTACAGTAGTTGAAGCGGCGCTTTAGGGGGACATTTAAAGGGCGAACAACAGGCTGGATCGTACACATAATTGGCCTATGCTGTGTCCGAGGTATTGGGATGCATACGGTCTTTACGCACTGCGAGCTGATGTTTTCGCTGACAAAAATAAGGTCCGGGTTATACCCACGCTTCCATCGGCCACTGTTGAAGGAAGCTGGTTGTTTTGAGCTGTGGATCAGTGACAGGTTATTGGTCTCCGCCCATTCTTCGACAGCCTGTCCAGACGTATCTGTGCTGTTGTAACCCCAGCTTGTGCTGTGGCTGTTGAAATCGCCGATCACAACTTTGACAGGGTGATTGTTAAAGTTTTCTGGCGGAACGAACTGGAATGGGGTACCAGGCGGCTTGTACAGAGAAGTCACGGTACAGTAGCCCAGATCTATTGTGATCACTTCTATGCCATTCTGGGTTGAGCATTTGGTCGATTTTATGCTTACGCCGGGAGTAACAAACACTGCGTTAGCGTGTTTCGGGTGGCAAGTCTCGGCGATAAGCGTGAGTCCAGGAATGTGTGGCCGGCTCTGAGTTTCGCCTCTATGGGTTTCTTGGACGCACATTATGTCACAATGTGTTGTACGGTGTAAGTCAGAAAGGATTTCTGACTTATCCTGAGAGAAACCCTCGATGTTTATAGAGACTACGCTCAGAGCAGGCTCTAGGGCTGGACTATGGTTTGCCATCGTGGTGATAAGATTTGCCAATCAGCGTCAGGGATTCGCTGATTGTTGCCCAGGGTGCGCCAGACGTACAGGCTCAGTAGGTACGTCGTTCGGGGAGGCTCTTATCATGCACCCCAGGTATCAACTAGGTATTAACTAGGTATCAATTATATTTTTGTGATTTCTGGAAGAGTTTTTGGCGTGTCACGCGAATCTAATGAATGTGGTAAAAAGTCGGTATTGTCAATAAATGTTTTTGATTTTACTCTGACATTTAAAATACAGAGATAGGGAAGGCCTTGAGATACATCGTTAGCAGTTTATATTTAAGAACGAAGTAGGTACGTATTAAATTTAATTTAGGGTCCAGTCTTTCCACAAATTTATCCACAAACTCCGGTAGTTTTAGAGCCAGGTTCCGGAAGTTGTGTCGGCCACCTCTTTCGCAGCAAGCGTGGCATAAGAATGGCTTAGGCAGTCCAAAAATAGAAGTTAAAAACTAAAACCCGACTACTAAAAGGCTTAAAACAAGACCTGATTATCCTTAAAATTGACTCATAGATAATTAATCGTAGTCGGAGGCCATCGGTTTATCAAATGCGAATGTGGTGTCCTCCGACTACGATTAATTATCTATGAGTCAATTTTAAGGATAATCAGGTCTTGTTTTAAGCCTTTTAGTAGTCGGGTTTTAGTTTTTAACTTCTATTTTTTTTTGAGCTTTTTAGTAAGTCATTTTGGACGATCATCCAGAATAGAACCAAGAAGGGCAAAAAAAACACATTTTGGATTTTTTTGTTCTATTTGTTATGTTGACGCTACATGTGTTATACATTTTTGAAAAGTTCTTTAAAAGCCCTTTCATTTGATACCCATGACGATGGTATCCGATAATTTTTATTTTTAGGTCCACTACTTTAGGGCGCAGCACAGCCGCCATTTTGTTTTTTTTCAAAATTAAACTATCCTATGTTACCTGGGTGATTAAGACGAATCCAACGACACCTCATTTGTTGAAATCGACCGAGTACTTTAGGCTTTGCGAGGGAACAGATGAACACACAAACATACATACCCACATACATACATACATACATACATACATACATACATACATACATACATACATACATACGCTGCTAAAATCATAACCCTCCTTTTTGCTTCGCGTAGTCGGGTAAAAAGGGGGTTATAACAATACAGGGTGTTAATTAAAAGACCGCCAACAATGCGAGAAAACCAAAATCATTCCCCAATTTATCGAAAAAGTACTTTGTTTTGGTGTTTAGTATGCGTGCCTTTCGGTTCTTTCGGCAGTCATTCATAGGCGGATCAAGCTACTCGTATGTAGATAAGTATCACAGAGGCTAATTTTTGGGTACGCAAATTAGCTACTTTTACACAATGCAGCCTCTTTACCTTATATTTCTGTGGCTATAACTCATTGTGGCGAAGCCCGGGGTCTGATTTAGTGCCCAGAGGAGCCCGCGGGCGGTGGATTAATGCGCGCCACCTGGCGGGCGGACGGGTTATTAAAACGACATCATGATTCTCTACTATTTGCTCTCAGCTAGTGTGTCAGTATCAGCTGGGTGTCAGGCAAATATGAATATTTTTAAGCACGAGATCCTTAAAGTTTTTTAACCATGCTTCTTCTCCAAGAATGATCAGAGCTAGTGAAGCTGGAGAAAAAAGGAGCTAGATACTTAATAAGGTTGAATTTAGTAGTAGATCGTAATAATTATACATTTTTACCCGACTACGCGAAGCAAAAAGGAGGGTTATGATTTTAGCAGCGTATGTATGTATGTATGTATGTATGTATGTATGTATGTATGTATGTATGTATGTATGTATGTATGTATGTTTGTGTGTTCATCTGTTCCCTCGCAGAGCCTAAACTACTCGGCCGATTTCAACAAATGAGGTATCGTTGGATTCGTCTTAATCACCCAGGTAACATAGGATAGTTTAATTTTGAAAAAAACCAAGATGGCGGCTGTGCTGCGCCCTAAAGTGGTGGACCTAAAAATAAAAATTATCGGATACTATCGTCATGGGTATGGACCTTTTCAAAAATGTATAACACATGTAGCGTCAACATAACAAATAGAACAAAAAATTCCAAAATGTGTTTATTTTATGCCCTTCTCGGTTCTATTCTGGGTGATCGTCCAAAATGACTCACTAAAAAGCTCAAAAAAAAATAGAAGTTAAAAACTAAAACCCGACTACTAAAAGGCTTAAAACAAGACCTGCTTATCCTTAAAATAGACTCATAGATAATTAATCGTAGTCGGAGGACACCACATTCGCATTTGATAAACCGATGGCCTCCGACTACGATTAATTATCTATGAGTCTATTTTAAGGATAAGCAGGTCTTGTTTTAAGCCTTTTAGTAGTCGGGTTTTAGTTTTTAACTTCTATTTTTATTATTTATAATGTATACTTATTAGGTGGTGGTGGTATTACAAAAGGTGTTACAAAAGATCCTAACTCTTTTTACAGGGCATTCAATGATTTTTAATCTGTAAGCAAATAAAATATCTCTGCCACACGTCTGTGTATGTACAGTCGGCCACAGTCACAAATACCCCAGGGCAGATCTTACCGCTTGCGGCATAAGGGCTACAATGGAACAAAAAAGGGTATCCTAGCGTGTGGCCGACTGTACATACGTATCTCAAAGTTTTGCTCTGTAAGTACAGTTTTATTTGTTTGAGCTATTACATAGCTGGGTGAAAATAAACTAATTTTAATAAAAGCAGAGCATAATAGTCAATCTTCATTTTCCAAAATCTGGTACCGATTAATGCAAAACCTAGATATAAACAAATACCGTAGCGCCATCTAGTGTTTACTGATAAAACGACCTCGTCAACATAATGAAAAACGGAGCTTAGTCGGCGCTGAATTATATCAGTTTACGCAAACAAAACACAGATGGCGTTGTTACAGAGCCCTCTAGTTTTCAAAATAATATTTAGAGTGCAAGTAATTATCTGAAGTGCTAACAGAGGGCGGTAGAGGAGTTTTTCAGCAATAAAATCATAAATATAAAAAATACCGAAAAAACCCAAAAATTTACCAAAAAAATAAACATACTATTGTGAGGGATTAAAGTTCATTAGCAGCCAAGTACTTTTTGCTTCCTAAACCATATTATTATGATCCACAATGCGGCCTACGGCCAACCTCGTTTAGTAGAAAAGCACAAAAAGGGGCAAACATATTCAAGCATTGATAATATTAGACGGAAGTGAGTGAGAGCCCTAAAATTTGGTACTTTACAATGGCTAGAGGCTATCTGCCGGTTTCTGAGTTGAGAATTTTACTAAGCACATCCTTACGTATCGCTCTGTCACGCTCTTTTGTGAGAAATCTGAAGAGACAGGACGATACTTACCCATTTGCTTAGCAAAATTCTCAACTCAGAAACCGGGCCTTTATCTTTAACTGAGTACCTATCTTCAAGAATAGTATTGTTTTTTTTCCCAGGTTATCCCACCTAGCTTTCAGTTATCCCCTATTTTCTTACATTTTCAAAAGACTATCAAAACAATCACCATAACAAAATAATGGTTTGCTGATAACATTTATAATCTTTTTCGTTTGTTTCTTGACACAGCCTACACCTGCCTTTCAATGCAAAATGTATTAAGATTAAGTATTTTATCATCTTTATTTTTGTGATTAAATATTTATGGACGGTCATATCGAAAACTGAAATGGCTAACAAACGGCTGGTTCTGATTTTTGTACACCTTATGTTATTAGGACCACCGTACAGCGTACCTATAACCTGTGCTATAACCAAGTTTGCAGCTTCAAAATACGGTGCTATCTTTACAGCACTCGAAAAAACGGGAAATTTGTATGTTTGTAGGTATGTACGCAACGTCTTTATTTCAGTTTTTGTTTTTTGTTTCTCCTATTATTTTGTAACTTGTTATAACTCTACAAGAAAATTAATAGAATAGATGCTAAAAAAAGATAATATGGCAGAGCTTTTTTTATAAAACTAACGCAATAACAACAACAACTACGCTTGCAGGTTTACAGCCACAGACCAGGGGGGTTACCCTTGACGCTATTGCGATCCAATTGAGAAAGTTTTAAAATTAATTCCTCTTTGAATTCGCATAGTAATGCTTTGATTTTAAATACGTTGTAATGTTTATTCAAAGGTAAGGCTGTTTTATTCAATAAACACATAAAATAAGTCTTAATTTGTAAAATATTAAATTTTGTAAATTGCGCCATATTGCGGCCGTATTGGAAAAATGCGTCAAGGGTAGAGGGGCAGGGGGGTTACCCTTGACGCCATTGCGTTCATATTCATACAAAGTTTGAAAATGTATTTCTCTTTTACATCGCATCGCATGGTCATCCTTTGATTTTATATACTTCGTAATGTTTATATTCAAAGGTAATACTTTTTTGCACAATACCAATATAAAATGAGTCTCAATTCGTGAAATATAGTATTTTGTAAATTCCGCCATATTGAAAAGTATGCGTCGAGGGTAGAGGGGCTGTACCTAGGGATAGAAAAATATGAATAAGCATAGGTACCTACGTCTAGAAATTAAAGGCTGAAAACAGAAAAATACAAATATTTGTTTTTTCTAAAGCACTAACCCGTGCTTATTAAAAAAATAAATGTTTTAAAAGATAACAATTAATATTATTTTAACAAAACCATCAGTGAATTTGTGAGCCTTCAACAACGCTTCATTAAAATATAGTCTGGCTGTGCTTCAAGCATTTTAATTTTGATTTAATTAATCAACCTGTATTTTTTGTTTCGATATCACCCTTCTGCGGGAGAGTTAATTTTTAATTAGGAAGGTTGTAGGGAGGACTCGTAAAAAGTGACTGAAGAAGGTACAAACAGAGGCCAAACTGCATGTCTCACAATGGGAACGCGGACCTTATCAACATTGAGTAATAATTATATATGTCTTCTTCGCCCTCAGTTTTTGAATTCGTTTCAAAAGTCTTGCTGCATTCAAAAGTCGATTTTAACCGACTTCAAAAAAGGAGGAGGTACTCATTTCGACCCATTTTTTTAATGTTTGTTACCACAGTACTTTTTTCTAGTTTTTTTCTAGTTTGTTACCGCAGAACTTTTTTCTACAGGGTGCACTCTAAGTCGATAGCGGAACTTTAAGTAGGCTATCTACTGATCACTACAAACAACTTGTACGAGGTGGCAAAAAAAATGGAGCGAAAAAAATATCAGCTGTTCCATACAAACGTTCGACTCAGTACTGCGCCAAATGTATGAAACAGCTGATATTTTTTTCGCTCAATTTTTTTCGCCACCTAGTACAAGTTGTTTATCAGTAGAAAGCCTACTTAAAGTTCCGCTATCGACTTAGAGTGCACCCTGTAGTTGGACCGATTTTAATTACATATTTTTTTTGTTTGAAAGGCTAGTCCCATCTTGCCCTTGTGGTCCCATAAAATAGTGAAGATCTGATGAAGAACATCGGAGATGGAGCACGGAACTCCTCAACAGACAGCAGTAGAGTGTACCTTTTCAGTGTTTTTATTTTTTGTTAAAAATTTACAGTTATCACCAAAAATAGTCTGTCGGGACTCAAGAAGTGGCATTGTCAAAATCGATCTTCTGTCTTTTTTATTCAGTGCCATAATGACAAATTATTTACGTTTCATTTACCTATTCATTGTTTGATTGCTGCTATCGGTGGCCGGCAGATTTTTGCCACTGGCGAAAACACATTCTTCAAGACAATGTTGTGATACGAGCACGTTTGATAGTATCTCTTTAGAATTAAATGTTTAATTAATTAGCTAGTGAAACCAAAGATAAGTAAGTTCAGACAAAAGAAGATCGAGTGGCCTGCAGTGGAATTGCTTTCTTGAATTTCTTTTCGTGTAATCTCTTATTTTATTGTGAATTTGTCAATCAACAATCAATGAATTCCTTTTCATGTCGAGATATAATAGTGTTGAATCCGGTCTTCTGATTTGAATCCATTTTCAAATCCTTTTGCTTCTATGGAGCTGTTATGGAGTATTTTATCCTGTTCATCTTTCATAAGTGTTTTCAAAAGCTTTGTATCCTTGTTTTCAGTAGAAATTAATATTTATTTATCATTGCTACTGAATTAGATTGTTAAGCTGATTACAGATGCCTTTTTAGTAGCTTTTATCAATCAATGGCAAGGACGAGCTTTATGGAATACTTGCAATGATTTTATTACTGTGTTAATAAAGAGAGAGCCATTTGAAACTGGTGGTCTACCGGCTAAGACGAAGCCGATTACCATTGGCGAAAATCGAAGTTCGATTTTTGAAAAATGTACTGCCGTCCAGTTAATTTTACTGCTAACCAGTTAATTTTTCATAAATCGAACTTCGATTTTCGCCAATGGTAATCGGCTTCGTCTTAGCCGGTAGACCACCTGGTCCTTGTATTATTGTATTGTCTTCAACGCCGGCCACTTTTCTCTTATACCTGGGGTTTTAGACCAAGATTTCCTTATTTCCCAGCACGTCCCTTTCTTTCAATCTTGCCTATTATAATCACTTGACGATGTACCTAATTTTAATTGTAATGCTTGGTAAGGAGGCTGTTGGCTTTCCTTATTTAATAAATTAATAAATAAGTCGTCTTTTTCAATCCTGAGGTCCATGGATGTGGATGGCTAGGGACCGTGAGAGGTGGCGCGAGGGGAAAAAGGCCTATACCCAACAGTGGGCAGAGGTGGGCTGATAATGATGATGATGATGATGATGATGATGATTCAACCCTGATGTTCACTGATTCCAGGATGCCAGCCGAAGTGAGGCAGCGGCCAGTGGACCCTGCGGCAGCGGACAGCAAACAGAATGGCACCACATCCGGGGACAGCCCAAAGAAGTCCCAGAACTGGGATCCTCTGACGGATGGAGTGAAGTGGATAGAAAAGTATGCCGAGTCGCTGGAGAGATTCTTCGAAAGACTGCCAGAATTCATAAGTACCTTCATCGCTACGCTGGCCATTTTCACGCTCGGGGCCACGCTGAGAGGTGAGGGGTTTTTTTTTTGTTTTCAACACCACTGTTTCCATTTACCATTGAAATCTGAGGCAAATACCTTCAAATCGAATTATTGGACGAGCGAGCGAGAGAAGTTCTCCGAGTCTACTGGAACATGCCGGCGTTTTTATGTATGTATGTAAGGGTGTATTTATGAATTTTTGTTCCACGGTAACTTGAGTATCGTTAATTGAATCGTCATGAAATTTGGTAGATGGGTAAATGAGACAAAGACATTTTTAAAATTTAAATATGAGTTAAATCGGTTAAGGGGTTGCCGAGATATGGGGTCGCAAGTTCACAGTTCGGGGCAAACCACTAGTATAAGTCTGTGTCTCTGTTTGAAATAAGAGATCGTTTAACTATATGCCACACACACCTATATCTCCCTACATCTCTCCCCTGCCACAAAAGTAAGCCCTTGCTAGCTTAGACCTCGCGAAACCTTTTTACAACTCGCTAACCCTTTGGGTCAGTGCGCATAATATCCGGGAAAGCAAGTGCTAAGTCCTAGTAGATATAACACGAAAGGTTAATATTTTCTGAGGTACTATATAAAAGGCATTAGCACCTACGATACCTTTATTTTTTGTTAAATTCAAAGAAAAGCCCAATTTAAATCTTGCAATGCTAAAAAGTTCTTAGCGGAACAAAAAGTGCGTTGATTACTATGGCCTGTCAACTTCCCGTATGATAAAAAGTATTGAATAAAGACGATTAGGATTGATACCTTTTGAATACCAAAGTTAAGAGTTTGATTATACCTAATCGGGATAAATCTTCAAGAAAAGATCGAACATGTTTGTTAAAGGTTAGGTAGGTCGTTGATCATTGCATCGCAGCATGCTACAAAAGAGTTTAACAACAGATTTTGTGTTTAACTCATCAATGGAAACGATTTCTCTGAAATTGCAACCTATTCAAGTTAATGAACTTGCGCAGTTGTGTACCAAAACTAAGGCCTCTGCATCTACGTAATGAGATTATTTATACAGCGTCATGTGACACCTTCACTCACACTACAGGGTGCACTCTAAGTCGATAGCGGAACTTTAAGTAGGCTGTCTACTGATCAATACAAACAACTTCTACTAGGTGGCGACAAAAATGGGGCGAAAAAAATATCAGCTGTTTCATACATTTGGCGCAATACTGAGTCGACCTTTTGTATGGAACAGCTGATATTTTTTTCACTCCATTTTTTTCACCACCTCGTACAAGTTGTTTGTATTGATCAGTAGATAGCCTACTTAAAATTTCGCTATCGACTTAGAGTGCACCCTGTAGATGGGTGAAGAGACCACTTCGCGCTGCAGTGCCTAGGACATTGTGTACCAAAGTATCATGGTAATCGAACAATAAAAATCTGAAAATAATATTCAATATTCACCAGAATGGTGGATAAGTTGTCAAAAATTTAGATTATGGGGTTGAACTCATGATGAAGCAATGACTAAATCAAGCCCTTCACGTAAAATTTTATTGTCTCTACACAATAATAATTATATAAGTTGGTCTATCTATCTATTTATCCAGCCCATTAATGTAGCCCACTGTTGGGCATAGCTCTCTTCTTTGTCACACCAACCACCCCGGTCCCCTTTCATCAGTGGTATTCTTACCAAAACAGGGTGTAAAATCAAATTGACAAATCGACCCTAACAAGTCATCTGGCATCAAGCTCCAACCCGGCGTGATGATCGATGACGCAATCCACTTGTATCGCGCAAATCTACCGCTAACGCCTGGTGATTGATGAGCCCTTATCAACAGCTGTAATTTGTGTGTGATCTGATAACAGGCTCATGTTCACTTGAGACAATCTTTCAGGAACTAGTATTAGGTGCAGGTGTGATGCGTAGGCTAATCTGAAAGCTGCCAAACTTTGAAAAGTAAAAGCGAAACCCACGATAATGAATTAATTCATGTCGTTGACTTGAAATTATAACAAAAATTGCGAATAGCACCTTAAAAATGCGGTTTGGTTGCCTTCTCCACGTTCAATTGTGATTTTACCGTAAAACGTTCAAGAATTTTGTTATTCGACTTCTCTGAAACAAAACAAAGACAAAAAAAAAAATGTTTCAGAACATGAAAACTACTAAATTAAGAATTCCAAACAACCCTGACATTTTAATTTCAAATTTGAATATCCCATGAATGGCTCAAACGGATTTTGATAAAACATGACTGTCTAAGAACCATCGCTACAAAACTTGCTTTCAAATAAAAATACCGCATCCAAATCGGTTCACCCATTTAAGAGCTACGGACTACGGTGCCGCAAACAGAAACAAACACAAAGCGGTGATAAGCGGTCAATTATTACACCCTCTCATTTTGCGACGGGGATTAAAAATGTATTCAACTATGTACCATTTTCGCTGGTAATAAACTGTTTTCAGTAAAGTTTCCAGTTACGTAACGGCCATTTTCAGTTACTGTCAATAGCTTGTAAACAGGTTGTTATTTTTGGGAAATCTGAAATTCATGTACAAGTACCTACTTGAAGAGTTAGGTTCAAAGTTCTTCATCAGATTTTCACCGTTTTTTTTCTCGAACAATACGAGAATGTAGCCTTACAAACAAAACAATAATTCCCAAGATCAGTCTACCAAGAAAAAAGTTCTGAGGTAACAAACATAATAAAAATTCGGGTCTAAATGAGCAGGTACCTCCTTCTTTTTTACGTCGGTTAAAATAACTATTCTGGTGATACTGGCATACCTACGCAAGCGTTTCATAATACCGGCCAATATAGGTCATTTTCGCTGATACCGGTGTGTCCGGGAGAAACGAACGAGCCAATGTTTCACCGTCCATGCCAAAACTAAGCCTGCGCTGTCAGTTACATTATTAACGAGGAAAATGCTGCCATTGGTTGGACCCTGGAAGACTAAATAAAAAGGTGTAGAAGTTTACTCATTGGAAAGGAAAGAAAATGCAAAAAAAAAACTAATAAATACAAAATTACAAAAAAGTTAAATACCGACTTCACTGGTGAAAACGTAAACTGTTATTAAGCTATTGCACTGATTCGAGTGATTTGCTGCTTGTTCATTGAGGAGTTCCATTCTCCATTAGATCTTCATATAAAGAAAAATGAAAAATAAACCAAAGTCGGTTCACGCAGAAAAAAGTTCTGAGGTAACAAACATAAAAATAAGCTTCGATTTGAGTACCTCCTCCTTTATTGAAGTCGGTAAAAAAAATATTGTTTCGTTTGTAGCCGCCGCACCACTGAGATACCTACCCAATTACCTACGCATAATTGAAAGCTACTTACTACAGATCATTCTAAGGATTTCTGTTCAATGCTCACTTTCTAGGCAAATCAAGCCACAAAGATGTTGACAATATCAGTATATCGCTGTTAATTGAGTTTTTCATCTATGATTTAACTAACCTCTGTAATTCCAATACTTTGTATGCGTCAAATGAGACTTTTGCCCTTACCACCTCGAGCTACAAGCCTATTTACTCAGATCAGTTAGGGGTAGGTTTAGGCAGTACATTAAAAAATAATTTAAACCAGCAGGTAGAGAATGTCTGTATGCCTAACGCCACATACATGCACTTAGTAAACTGCATGCTAAGTAAAAAATATGACCAGAACAGTACAATAGTGTTTTTAATGGGGAACAGCGCAGGCGTCAAGAAAGATGATTTAATAAATTATTTTAACTCAATAATAGCCCTTCAAGTAAAGAAAATCATCATCTGCGCTTTTCCCTATTCTAGGACACTATCTGATGAACAAAATTACCGGGTACATGAGTTAAACACCCTTATGTTTAATTTGACCTTTGGTCATCGTGACCAAGTACATTTTTTTGATACGAATAAGTTTATTCGCAACTTTGTATTGACTAGGGATACTATGTATGTACCTCTTTCTTCAAAGAAACAGCTTGCCACTTTGTTGGCATTCAATATTTATGACCCCATTATTGTTAATACAATAAAACAGGGAACTGTAATAAATAGGGTAGCTTACTCTGAGATTGCAAAAAAACCTCGTAGTTGTAATGTAGGTAGGGTAAATTTAGCTGCTAATTTAAACTGTCAGCGCCGACTACAGAGGAGCCCCCCGTAAGAAAACTGGTTGTAGGAAACCAAAATCTACAGGGGGGTTTTTCTGTTAAGTTACTTGAAATTGAGCTGTTCCTGCAGACATTTAATTTAGATGTACTTTGCATCACAGAGCACTGGCTACTAGAGCCTCAAATGAATTTAGCTATACATAACTATCAACTAGCCAGTTGTTTCAATAGAAACTTTGCAGTACACGGGGGATCCTTACTTTTAATAAAAAATGGCCTTAAATACAAAGAACGCAAGGACATTTGCAAACTTTCTGTCGAAATGGTGGTGGAACTTTCGTGTGTTGAACTGGATAAACATATTATTATAGGCGTATATAGACGAGGCAAAGGCGATTTCAGTACATTTCAAGATGTAATGGAGGATGGGTTAAAAATGGCCTCCAGTTGTAATAAAAAAATTGTGGTCTGTGGTGACTTTAATATAGACTTGCTCGTAGATTGTACTCTGCTTTCTAAACTATCAATATTCCTTAAGTCATTTAATTTAACTAATGTTTTTTTGGAGCCAAGTAGAATTACAGAAACCACGGCCACTTGCTTAGATAATTTTTTCTGCGATTGTGATTATTTAGACTCATTAACTGTAAATTGTTTGAAATCGGACCACAGTGGTCAAATTGTTTACTTTCCAATAGATTCAAAAAAACCTGAGCAACCATTATTTGTAGGCCCATAACCATCAAAAAGTTAGATGCTTTTAAACTAGACCTACAATGTAATTTGCCTAGTCCGAATAGTTTACAAATTGCAAATAATCACTACAGAGACTTTTTCAAAGTCGTTTCAGATAGCTTTGACAAAGTGTTTAAGCTGAAAAAATTAGTCACAGGTAATAAATCAGGATTTAGTGAGTGGGCAACAAAGGGCATTCGAAATAGCAGGAATACACTTTATTCACTATATGAGAAGAAAACTTATACGTACGATCCCCGTTTTCTAGAATATGTTAAAAAATATCAAAAAATATTTAGGGCCGTCTGCCACAAAGCTAAATGTGCACACATAAAGGATACTATAGACAAATCAGCAAATAAATCTAAAACAATTTGGACTATTATAAATAGGGAAACGGGTAAAACTAAAACAGGCGAGCGCGAATTTTCACTAAATATCAACAATGAGGTAATAACATCAAATGAGGATATAGCCACGGCATTCGAAAAGTTTTTTACAAATATTCCATTAGAAACAACAGTTCATTTAGACTCATCGCCGGATCTTGCAGCTGATATATTAAAAGCAAATGTCCTACCTTGTGATCACCAATTCTCATTTTCTCATATAAATGCGCACATAGTAGTAAAAACATTTAAATTGTTGAACTTAAAAAAAACTGAAGACTTATGGGGTTTGTCAGTAAAAATTATCAGCTCAGTAATATATGTGTTAGCACCACACTTAGCTAGTATTTTCAACAAGTGTATAGATGAAGGTCTGTTTCCGGACCTCATGAAATATAGTAGGCTTGTACCATTATTTAAAAATGGCGATAGGCAAGATCCTTCAAATTTTAGACCAGTGTCAGTCCTACCAGTGTCAGTCCTACCAGTATTAAGTAAAATATTTGAGAAAGTCGTGCTAGCTCAGCTACTATCATACTTCGATAAACACAAACTTCTCCACGACCAACAGTTTGGTTTTACTAAAGGACGCTCAACGACGGATGCGGGAGTCATGTTAGTTAGGCACATTTATAGCGCATGGGGGGATAGGAAAGATGCTATAGGCGTATTTTGTGACCTTTCAAAGGCATTTGACTGTGTAGACCATGAAACACTTCTCATAAAATTAAAATACTACGGGGTAAAGGGGAAAGGCTTAAAACTAATGAGATCATACTTGGAAGGGAGGGTTCAAAAAGCTGACATAAATCGTACACAGTCTGCGGGTTCCCAGGTGAAGATAGGAGTTCCGCAAGGATCAATCTTAGGACCGTTTCTATTCCTTGTTTACATTAATGATTTGCCACATATGGTGAAAAATATGTCTGAGATAGTATTATTTGCTGATGACACGTCACTTATTTTTAAAATAAGGAGACAAGAAGATGACCTAAGTGATGCAAATACTGCTCTCTCACGTGTATTAGATTGGTTCACAGCCAATAATTTACTGTTAAATTCTAAAAAAACAAAATGTATAAAGTTTACCCTACCGAATGTGATACAGGTAGAAAACAATATTATACTAGGAAAAGATAAATTAGAGCTAGTAGAAGAAACTGTATTTCTAGGCATCACTATTGATGCAAAGCTTCAATGGGGCCCGCATATTGTAAAATTATCTCATAGGCTCAGTTCTGCAGCTTATGCTGTAAAAAGAATCAGGGAATTGACTGACATCGCAACTGCTAGGCTTGTCTACTTTAGTTACTTCCATAGTATTATGTCATATGGCTTACTACTATGGGGTCGGGCAGCAGATATTGAGAGCATCTTCATCTTGCAGAAGAGAGCCATCCGATTTATCTATAGACTAGGTAGTAGAGTGTCGTTAAGAGAACTTTTCAAAGAAATTGACATCCTGACAGTTGCAAGTCAATATATCTACGCCAACATTGTTTATGCTAAAAAACATATTGCAGAGTTCGATACATTAGGTAGCCATCATAATATAAATACTAGGAATAAGCACAAGCCTACAATTCCAACTCTTAGGCTTAAGAAGGCTAGGAGCTCATTTCTCGGCAACTGTATACGCTTCTATAATAAGATCCCAACAGATATCCTAAGTTTACCAGAGGCCCGATTCAAAAAATGTGTAAGGCACACGTTGTGCCAAAAGGCCTATTACAGAATAGATGATTATCTAAATGACAAAGAAGTCTGGCACTAAACCAGTTCAGCGCACGATCACCACACTTACCAATGTGTTATTTTTTTAAGTTCCTACCTGCATTACAAATGTATTATTTTTTAAGCACGAGATCCTTGGAGTTTCTTTACCATGCTTCTTCTCCAAGAACGATCAGAGCTAGTGAAGCTGGAGAAAAAAAAGTAGCTAGATACTTAGTATTAGATAGTAATAAGTATCTGATTTATATACCTTTTTTTACTTTAGATAATATTTTGACGTTCAATGTAAATAATTTATTTATGGAATATTGAATAAAACAAATTGATTCTGATTCTGATTCTATTCGTACAGCTATATTGTAAGTTGCAAACCTGAGCTTGTCAGCACAAACAAACTTTTGCGCAAAGTTAGCTGATGAGTTTATTAAGCGAGTACGATAATTTTATTGTGACAACGAGTGCTGCAAACGAAGATACTTCGTTTGGTTGTGTTACTATTACTAACGGTTTGCCCATTTCACAGGCTTTTGTATTTTGTAGCCAGGTATTGACAATAAAGACATGGTCTTTCCTGTGGGCTAGGCTGACGAAGCCGTCAGGATGGTATAGGTGCTGGGCCAGCCTACTCCATCTTAAACAATGTTCCAGGCACTGCAGTGCAAAGTGGTCTCTTCAAGTGTGAGTGAAGGTATCACTGGTCGCTGTATAAATCATCTCGTTACGTAGAAGCAAAGGCCTTAGTTTTTTTAATAAGTAGGTTTGATCCTACCAAGTTTGATCATAAGTTATCGAAACTTTGATAAACTTGATACATTTTGGTGAAACATTTACATTTTTAGGGTTCCAGAGTTGAACTTTCTGCTTTCACACATTCCATCCACAATCATGCACAATCAATTTGTATCTAAAAACACCTGCATTTCTTCTTATTCTAGGTGAGTGGGTCATCATCCTCGTGACAGCCCTGAAGCAGATCTCCGGCCACACGCACGACGACAAGAATGTGACGTCAGCTGAGATCCTTGGACTCTTCACGGAGAGCAACCTCCAGCTTAATCACTTCAGCTTCTTCTTTATCGCTGCACACGCGGTGTCCTATAGCATCTACTTCCTTGTTGGAGGGTTCTTGCATGTGAGTTTGTTTGTCTTCTTTTCTATTCAACCCTTCTAAGTCTCTTCTCTGACATACCAACCTCCAGTGCCTAGATCAGCTACCTACGCATTCGATTTCAAACAGTACTAATCCATTAATATTTTATTATGTTTGCACGAGTACCATTCTTTTTTTTTATGTAGCCTCCATAGTGTCCCACTGCTGGGCAAAGGCCTCCCCTTTTTTGTTCCACTCCTCTCTATCCTCGGTTGACTCTTGCCACCCCGGCAAAAAGGTTATGAGGTCGTCCTGCCATCTTTGTCTCGGTCTGCCGCGGCGTCAGTGCCCATCTTGTGGGATGCAGTCATACTTTAAACACAATTTTTACCGGATTTAATTATTGTTTTATTTTATTTTTTACGTTTTCATCATTACAATGTCCAGACCCAGAGTATACTATTAAATTAAAACAACAAACTATCATTTCCAATTCCAGTGGTACTTCTACATGAACCGAAGACATCAGGCCAAAGAGTGGAAGATCCAGCCTGACAAGTGGCTGTCTCCGGAGTTGGAGCGGCACGAGATCATGGTGGGAGTGGTAGCCCTCTTCGTCACTGGCTCTTTCTCCGCCTTCCTCGCTTGCTACCTCTACAACGAGAACCCTTCGACGATCTACTACCAGTTTGACGAGTATGGCTGGATCTGGTTCTTACTTCAGTTCCCTGTCATCTTTGTGTACATTGTGAGTATTGGTTAATACAGAGGTTTTTGATAAATAGTTTCGGGATAATATCCTTGATGGTTTCCTCCGCAATGGCTGGACCCCGTAAACCCTTTTTTTACCCTTTTTTTATCATGTGGAACCACTGAATCATCAGTTCCCTTAGATTCATTTCTCTGTTTACATAAAGTGACTTACAAAATTACGTTCAAAGTAAAATCTAGGGTTTTATAGAGTTTTTGTACCGAATTTTGTCCCGGTAACTTTCGGAATCTTTCATACAGAAGGCATTTTAATTATGTGGATAAATGCGACGTGCGGATTGTCAGCTAGACATTGAGTTTCCTCAATGTCCCCCTTCGCAACCGTTGATATCTGACGCAGATAAACGCACATGTTTCTATGGATTATCGGTTAGCGTATCTTTATCAATTACAAATCGTATTTCATTAATATTAATACGAGATTACTTTGTTGGCATCGCAAATGATAAAGGCATTACTGTTTGATTATAGAAGGTCGATTGTTGATTCACTAGGTCGCCGTGTCGGTGTGACCATAACATTGTGAATTTATTTTGTAAAGAAGAATGTAACCTATGATTGATTCCGGTTGAATAATTGTATGCGCCTATAGAAAAGGCATATTAGGGAATAATTCCACTCATAATTCATAATTTCATTACAATCAAGAACTGAAAGTTGCGAAAAAATATAAGCTATCCAGGAATTATATTATTTGATCGCGTCAGTAGTATGGGAACTTACCATGTACTACAACCCCATATCGTTTTGCCATAACCCAGTGTTTTTGGGATGGAACCAAAAATCTTAAACAAGATAGGTACCAAAAACCCTGCGGGACGTCGACAATCTATGAACTGATGACAGTTCAAGCGCGATTTATTTAAACTGTTGATATTTAAAAACTACACCAAAGTCATGGATGTTTTGGGGGAATATGTAAAATAGGCTAGGTATATTAACGTCTTCCATACTTATACTAACTTTTGCTACACCACATGTAATTAATGGCAATAAAATTAATTTGAATTTGAAACCCATTACCCATTTCGGATTTTTGTCTTATCTCCCCACCTTCCAAATTTCATAACGAAGATTTCAAAGTTCATATCAACGATACTCCAGGACCCTTAGCCTGTAACGCAATGGTGCCAAAATGGGCTCCCGGTTGACGGTTTCAATAGCAATTTATTAATGTTATCGGTCCTTTTAATCTTTTTGTAGCACAGCAAAGAATATTACGAGTCTAATTCTAGAGGATTTGTTTGCTGGTTGTAGAAGAACAACTAAAAAATCCCGGTTTTGTCTTTCTACCTGGGACGCCTTGTGTTACAGGCTAAGGCTCCAGTTATCGTCTTACAAACATTCCTAGATACATACAAACACTGGAATGTTCAAGTAGACTTGATGCATTTGATCGCTCGTTCAATAACGGGCTTTATAAAAAAACCAAGACGATGAAGATCTTATCCTCTGTTTCCTCCCCAGGACTACACGACGTACATAATGCACCGGCTGTACCACACACCGTGGCTGTACAAGCACTTCCACAAGCTGCACCACAAGTACAAGCAGCCCACGGCCTTCTCGGTCACGGCCATCCACCCCGTCGAGATCATGCACATACAGCTGACTGCCTGCCTGCCTCTCTTCACCGTCCCCGTGCACTGGAGTTAGTAACTTTTTTAAATATAGAAAATATTTATTTATTAGAAAAATTAAAAGTTACAGAAATGTCAAAACAGAACACACACACACACACACACTTAATACAAAAGGTCAATATAAAATGTCAAAAAGCGAAAATAAAAATAAAAAAGATATCATAATATAAAATAATAAAAATAATATATAATACTGGGTGTTAAAAGACCGCCAACAAAGCGGGAAACCACGTATTGTCCTCATCATAAGGAACATTTTTGCCCAAGGAACTATGCCTGGGAAATCAACGGTTTCCGAGATAATGAGGTTCAAAGTCGGACTTTTCAAAACTTTTTTTTTGAAGAAATGTATTCAGTGCCTATTTCTTAACATACCTCCCCAAGAGGACATATCAAAATTATGAATATTTCTTTGAAAAAACGACGTTAAAATTGCAACCCGCAATGTATTCTAAACATCGGCACTTTAAGCTTAAGTAACATAAACTTATACATACGCTTGCGCAATATGGCTTCTGTGCGGTACACATCCATCGTGTGATAAAATATTTTTCAAAATTATAACCTAAAAAACCAAAATCATTTCCCAGCAATAATTTATCGAAAAAGTACTTTGTTTTGGTGTCTAGTATGCGTACCTTTCGGGTCTGTTGGCGGTCTTTTAACACCCTGTATATAATAATAATAAAAAAATAATAATAAAAAAATAATATATATTTTAATATAAAATAATAATAAAAATAAAGAAATCAACTTATCAAACCGCTCCGAGACATATCCGACCCAAAGGTCCCCATCACGCTGGCAGCATTTCCCCGCTGCACAGCGAGGGAGATCCTCTGCATCAAATATGCCCCAGAGCGGTAGTCATATCCGCGGTTCCTCAGGCGACGCCCTACCTCCTTAATAAAGCGAGAGAGAGCCCCCTGCGAACCCCAAACCCCTGAAGTCTCCAAAGCCAGGGGCACAAAATAATAACAACTCATTAACTTTTTTAAATGGAAATAACGTCTTGTCAGTTGATTATTTCTGCTAGTGTTAAGTCAGTGTTTAGATCAAGATCTAACACTATGGGCCGGCTTCTGAGTTGAGAATTTTGCTAAGCAAATGGGTAAGTATCGTCCTGTCTCTGCAGATTTCTCACAAAAGAGCGTGACAGAGCGATACGTAAGTATGTGCTTAGTAAAATTCTCAACTCAGAAACCGGGCCTATGGATACTTACGTCTGAAATAAATTGAATTAAAACTAGATTCAATACAATATCTAGATTTTATCGGTTCAATTCTTCTCGCAAGAGTTCAATTCTTCTCGACCATTTAAGACTAAGTACTGTCTTTCCTTGGGAACTGTCTTCTGCCATATGGACCAACCAGTAAAAAACTTCCTCCAGCCATTGCCTCTAAGGCATCAGACCGTTTAGTCGGATTCCCTTTCGCTGGCGTGTTTACCATTCACTTGACCCAAGATAATGTGCTTTTATTAACTTCTGTTTTCTTCGCTCGCGTGTTCTCCTTTGTCTCTAAGATGTAGATTTCTGAAATATAGTATTACTTTTACTTTGCTCTTAAGTGCCAAAGCGTGGTAAAATGTAGCCCATTATTTTATTGTGATATCTTAGCTTTATATACCAAATTTCATCCAAATCCATCCAGCGGATTCAGTGTTAAAAGGTAACAAACACACTCACTCACTCACTCACTCACTTTCGCCTTTATAATACGTAAAAGTGGGATGGGATGGGGTGGGATGGGGTGTATCTCAAGAAACTAAGCACCTTTTATTGGTAAACCATAGCAAGAGTTAGTTCTTGAGAAAAACAAACTGTTATAACTCATTGTTGCAATTCCAGTGCCATTCTACATAGTGGTGATGTACAACTACTACCACGGCATCATCGACCACTCGGGCATCAACTTCAAGTCGCAGTGGTGGCAGCCGTGGCAGCCCGACGCCGACTTCCATGACAAACATCACGAGTTCTTCCACTGCAACTTTGGTTTCAACATGGACCTTTGGGATAAGGTATTGTTTATTTATCTAATCGTATGAACTGCGGTAGAGTTTAGGTCCAGGGTCCACAACTCTTTGAGACTAACAAGCCAAACATTCAAATTCAAAATTTTACAATATTTCCCAGTTAGGCGCTACTAAAAAAAATCGTTTCAATATTGCAGAATTTACTTATTTATATAAAATTGGAAATTCACCGATTTTACCCTTCACTTTCGTGATGGAGATTTCCTTCAATATCAATATTATCCGATTTCATTGATTTTGGTGTCAATAGTTTATGAAGATTTTGATCTATGTCTAAGCTTTTTGAAATTCAAAAAAAATCTGAAATACTTTTCAGTGAATTTAAAAAAAAGGAAAAAGTTCAGACAAAGATAAAAACTACAAAAACGATTGACACCAAAATCAACGAAATTTGATATTATTCAGGGGTACCAAACGACTTCATCGTTCGAATGGGAATGAACGCGACACACGTCATTCTATTACGTTGTTATTGGAAGTGAAACATAATAATTATTCCCTTGCAAATTACAACGCCGCCGTGCCTCCTCGAAGCAGTAGCAGAAATAATTGCGCTTTCAAGACTACGAGTCTCATTACAATATTGACGGAATGCCAAATGAAGACAGGTTACTGAATAGTGCCTTTGATGTTTGATTAATAGATGCAAAGAGCCAACTATCAGTCGTGTATTCCTAGTAGCACTTATCCAGCCGATAATGAAAACTATCATAATATGTTACACACGTACATACTTATGTAGATACTCTACGGGCATCTCTATCAAAATTGGCAATGGCCGCAAGACCTGAGATGAAATATGGTGCTCAATACTGGCCAACAAGAGGCACCAACGATCCATCTACCCATCAGCAGCGGGGTCCCATATTGTGTGCTCATATGCGGCAGGGCCGCTCTTAAATCGGTCTTTATAGCCAGCTTAAAAGTGTAGCTCTTATTAAAATAAGATGGTTAATTTAATAAAATATGTCTTTTCCTCAAGCCCAAGATGCTTAAGTCTCTTGAGAGCATTCATTGATTGAAACCTCATTACTGAGAGAAACGTAAGCCATTTCTTGTCGGATTAATATCAACCCCTCTATGAAATTCAACCAAGAGATATTGCGGCTCATATTCGTAATGATAATATTTTGTTCAAAATTGCCCGTTTTCAACTGACAGCTAAAAGCTGAATTCAAAGTACTTCATTGATGGCGCTCATAGGCGTGGCTAAAGAAGAACCGGGACGTGATGTTAAATCTTGCTTATACATATTAATAATGTTCATAAAAGGCGATATTTGATAGCAGTAAAAATTTGAGCACTGATTCCCATTCTACTACTTCACGACACAAAAGGTTTACTGGAAATTATGTCTGCTGCTACGATGTTATCTTGCGACTGTAGTTAATAAAATGTCTACCAACTTATTTTCTTAGTTAGCTTGTGAATTTGTCATTCTTCTTCTCTCGTGTCGAAAGCGTCACACGTCGCGCTCCCAAAAACGGGCCAACTTTGCGCTGGGTGCTTTGGGTCGCCTCCAGGAGATCCTGCCAGCTGCACTGTGGAGCTTCAGGGCAGGTATGAAGATGCGACGTTGTCAGTGCGGCTTCACATCGGCATGAAACATCTGCATCTTCCGGCAGTATCCCCCACTTTCTCATATGATCCCACCACGGATGCAGTTTAGGGATTTATATATGTTACCGGCCAAACCCGATTTAAGGATAAACTAGTTTCGCCTAGGCCAAACCAGTTTATCCGAACGTCGTATGGATAAACCGGTATAGCCTAGGCCAAACTAGTTTATCCGAACGTCGTATGGATAAACCAGTTTAGCCTAGGCCAATCTAGTCTGGCCTAGCAAGAATATATACCCAAGTAACATTTCATTTGGGCCTAGGTTGTAAAAATTGCCTTTAGCTTTTAGAAGGGTTGTACAAAGGTTAATGATTTGCTAGTTGGTTAAATTTAGTATTTGAGAATGATTACTAAGTCCTAAAACTAATAGTTTATTGTTAAAACCTTGAAGTTGCTGACAAGAGTTAACGTTAACGTTATTATGACTTGTGTTTCAAGAGCTTACAGCCTCAGGATCTTATAGTTGTCGTAAGCTACTGATAAGGTTCTGGAAAGGCTGTCATTTAACTTATGTGTGATCTAAAGGTAAAATTTTTAACCTTGATATTACCATAAGGTTTTGAAAAGTTGAAATTGCTTATAAGTAGTTTCTAAAACCTACCTACAACTTTGAGGTTAGATCAGAGTTGTCTAGGCAAACAAATTAGGACTGTGTGGTGAAAAACAAAACCAATAAGCTGTTGTTTTGCGCTGAAGGCATGATTCAATTCCTAAAGGAATATTTTAAAGCTTGAGAGGCATCCTCAAAACCCGACAGTTGTCTCCGCGACTTCAAAGAATAGGTATACATTGTAAGCATTACGCGTCTTGAAAAATGAACCGACACAGGGTGATACAAAAAAAGGAGTGGAAATTTTAAGCGTAAAGTGCGTAAAAATGTTATGAATGATTAATACAACGGTAAGTTTTATTATTTTTATTATTTACTAGTTGTAAACTTCTGTTCTCTGTAAACTTCGTATCAGTTCGATTTCGCTATTTATTTTTTTGTAATTTTCAGCTGTTCCTTTAAATCGATGAAGCTATTTTTTTTTATTTAGTGACACTAATGGAAAGCTGGGTATTCAAGATAATAAGTGCACATTAAATTAATATGTATTTTTTTTAATGAAATAGATGTTTTGGTGAAGGTTTTTTTGGAAAGTATTAAAACATTTTTCACACAAAAAAAAATACAAATACCAATTTTTACAGAATGTATGTGTAATAACAGAGGATACGACAACAAAATAATAATAATGAAAAATAAGGGAGGACCATATACCACAAACATGTTTTTATACTTTTAGAATACCACCCTTAGGCCCGGTTTCTGAATTGAGAATTTCACTAACCAAATGCTTAGGTATCGTTCTGTCACTGCAGATGTCACACAAGAGAATGTGACAGAACGATACTTAAGCATTTGGTTAGTGAAATTCTCAATTCAGAAACCGGGCCTTAGGGTGGTATTCATGAACGATACTTAAACTGAGATCCAAATTGAACTCAGTTTAAACTTAGTTTAAAGTGAGCTCAATTTTGAACTTACTTTAAACTGAGTTCAAAATTCTAGGGTCGGCAGACTTAACTACATAAGTCCTATACAATTTCTATAGGACTTATGTGGTTATGTCCGCCGACCCTAGAATTGATCTATGTTTAAACTTAGTTTAGTGAGATCAATTTTGAACTTACTTTAAACTGAGTTCTAAATTGATATTATTATTATTCGAATCGAATCGGATCCAACTGAATCTAATCGAATCGAATCGAATCGAATGTAATCGAATCGAATCGAATCGAATGTAATCGAAACGGATAGAATCGAATCGAATCAGATATTGCTAGATTCATACTGATTCAAGTATCAAAATTTTAACTGCTCATATCTACGAAACGGCTAATGCTAGACCCATGTTTATGGTACTCTAAAAAAAGGACTTGACGAGCTTTATCTGATGAAAGCAACAAAAATAATAAAAAGTAATTAAAATTTATAAAAAATAAGTATCAAAACTTTAACTGCCTATAACTCCTAAACGGCTAATGCTAGACCCATGTTTATGGTACTCTGAAAAAAGGGCATGACGAGCTCTACCTGATAAAAGAAAAAATAAAAATAAAAAAGAAGTATCAAAACTTTAACTACCCATATCTCCTAAACGGCTAATGCTAGACCCATTTTTATGGTACTCAAAAAAGGGTTCGACGAGCTCTACCTGATGAAAGCAACAAACATATTAAAATGTTATTAACTAGTGGTTCGCCCCGAACTTTGAACTCGCGACCCCATATCTCAGCAACCCCTCGACCGATTTGGCTCATGTTTGAACTTAAAAATTCTCTTTACCTTATTTACCTGCCCACCTGACGATTCGACTAAATTTACTCAAGTTATCGTCGAACGAACATTCATACATACATACATACATCGATTGAATTGGATTTGATTTGATTTGATATTGATTTAATTCGATTCTATGCGACTCGAATCGAATCGAATCAATTTAAATTAAATTACTAATTTGGGTCTAGCATTGGCCGTTTAGGAGATACTAGTGGTTCGCCCCGAACTTTGAACTCGCGACCCTCTATCTCAGTAACCCCTCGACCGATTTGCCTCATTTACCCGCCTACCAAATTTCATGACGATCCGACTACATTTACTCAAGTTATCGTCGAACGAACATTCATACATACATACATACAAACGCCGGATTGTTCCAGTAGACTCGGAGAACTTCGCTCGCTCGTTCAAATATGGGCAGTTAAAGTTTTGATACTTCTTTTTTATTGAACGAGCGAGCGAAGCGAGCGAAGTTCTCCGAGTCTACTGGAACAATCCGGCGTTTGCATGTTTGTATGTATGTTTGTATGTATGTTCGTTCGACGATAACTTGAGTAAATTCGGTAGGATCATTATGAAATTTGGTAGGCGGGTAAATGAAATTAAAAGAATTTTTAAGTTCGAACATGAGCCAAATTGGTCGAGGGGTTGCCGAGGGTTGTTAAGTTTATATAGGGTCGCGAGTTCACAGTTCGGGGCGAACTACTATTTATTTTTGTTTCTTTCATCAGGTAGAGCTCGTCGAGCCCCTTTTTTAGAGTACTATGAACATGGGTCTAGCGTTAGGAGATATTTTTAAATTTGAGTTAAAGTTTTGATACATCTTTTTATTATTTTTGTTGCGTTCATCAGGTAGAGCTCGTTGAATCCTTTTTTGAGTACCATAAACATGGGTCTAGCATTAGCCGTTTAGGAGATATAGGCAGTTAAAGTTTTGATACTTGAATCAGTACACACGACAGCACGTCGACCCTTACACGCTAGCACTTTGCTCGGTTACGTTACGGGCGATTTTACAACAACTGACGTGTTGTCGTGTGTACCATGAATCTAGCAATAGCCGATTCGATTCGATTCGATTCGTTTCGTTTCGATTCGATTCGATTCGATTCGATTCAACTCGTTTTGTTTCGTTTCGTTTCGATTCGTTTCGTTTCGATTCGATTCGATTCGATTCGATTCGATTTGATTCGATTCGATTCGAATAATAATAATATCAATTTTGAACTCAGTAATACCAGTTGGTTAAAGTAACTTCAAAATTGATCTCACTAAACTAAATATAAACGGAGATCAATTTTGAACTCAGTTTAAAGTTAGTTCAAAATCGATCTCACTTTACACTAAGTTTAAACAGAGTTCAATTTTGATCTCAGTTCATGACCACCCTTAGAGCAGCCTGTAGCTGTTTGTTGAACGAAGGTCAAACGCATGTCCCCCTACAACCAAAACTTAAAAGCAACAAATTTAGCTCAGTGGTGGTTTTCGCAACTGGTAAGTCTTGGACAACTCCTGGTAATAACCTTGAAGCGTTGAAAATAGCCTTGTCGTTTGAGGTAGCTCCGCGAGATTACCTTCAGCTCTTATTTTGGAAAACCTTAAGAGCTCTTAGCTGTTACAGTTCTGAAAAGGAAAAACATAATACTTTCAAGTAATTTCCTAACGTCAGCCATATTTAATATTAAAAAATGAAAAAAAAAACGAAACAAAACCAATATTTTAATTAAATAAAGCGTAATCAAATACCATGTGCTACACGATTTATAATATATATTTTTCATATGAATAGTAGTTTGATTTCTGATGTGACTTACCACCGATCACCAATTTATTTTATTTTATTTTATTAAAAAATATCCGAAATGTTTAACTTATGAAAGGCCCGTCTTGTATACAGCACTATTATCGTAAAGTTTCACGATGAAGTGCCAATCGCACTATATTTTGATTATTTCCTGACTTTACCAAGCTACTTATTATTTTTATAAACACTTTGCTTATCTAGCCATTTTGAAAGATGGCCGAACGAAAAAGGAATGACGCCATTGTAAATAAGTATTTGAATCTGGGTAAAAAATCTTAAACAGAAGCTATTTAAAACTTGTAAGTCCTGGAAAGGTATTTATTCATATCCATCAAAAAGGTTCTAAGTTGTCATAGAGTTACATCCAAGACTAATTTAGAACTTATAAGTTGTCTTGCAAGGTTATAATAACGTTAAATTAAGGTTGTGAAGGTTATATTTAGGTTCTATGCAAGTATTGGAAAGGTTCTGGATTTGAGCTATAGGTTGTGCTGTAGCTCTCAGAAAGGTTCTAAAACCGGGGCCCTTTTGGCACTCAGAAGGTAATTACAAGGTTAATATAACTTTATTGAGAGTTATAAGACTTACGAGCAGATTTCCATACAAAGGTTCTAGAACCTGTTCAAAACCTTTCTACAACCTAAAATGTTACTTGGGTAAGCTTCAGGATAAACTAGTACGGCCTAGCCCGAACTGATATTGGCGAATGATTAGGTATGAATGTTACCATATCTCGTAAACTAAGAGGTTTAGCGCAAAAATAACGAAATTTTCGAACCCCTTAATATCCCCAGAACCAAGCCTTTTACTCCTCTACGTGTTCTAAAAACCGACATACAGGGTGTTAAACATACAGGGTATTCCTGAAAGTGTGACAGACAGTCGAAAAAATTTTAAAACAAAGGTTAGGTCAGTAGTTTGGTCGGCGACACACTGACATACCTCTTTTTGTTTACGAATGGTCCTTTAAACCGGACAAAACCGGACATACCGTAGACTTTTTGACTGTAGACTTTTTCAAATTCGGCCTCTAAATGCGTTCAGATAATTACGGCGGGTTTGTTAATTTTAAGAAAAAGTACTAGGCTAGCATAAATAAGTAGAATCTGTATTACCCCTACTTAAATAGGGCTAGACTAGTTCGGCCTAGGCTAAACTAGTCTAGCCCTATGCTCGTATGGAGAAACCAGTTTAGCCAAACTAGTCTAGTCTAGTCTATTTGAGTAGGAGTAATACAGATTCTACTTATTTATGCTAGCCTAGTACTTTATCTTAAAATTAACAAACCCTACGTAATTATCTGAACAGTAGGGGACACACTTAGAGGCCGAATTTGAAAAAGTCTACATTCAAAGGTCTACGGTATGTCCGGTTTAAAGGACCATTCGTAAACAAAAAGAGGTATGTCAGTGTGTCGCCAACCAAACCTTGACCTAACCTTTGTTTTAAATCTTTTTCGACTGTCTTTCACACTTTCAGGAATACCCTGTATGTTTAACACCCTGTATGTCGGTTTTTAGAACACTTATAGAAGTAAAAGGCTTGGTTCTGGGGATATTAAGGGGTTCGAAAATTTCGTTATTTTTGCGCTAAACCTCTTAGTTTACGAGATATTGTAACATTCATACCTAATCATTCGTCAATATCAGCTTGGGCTAGGCCATACTAGTTTATCCTGAAGCTTACATATTCTTGCTAGGCCAGACTAGATTGGCCTAGGCTAAACTGGTTTATCCATACGACGTTCGGATAAACTAGGGTAAACCATCCAGTAACTGGCCATACACCAATAACTGACCACACAAATTTCAATCTAAAAAAATAAGGCTTTGAGACAAGCAATGCCCTCCATTAGTAATAAATTAAGTTAGAAGGTATGTTGGCAATCTGCTTCGTGCACAAGTACCTAGTTTTTAACACCAGGTGGACTTTGATGGACATGTCAAATCCAGTCGAGGTGTGAAATTCACTCAGCGCACTTACGCCTTAGCAAATTCTTAAGGTGAGTGTATTTTAAGTTATTTTATTTCTTCATGAAAATTGGCTTATTTTGTATAAAAAACACTTCAGTTTGGTTTGAAATATTGTGCTATACACTGGAATTGTTTGTATTTGAAAGCAGTTTTGTTATTTGTGGTTTTAGCACGGGTGGTCAGTTACTAGAACGAAAAACAACACTTTTCCAGAAATTGACCACCCATGTCAGTTTATGGTCAAATCAACGAATACGCCCGTTTAAGTTAAAATTAACTTTATGTGTTAGATCGTAAGTCATAGTTTCACGTACCAAAAATCCAGGTATTTATCTTTTAGTTTTCCAATAACTGACATGGGTGGCCACTGGCCAGTTACTAAATTTTGTACTGGCCAGTTACTGGCCATGAAATGATTGTGGTTTTTCACAGGGTTAGCAGAGATGTAGAAGCGACAATACTCCAAACAAAGCATTGATAACGCTATAGAGTTTGTGCAAAATAAACAATGCAAAAACGTTTCGGAGCAGAATTATTTATAAAATTGCTAACCCCCAAACAAAATCTAAGTCAAGACCAGATACAATTTTATCTAATAAGTTTACGTCAATGTGGATTCCCCAGGAAAAAGGAAGATTTTTTTGGATTCGAACTAGAAGTAGAAACACCCATTTTCTCCTTTTTTTTATTTTCACTGTCACTCATAGACGTTTTTTTTATTTTTCGCGAGAACTGTTAATGTTACGAGAGAACCCTAAATGGACAAAATGTTCTCCATTAAATTAACTACAAATTGTATTTGAATGTTTATTGATAAACGTTTAGTGTTTGAGATATTATGCTCACATTCATGTCACCAAATTTAAAAACATGCCCTGCTTGTCTCTAAAATCCATTAACGATACGACAAAATGTTTAACTATCATATTAAACGTTATATAGGCATTCAGCTACCAAGCAAGGTATAATTTAGAATCCTGAGTTCACAATTTTTAGCTCCCCAAGTGTTATTCCCAAGTGTTGACATATTTCGTAATTTTTAAAGATATTGCATTCTATTATAAAATATTTCGTATCCTTATCTTTTCCTTTTCGTTAAACAAAGGTATGTAAAAGTGCCTGTGGTCAATAACATTCCATTTCAGTTTAAATAGACGTTTAATTCAGGCGGTCAGTTATTGGCTTGAACGCGGTCAGTTTTTGGATTTTTGTGGTCAGTTACTGGTAAAATACATGATTTTATTTAAGTATTAATTAATTAATTTAAAATACAGGTTGGCTTATGTCTTTCATACCAGTTTTAAAAGCCCCATTCTTCCTTGCTTATATTCCGTCGACAAATTAAAAAAATCTTTGAAATTGACGTAGTTATAGGCACACATCTGCGAGACGGTCGTTAAACTGTCAGTTACTGGATGGTTTACCCTAGTTTGGCCTAGGCTATACCGGTTTATCCATACGACGTTCGGATAAACTAGTTTGGCCTAGGCGAAACTAGTTTATCCTTAAATCGGGTTTGGCCGGTAACATATACACTTCAATCCTCTCGCCCTCCTGGCGGCAGTGTTTCCACCGGTTGAATTTGTCATTGTCTGACTGGATGTTACTTAATGCTTTATCCGATTGCTTTGTTTCAGTTGCACGGTACAGACAGGAAGCAAAACCGCTTCTACACAGAGAAGACTTTCCACGGCGAGGCGCCTCTTCTGAACACCGAGACCGCAAAGAAACTGGAGGAAGAAGAGGCCAAAGAGGCTAAGGAATAATTAACAATAGGCCGAACAGAAACAATCACCAAAGTCTGTACATATTGTTAATTAGACAAGTTAGATATCGTCCGCCCTTACCCTGCGTTTTGTACTGACCGCTATGTCGATAAAATCTTTCAAATGTAGTTTCACTGTATCCACAATTAACACTGTCTGTAAATGTACTTAAATAATATAACATTTAAATAAATTATTTTACATTTATTCAAATGCTGAATGATTGCACAGTAACCTTCGCTACAAAACAAATGACGTTAAAATTTTTTTAGTGCTAAAATTAAAAGAAAAACCGCCAGAAAAGAAAAAAAAAACTACAAGCAAATTAATCTCAGCCGATATGGCAGTAGTACCGACGCAAAAGTTGAACATGAGTTAATACAAGCTGGTGCATAGAAGTAGCTACTGATCTAATTTATTTAGGGGTCACTATGAAAGTTTAGTTACAAAATACAAACAGCTTATGAAATAGCTACCGTCCTATTTGGAGAGAACTGCTTACCCTATACTACAGGTTTTACCTTCTTAGGAAGCAGGGAAGGGTGCCCAGGCCTTAGAAACTTTAAAGTCTTTTGTAAAAAAAATATCATGAAATAAATTACTACTAAGCCTTGAGGTTGGACTGAAGATGAACAGATCAAAGACTCAGTGTATGACTAACAGCACGAAACGTAGGGTTGAGGTAGATGGGCAGGAAATACAATACGTTGACGAGTATACTTACTTGGGCCAGATAGTCTCCTTCGAAAACAGGCAGGACAAAGAGATCGATCGTCGCATCGACAACGCCTGGAAGAGCTACTGGTCCATGAAAGACCTGCTGAAGGGCAAGCTTCCACTTGCCCTGAAGGGCAAACTCGTCGACATGTGTATCCTGCCCATCCTAACCTACGGTGCTCAGACCTGGTCTTTGACTGAAAGTCAGAAGTCCAAACTCAAGGTTTGCCAACGTGCGATGGAGCGCAGCATATTAGGTGTAAAGCGGATTGACCGGGTCCGGAACACCACGCTGCGCGCCAAAACGCAAATCAAGGATGTTGGAGCTGCAACCGCCCAATTGAAGTGGAACTGGGCCGGCCACGTTTGCCGCATGGGTCCGGATAGGTGGGCGAAAGTCGTCACCGACTGGACCCCACAAGATGGCCACCGGCGCCGCGGCAGACCGAGGCGGAGATGGCGGGACGACCTCACAACCTTTTTGCCGGGGTGGCAAGAGGCAGCCGAGGATAGAGAGGAGTGGAAGAGAAAAGGGGAGGCCTTTGCCCAGCAGTGGGACACTATGGAGGCTACATAAAAAAAAGAAAAAAATACTACTACTACTATGTCTTATGGTCTGAAAAACTGGTCATTTGTAAGCTAAGTACGAAAAAACAATATTGATTTAAGTACGTCAAACAGATAATGAACGTTTTATCTTTTTTTTATAAATAAGGTTAGTCCTGGTCCTAGGGTGTAAAAATATATCAGCTACTCTGTTTAGTTTGTGTATTTCATATTGGCAAAATAATCATACTTTCGCATGCATTTACTGTACTTCGTTGATACAAATATACACTCACAAACACACCCTCACTCGGACACTCACACACACACCTTCACACTCGAACACTCACACAATAGCAATGAACGGACAATGCTAGTATGGGTATAATAAATCGCATATGCGTGGTGGGAAGTCGGAAATATCTTCCCGGGTTGCAGGAAAGAGCCTGGAAAGGTGACAAACAATAAAGCAGGCGGCACACCCAGGGGTGTTTTCGTTTCAAGTAATTAATTCACGGAAACTCGCATAATCTTACCTTTACATATTCTACGCTAAAATTAGTAGAGTAAAATTTGTAGGCACAAAAGGTTCGCTCTGTATGTTGTGATCGGTGAACGAAAAAAACTGTTGTTTTGGATCCCCTGAGGGTACCTACGATAAATAAAGTCTGAAACCAGTCAAACCCTGTCACTGTTTATCCTACAGAAATGAACGAAAAGAGATGAAAATAATTATCATGAGAGAAAATGTTGTCTCTACAGTCAGTGGTAGGTGGTGGCCACCCCTGCAAGCTTAGCATAAAGCTGGGTTAGAGCGTGTCTATGGGTTTATAACGCTGTCAATCCTGCTCTACGTCAAACGAAAGATATACTTATGTATGGTATACGCTTGCTGCTGTCAGTGTTTGCAGGCTACCCAAAGGGCCTTTGACATGGCTAACTGTTGTAATTTTTTAATCCACAATAACCGGAACCTACGAAGTTGTGTTTTTTAAGGCTTTTGGTTTTTTGTGGGCTATCTTGTGTCTGCTCTGTTTAATTAAGTGTGTATCTATCTATCTACTGACTAATATTTGGTTACATCAAGTCAAGGAAGAATATGAACCTTCCGTTCCGGCTGAGCTCATTTTTTCGACAGACACTGCCGTGCAAAAGTTACGAAATGAAAATGTATTCTTTTAAATCTCAAAGTGACCGTGGAAAAAAGAGAAGTTAGCCGTGAGAGTTGAGCCCGAATAGGGTTACCATCCGTCCGGGAAAGTCTGGAAATGTCCGGACTTTTAGTCTCCTGTCCGGACCTTGTCCGTTTTTTTTAAATTAAATGCTATATGAGTAATAAACATGAGTATGAGCATATCCGGGCTTGAGACGAAGGCGCAAAATCGGCCAGATTGGAAAACTGTTTTAAGAGCCCTATGTCCCTGATTAGGGAAAAAAGGAACTGATGATGATGATGATGATGAGTAATAAAACTACATAATATTAAGTAATCTAGATAGATAGATAGAAAGAATCTAATATCAAATCAGTCAACAACAATCAACAACGAACTTCTCATTTATCCAAAAACAAAATATAAAATGTAACTAAGTGTAACTGACTGTAACTAAGTTGTTAATAGATAGAGATAGATAGATGTTACCATTTTGTGCCTAAATAGTCCAGACTTTTATCGAAATGCCCGGCTTTTTGCCAGGACTTTTCAAACTCCTAAATGATAACCCTAAGCCAGAGTAAATAATGTTTTGTGCCAGATTCGTGAGCCGCGGCTACTTGCCTGCTAGTAAAGAGGACATAATACTAAAGCCCCGATTTGTCCGCGAAAACTCAAAAGAGTCTTGAGAGAATATTCTAGATGTTTTGCTTTGTTTACTTTTATAGGTACTTCGGCAAGAGTGGAGCGAGTGTTAACTTTATTGTAGGCACAGTTCTGGGCCTCCAGTCTGTAAAGTAGTTGTTTGTAACCCCCGACCAAAAACGAGTGGTGTGTTATAAGCTTGACCGCTAATGTGTGTATGTGTCTGTCTGAGGGTGTGTCTGTGTGTGTGTTTGTGTCTGTCTGTCTGTCTGTGACACCGTAGCTCTTTAACGGGTGAACCGAGTTGGATGCGTTTTTATTTGATTTAAAAGCAGCTTTTCTACTGAATGTTACTGTCAAATTATTATTATCAAAATAGAAAAAAAAGTATTTGAGATAAATTAATACTTATAACTAACTACTACTTAGTGTCTAGCTACTTTTTTTTGTCCAGCTTCACTAGCTCTGATGCTCATTTTCTGTCGACGTAGTTTCTACTGCGACTTCCACTCTTAGGCCGGCCACACACAGACGGAATTCCTGACGGAAAAAAAACGAATCAGGATTCAGAATGCAGTGACTGCATACAAAGTCTATGGACCGCCACACACATACGGTTTTTTTCCGTCCAGAATTTTCATAGATCAAGTACGCAGTTTGCATTGGTTTCGTTTTTCCGAACGGAAAAATTCCGTCTGTATGTGGCCGGCCTTAGACCTTCCAAGGCCATTCATCATCTCCGGCTGGCGGGTCTTTAGACGACGAATGAAAATAACACGTAAATGAGAACACTTAAAGTTATTTATATCTCAGCACGTTGTGATTATGTTTGCGCTTGGGCTTTTCATCTTATGAGTAGGTGTATTTTTAAATTCGAGTTATTGAAAAATAAGGACACGAGGGGAGGCCCAGCAGTGGGACACAAAACAGGCTACATAAATAAACAAATAAAAATAAAACAATACTTACGAAAGCAGCAGTCTTGAAATTGAGAACAAAAAGTCTCACTCTATCTAGGCATTGAAATCGCAATAATCTATTATCTCAAGTTTTTAAATAGCTTACAACTTCTTAAAGTACCTAGCAAAAGTATCATAATTTAATTTTCACTTTTAAACAAACTTCATACAGTGCCTGTATGCGTTTAAGTTATGTACCCTCTACTAACCTTAAGTTATGTACACAAGACAGCACGTAGACTCTTACACGCTAGCACTCTACTCGGTTACGTTACGGGCGACTTTAAAACAAAAGTGTACACTCTGAGGTGCTGTCGTGTGTACAACATTAGTTAAATGAAACGAGAAAAAATAGGTAGGAGCGCTGGTTATGTGAATTATACCGCAAGTCCGCTCCCACGAAGTAACGAGGACGAGCAGAGAGAGAGATCGAATATTATTTATTGTAATAGATAAACAGGAATGCACCCCCTCGCCCCGAAAGGTCATTACTGAGGGTCCTTAACGAGATGTATAATCCGTGCGGAATCAGAATGGGATAATACCTTTTGGAACTGAATCGAAAATGACAGTTCTCGAGTAGCGTCAGTAAAAAAAAAAATTAGTTCTACGTTCTATCATAGGGTTGTGAAATTTTAAATACACAAAAATGTTTAATGTTTGTAATCTAAAAGGATTCAATGTTATTGCATTAATTGAATAAAACGCGATAAAACTCAAGCAGACACCCACGCGCACAGAAAACACAAGCAAGTTTTGACGCGAGTTTGCCATAGACAACTAGAGTTTGCCGAAATGCTGACGCTACAGGACCGCGAGCTTCTCAGTTCTAAAAGGTATTATCCCATTCTGATCCCGCACGGATTATACCTACCTAGTTACAATGCCGGCAGGAGATCGGAAACTAGGCACGAACATAGCTTTCATATGGTACGCTTCGAACTAGAAAACACCCTGAGCAATAATTTGTTTCCCTCCTTTTTTCCCTTTTCTGTCACTGAAGGTTTTGTCTATTTTTCGTAAGAACAGTTGTTGTTACGAGAAGAACAGTTGTTGTTAAGATGGTACGGACATGTTATGCGAAGACCTGATGATCACGTGGTGAAGAAGTGCCTTTCCAGGATACACAAAAGAGAGGGAGAGGCAGACCCCAGACAACTTGAATGACGAATGTCAATAAAGACATGAAGGTCTTGGGTCTGTCTGCTGATGACGCTTATCAAAGAAGCAAGTGGCGCCTCAAGATTAGAAAAGCTGACCCCGCGTAACGGGAAGAGGCGAGGACAAAGAAGAAGAAGTGGTTGTTACGACAGAATCGTACATGGTCAAAATGTTCTCCATTAAATTACCTACAAAATTATCTTCGAATGTTAATGATAAAACCTATAATGTTCGGATTTATTAAGACGAAATAGGACGCACAACTTGCGCCACCAATGAAAATAAAATCATATCATCTTTTTGGATGCGTTGTTTGCTAAAAACGCTCTCGTGGGATTTCCTACGAATGCAATCGATTCATGCCAAAAGTGGCCACTTTTGGCGAGAATCGATTGCATTCTTAAGTTATAGGATCTGGAATCCAAACCTTAGGTCCTAAAACACATGATTTTACATGAAAACAGGGATGGGCTGAAAACCAGCGCTGTGACTCAGCATGTAGTCACAGCATTAATTACATTATGTAGCCCATTCCTTTTATCACAAATATTTATGTACAAATTCTGTAAAATTGTAAAATGTTAATGTTATGTTTGTGATAAATAAACCATTTTAAATTTCTATTTCTATTTAAAAATAGTTAAGCCTGGTGTTGAGAAATTGCATTTTAGCAAAAAACGCATCCAAAAAGAAGATATGTGTTTTTTTTTTCATTGGCGGCGCTAGTTGCGCTTCCTATTGCGTCTTTAGTACAAAGAGAAAAGGCAGTCGGATATTTCGTAAAGTTAATTTGTCATTATTTTGTTCGAGGAAAAATTAATTGGGCATGCTGTCTAAGTACACCCGAGCTTCACTTCTGTGCTTATGAGAGAGTGCTCTCCCGCCGGTTACTTTATAATTCCTTATTTTTCTGTTTTTTCCCGAGCAAAATGGACATCAATTAATTTGTGAGACAGGGGAGCGTCTTTCCAATTACTAAAAAGGCTTAAACTTAACGTTTTAATGGGGAAATGAAAATTGATGCTTCCACCGAATAGACAGGTTTATTATCTCAACGATCTTTAAATAAAAAAATGTCCACTTATTTTTTTCTTGATTATGCGTTGAAATATGAAAGTACAACTCGGCCAGAACATCGAAAAATTTAATGAAATTAGGAAAATTTTGCACACTATAAAACTCTTGCCTTGATCGATGAAAGAGATAAATCCTCACTTTATTCAAGGGTTCATTACCTAAAAAGGTAACTCCGTTAGCGTCCCCTAATTAATACTTAGTTCATCTCTTAAAGTTCCTAAAAGTTAGGGAGTTTTAGGAATAAACTCCCAATAAATATTATATACTTTAATATATCACAAGATTTTCTGTAATATTGATTATGTACTTACTACTATTTACTCTGTGGTAAGTCCTTGGATTGTTTTCCGTCAATTTAAAAACATAATTGAGGCGTTTGTTTAGGAATGGTCGTTTTTCTCGGAAGGTTCTCTTAGTTAAATCCAGGGCAGACCTAGTTGGACAACAATTGTGAGTTATGTCTAAAAGGAAACATAATTTCCTGGGATTCACTTAAACAAATAGATTGCTTGGAATTAACTTACTTATTTTAAATTGACGAGTGAACTAAAGCAAGGATTCGGAGAAATATTATTATGCTGTAGTTACTATTTTACTTTAAACCAAATAGGTTGTCAGTATGCCAACTCTTCCAAGTATCGAACGAGCAACTACGTACTTATTGGATGAAAGGAGCATCGTTTTCAGAGCATTTAGCATAACATCGCCAACTATAATGGTGCCAAAATGGGCTCCCGGTTGACAGCTTCAATTACGATTTATTAATGCTGTCGGTCCTTATATTTTTGTAGTACCTACGGCAAATAATATTCTGATTCTAATTCTAGAGGATTAGTTCTCTGGTTGTAGGAAAAAACGAAGAAACCCCGGTTTTGTCCTTTTACTGGGACGCCATCGACACGTCATTGCGTTACAGACTAAGGTCTCAGGTGGGTTATCCTTGCGTTCATATTTACAAAGTTTTAAAATTAATTTCTCTTTGAATTCGCATAGTAATGCTTTGATTTTAAATACTTTGTAATGTTTATTCAAAGGTAAGGCTGTTTTATTCAATAAAAACACAAAATGCGTCTTAATTTGTAAAATATTCTATTTTGTAAATTGCGCCATATTGCGGCCGTACTGGAAAAATGCGTCAAGGGTAGAGGGGCTGGACGGCGTTTTATGATTTGCCTTCAAATCTGTAAGTTTTTTTTTCAGCATAAAAATAAATTACAACATAACATTTTACAAGGCAGTCTTTAACAATGGGCTCACTTTCACAAAGCATAATTATGAGAGTGACAATAAATTTTTAATGTTCTCGGGCACATTTTTGCAGCAAAGCGGAACTATTTCCTCGTTCGGTGTATTGTGTGTGTCGAGATGGTTGCTTGGGCCGTACGTAGAGGGCCGCAGATAGTCAGATGAATAGAATAATTGTATTTACACACTTACAAAGCTCTTGCTGGTAACTTTTATCTTTGTACCCATTACGCGATGTTTGGCGGTATTTTTTTCCGCGTGTCTTTTTCTCTAATGAATAATGATATAATAGGTAATTATTATAATACATTGTATAAGATAGTAAAGAAAAAGTTTTTGCCTGCCAAGAAGAAATAAACAAGGCCTGCCCCTCTACCCTTGACGCGTTTTTTTTTCTTCAATATGGCAGAATTTACTAAATTCAATATTTCACGAATTAAGACTCATCTTATATTGGTATTGTACAAAATAGTATTACTTTATATATAATCAAAGGATGACTGCGAAAAAGAGGAATTAATTTTAAAATTTTGTCAATGCAATGGCGTCAAGGGTAACCCCCCTGGACTAAACGCCGCCTAATTCCGCCATGATTAAGACTTCCGGACGAGGTTGAAACTAACCGGCTATTCCGAAGTAAAACTGTTAGATATTAAAGGATTCACAAAGATAGAGCAATATTTCTCGGCCAAAGTAATAAAGAAATTAGAGAAGAAGAAAAAATACGTCCGTTCTCTTACGTTGTTATTATTTGACAATTATAACTAAAATAAAAAATATTTCAAAATACATTGTACAAAAAACAGCCAGTCCAGCAAAGATATAAAACCTCCACAAAAACCATAAACGTTATTCAGCGGGTATGCATTTACCTTCTATGTGTCGCTAGTCGCTACTCGTATTTCAGAGCGGTGAAAAGCCTTCTGCATAATGCATTGTGCACCCTCGCCGGTGAACCTTTGAACCAGATTATACGGGCGGCTTATTTCGTGGAATTTTCCGCCGTTTTAAGATTTCCAAGTGGCCTTTGGACTGCTTTCCGCCATCGCGCTGCAAGAGTGGGGGCCAATTCTAGGGAATCTCGCATTCGACACATCTCGAAGGAAAATCTCATTTGAAAGAAAGAAGAAAGAAAATACATTTTTATTGCACACAAAACAAACACACCTTAAATAAAAAAAAAAACATACAGTTTGAAATGGACTTGACTAAAAATAAAAACAAAATATAACGTAAGATAAAACGACGAATGTCGACAGCTGAAAGCAAAACGGTCTAAAAACATTTACATCTCAGCGAAAAAAAAGATAAAACAAGAAAATTGGTCAGGCAATGTCGCGGTGTGTCATAGTAGTACAAAGGGCACTAACTCAGCACTGGTGGGAGCATTTGGCGGAAATGTGACATCTCTATTTTCACGAAGTCATCCTCGACATAAGGCACGAGATTTCTGCGAGATGTTTGACTTTTTCGCTCGAAATGACTCGAGTGGTCGGGAGCAGTCGAGACGTAAATTTGATATTTTTCCTTCGAGATTATGTCGAATGCGAGATTCCTCAGAATTAGCCCCCTGGGCGGCGACGCTTGGTTCGACGGCTCGCTTTGAGATGTAAATGTTTTTATAGTGGAGGTGTTTGTTTCCGCATATTTAACGGTATTGCTCTTTCGTTTTGCTGAATTTCCGCTGCAGTTTGGAAAATGTATTTGTAGAAACAACCCTTCAATATATTTCTTTGGTGGTAATGTTTCTTTATATAAAGATATTTATAAGGTTAAAAAATTAACAAGTGAGTGAATGAACAAGTCAAGTGTACACACTACAACACGTCGACCCTTACGTAGAGTGCTAGCTACTCGGTTCTGTTACGGGCGAATTTACAACAAAAGTGTACACTCTGACGTGCTCTTGTGTGTACACAATCGAATTGATACCGTATATAACCATTTGAGAGTTTTATTAATTCAAGGTACCTAGTAAAACCTTGAAAAAAAAAAGGTTTTCTGTCACTTTATTTCAACGATTATTGATTGTCCTACGAGTTTTGTTTTGGGCTGTGTCAAGATTTGATTCTATGCAGCGGTATCAGACAGAGGTCTGCTTACCCTTTCGTGTATTCCACATCAGGGGGTCTACCGGCTAAGACGAAGCCGATTACTTACCATTGGCGAAAAACGAAGTTAGATTTTTGAAAAATGTACTGCCACCCAGTTAATTTCACTGCCACCTTAATTTTTCATAAATCGAACTTCGATTTTCGTCAATGGTAATCGGCTTCGTCTTAGCCGGTAGACCCCCTGCTTACCTTTTCGTGTATTTCACATCAGTTTGGTGTAATGGCCACAAACAAACACAAATGTGGAAGAAACTACAAACAAAGTAGAACAAAGGCCTCCGCAACTAAATTGTCGCGCGAACTTTTTTCATGTTTCAAAACTTTTAAATAAGATCGGTAAATGGTAGGAAAGCGTCGTAAAAGACTTCTCCGGAACAGTAGGTGCTGCCTCCTTGATTCATATTCGTTCGGTAAATAAACGATACCTGTCGACAACGCATATTAAATAAATAAATAAATAAAAAGAACTTTATTCAAAAGCAAAATAATCAAAAAATTTACATGCTCCTTTCTTAAATCTTCTTGTTTTCTTATTCTTATTAGGGGTAGTGGAATTTATGTTTCACCGATTTGAACACAAACTCAGTATTGCAACCATTTGGGAGCATCTACAACATGTTTTGCAACATTTAGTTGCCTATTATTGGATATTTTGCAAAATTGCGGCACTGAAATGCATCATTTGCTTAATGTGGTATCTACTAAAGTCCGGAGTCCGGACGTCGAGCAGAAATAATTTCGTACATTGGCCTGTTATTACGCATCTCTGTCACTCCCGTGTAATTATATTGCAATCTTGCTCGGCCATAGCATCTGTACAAGAAAGACGGCGATATACTTATGCAGGAGTAACAGAGACGCCAATGTACGAAATTATTTCTGCTCGGCATCCGGACTTTAGTCATAAAACATTCCTGAAAACAACATTATTGATGTGCATGTTATCTGACCTGCTATCGAGGTAGTAACCTAAAATTATTATCATGGAACTTTACTTTAAAAAGAACAAGTCCAAACAAAATAGTCTCAGTTGCTTGTCTACTCAGCAATATCGGTAACTGAATCGTAAGCTTCTGAATCCGTCACCATGAACTGAAAACTTATTCCGCTCTAAAACGGCAAACGAAGTTAAATAAAAACTGTATCCGCTATGTCCGTGGCACTATTTCGCAGTGTACGTACTTCATACACATACTTTGTAACACTATTGGAAGTGGCAAACAATGGATTGTAAAATAAACGTCCAGATACAATGCGAGACCTAAACTGGGTATACTTTGGAACTTGCATCTTTTATATAACGTTATTTTCAAGATTCCCTTCGCTCGATCGAAGTCGTAACAGTTGCATAGAGTCGCGTTCGCGAATTTTACCCAGAATACAGCTGTTAAACATAACGTTGGGCTGCTGGAATAATGGTACAAAAAACTCTGTTAAAATCAAATTAATTTTGAAAATCCATTAAAACCATAATTTTTAAAACTTTTCTCCCGCTTCGGCGCTTATATTTTAGTAAGGCCCAAACCTAGGCACACCTAAGCGCCGACAATGAAAAAAAAAACATATCTTCTTTTTGGATGCGTTTTTTGTGAAATAATCGTCTTTGGGTTATCAACGCGAGGCTTAACAATTTTTAGGACCTAAGGTTTAGATTTCAAATCTACGAATAAAATATTTTATCGCTAAAAGTGGCCATTTTTGGCGATAAATATATATATTTTTTTTCATTGGTGGCGCTAGTTGTGTTTAAGTTATTAAAGGAATCCTACCACCGGGTTGACCGGGTGTTATTACCCTGTAAAAAGAGTTAGGACCTTTTGTAACACCTTGTATAAGTAAGCGCCTCTACCAAACCTTTCAGGAATTTATATGTATGAGGATGGTATGAGGCAATGGCGTGAGGTAACTGTACTGGTATACCAAGGACCAGGAGCCCGCCTGGGTACAACAAGGCAAATGGAAATGTATTTGCCGAGAACTCTCCTCGCTCAGTGCTACTCTGTGGAGATTACCCGGCATTGTTCGACTTTTCTCTTGGATCGTGTATTTCGATCCAATTTATAAAGAATTTATATGGATATATAGAATATAGAATCTCGAGATTAATTTCCGTATTTATAGTGGTTCCGTAATTCCTTATTACGTAAGTTGTCAAATTCAATTTTTTTTTTTTTAATTTAATCTCCATAGTATCCCACTGCTGAGCAAAGGCGTCTCCTTTTTTTCCACTCATCTCTATCCTCGGCCACCTCTTGACACCCCTGCAAAAAGGTAAAATTAATCAATAAATTAATTTTATTGCTATAAATTACATGTGGCGTCATAATACAATGGTGTTGTTATGTGTAACTTTGTTAACTGAGTCTTAGTCCATAGAGGAATTCTGCCGTTTGAATTGCGGTTTTACACAATTATTTATTTTTGGATTTTATTACCATTCGAGTCCTAAAATTTCACGTTTGATAGAATCATCCATGATAATTGAATGATAATGCAGTTATATAAAATGGTAATAGTATTAAACTGTTTATAAAGTAGACGGACGCACAAAACGGACTAATTTCTCCGAACCAGCCTGTTGGGATCAAAATGTGGGATCCTTTAGCAACGTACCATGGTCCGCCCCAAACAAAGTTACCTGGGTCGTAAGAATATGAAATATTACTGCGAAAACTTATTTTCCCACCATGATGCTTGCGAGAAATTTTAGAGCTACTGTTTATTGTTATTATACTCCTGGCACGTTTTAAAATCTTCATTTATTTAGGAGAATGCCTACCCATTGGCTATGCTTGCGTTAGACATGATTTCAGAGTTCAGTGGTACCGCTGCCTACACGCAATGAAATCAAACCAAATGTAACTGCAGATTTATTTCCTCCCATTTTTTGTAAGATGTAGCCTGTACAGTACAGTGTACATGTATGTCCCACTAGCTGGGAAAAGCCGTGCTCAATTTCGGCAATTTTCACGTTGTATAATACTTTAGTCGCTCTGCTTTCCTCACGATTTCGCTTCACCATTAGCGAGTGGTATTGCTACTATAAATTCGCAAATGTTCGTTACTTCGAAAATAAATAAACAAAACTGAAGGGTATTATTTTCGATACCTCGAAAGCTATGCTTAGGTGGAGCTTTGAGAGAAATACTAAAGGCTTGATTATTTTATTCAACGTGTCAACAAGACCCTGTAAGTCGTCGCACAATAAAAGACAGCTCATTTACGACCTCCATTACCGTTCTCAATTGAAGGAAAATAGTCGTCACAGCATAAGGCTTTTTACGAGCAATTTCCAGGACGGAATGAAACGTCGAAGTTAATTCGCGTCTCGCGGGCGTCAAGCATCCCCCCCCCCCCCCCGTCAGCGACCCCGGTCATCAATGACCCCAGAGCTTTTTACTACGAGATAGGACAACACAGAAGATTCATTTTAGCGATCCATTTACCTGCAAGGAATAGTATGATATACTACCTACTTAGGTTCTGCGCAGGCCTGTATACACCGTGGAATTTTAGTGGTTTTAAAGCCGAAGGTATTTTGTTGCACTGGTGATTCTGAGCCAAATTACAAAATTTCATTACAAAACGCGCGAAAAAATAATTCACTTCTCCATACAAATGGTGTCGATTGGCGATAGCCGTTTGTATTGGGGTGTTTTTTTTTTCGCTCGTTTTGAAGTACACTTTTGGAATTTGGCTCAGAATCACGAGTGCAACTAAATACCTTCGGCTTTAAAACCACTAAAATTCCACGGTGTATACAGGGTGTTAAAAGACCGCCAACAGACCCGAAAGCCACGCATACTAGACACCAAAAGAAAGTACTTTTTCGAAAAATTATTGTTGGGAAATTATTTTGGTTTTTTAGGTTATAATTTTGAAAAATATTTTATCACGCAATGGACGTGTAACGCACAGAAGTCATATTGCGCAAGCGTAGGTATAAGTTTATGTTACTTAAGCTTGAAGTGCCGATGTTTAGAATACATTGCGGGTTGCAATTTTAACGTCGTTTTTTGTAGGAAATATTCATAATTCTGATGTGGCTTCTTGAGAAGATATGTTAACAACTAGATACTAAATACATTTCTGCAAAAAAAAAGTTTTGAAAAGTCCGACTTTGAACCTCATTATCTCAGAAACCGTTGATTTCCCAGGCATAGTTTCTTGGGCAAAAATGTTCTTTATGATGAGGAAAATACGTGGTTTCCCGCTTTGTTGGCGGTCTTTAAACACCCTGCATTTTTTAACAAGCGACCGAAGCGAGAGAAGGTCTCCGAGTATACTGGAACTATCCGGCGTTTGTATATTTGTATGAATGTATTATGTATGTAAGGGTGTATCTATGTATGTATGTTCTTTCGACGATGACTTGAGTAAATTTGGTCGGATTGTCATGAAATTTCGTAAGTGTGTGAATGAAATTAAAAGATTGTTTAAGTTCAGTCAAATCGGTCGAGGGGTTAGCGAGATATAGGGTCGCGAGTTCACAGTTCGGGGCCAACCACTAGTTTTAATTTTGTTAGCAAGCACTGTATCTATGGATGAAACACCTTTTTATCTTTTCATTTCTGTAAAAAAGTTAAAAAATATATATATTTTGTTACGTTTTGCGTAGGTGTATTTGCATAGTTTTATATGGATAAAATATTTAAAAAATCAATGGAACCATTACTTTTTAAATAATTAAAAATTAACGGAACGACTTAGAGCAAAAATAATGTTATTTGGGACGTGATTACCTATCCTATAAAAAATGTTAGGACCTTTTGTCTATCATTTGTTTTCGCTATCGAGTCCGCCGTCTGTCACTACCTATTCCTTTCCATCTTCCATCCCTGTAGCAGAGCCTGAAATAGGTCTCTGGCGAAACATCATTATTGTGAACTAGTAGATCAGAAACATTACTGGGTATGGCCCATTTATCTCATTTGACAGTTTCAGGAATGTCCCGTTTGTACCTAATGGGTACCTCTTTGAATGAACAGGCTTTGACTGCTAGATGAATAAAATTACTTGGAAGTCTTGGAACCGAAGGGAATTCTTTTTTTTTTTTCAAATTAAATCATGTTTTGTAGAAAGGGTACAGAAGTAAACACACAAAAAAAAAATTGAGCTAATACCAAGAAAAAAAAGTTATGGAAATTGTGATATTATTATGTTTAAAATTATAAAATAAAATAGTTTATTTTTTCAACTTTTACACAATTTTTGACATCCTTTGAAACAGTAGGTTACACCCTGTAAAAACAGTTGAGATGGTTTGTAACACGTAGTAGGCATATCTAGGCCCTATTGCAAACATTTTAGAGGGTTATTTAAAGGTTATTTAGTAAATACAAAGGAAACTGTAAAGAAAAATATTGGAGTGAAAATTCAAATGTAAGAAGCAATATTTTAAATAATACTTTTGTAAGCGACTATCCGATCAAATTATTATTTTCGGAAGCTGAATGATCGAGCGTCCCACAGGCAGTTTCTCTAACAAATATTAATTTTAATGTCATTCGTAATAATTAGCTCAGAAACGATTTATCAACGTTTTCAACATTTCGGCAAATGGATCCCGGTTGTCTGAATGTATGTCGCCCAGCTTTATTAGGATTTAAATTCGCAAAATTATTATTAATACACAGATTTGCATAATTATTTTCTGAAACGTGGAGCCCAATTTAATGAGCTCGGACCTCTTTGTGTATTAAGTAAAAATATTTTATTGGTTTTATATTAAGACGACGTACGTCTCACAACTAGCGCCGCCAATGAAAAAAAAATCATATCTTTTTTTTGGATGCGTTTTTAGCAAAAAACGCTCCTGCGATTCCTCAACGCGAGGCTTAACTATTTTTAGGACCTAAGGTTTGGATTCCAGGATTAGATTTCCTACGAATGCAATCGATTCTCGCCAAAAGTGGCCACATTTGGCGAGAATCGATTGCATTCTTAAGTTCTAGGATCTGGAATCCAAACCTTAGGTCCTAAAAATAGTTAAGCCTCGCGTTGAGGAATCGCAGGAGCGTTTTTTGCTAAAAACGCATCCAAAAAAAAGATATGATTTTTTTTCCATTGGCGGCGCTAGTTGTGAGACGTACGTCGTCTTAACATAATCCAAAACCTGGGGGTCTACCGGCTAAGACGAAGCCGATTACCATTGGCGAAAATCGAAGTTCGATTTATGAAAAATTAACTGGATGGCAGTAAAATAAACAGGGTGGCAGTACATTTTTCAAAAATCGAACTTCGAGTTTTGCCAATGGTAATCGGCTTCGTCTTAGCCGGTAGACCCCCAACAGTGCTTTCGAAAATTTTATAGGAAGAAAAAAAATAATTGTGAGGCCTAATATTATGGCCAATACCTGACGATGGTCGGGAAACTTCTGATTATAGTTGAAAGCTACTGATAAATCGACTAACAAGGTTAGGAGTTTGTTCTAGAAAAATTGTCTTACAGATTTGCCCCGGTTAAAACTATTACTTTTGATGCACATTTTTGGCACTTAACCACCTGGCCCCCTGTAGAGGTAGAAGTCTCTTTCAGCTATTGTATGTTTGACATTGACGAGCCAATGCAAGAGTATACAGGGTGTTAAAAGACCGCCAACAAAGCGGGAAACTACGTATTGTCCTCATCATAAGGAACATTTTTGCCCAAGGAACTATGCATGGGAAATCAACGGTTTCCGAGATAATGAGGTTCAAAGTCGGACTTTTTAAAACTTTTTTTTTTTGCAGAAATGCATTCAGCATCTAGTTCTTAACATATCTTCTTAAGAAGCCATATCAAAATTATGAATATTTCTTGCAAAAAACGACGTTAAAATTGCAACCCGCAATGTATTCTAAACATCTGCACTTCAAGCTTAAGTAACATAAACTGATACTCAAGCTTGCGCAATATGATTTCTGTGCGTTACACGTGCATTGCGTGATAAAATATTTTTCAAAATTATAACCAAAAAAACCAAAATCATTTCCCAGCAATAATTTATCGAAAAAGTACTTTTTTTTGGTGTCTAGTATGCGTGGCTTTCGGGTCTGTTGGCGGTCTTTTAACACCCTGTATTTAGTCGATTTATTTGTCTGTTGTCTTTTACTGACGATGATGACTTTTATCAGGCACTGCAGCGCTGAGTGGTCTCTGCACGCATCTAGTGTGAGTGAAGGTGCCACTGGACTCTGTATAAACCATCTCATTCTTCATCTCATTACGTAGATGCAAAGGCCTTATTTTTTGTTTACTTCAATGATGAGCCAACGGACGTAAAATTGGGTCTCAAGGTGTATTGAAAGAGCGAGTGAAGTGACTCTTCTTGAACAATCTGATGCATGAACAATGTTTGTATTTATGTATGAATGTTTGTCCGACGATAACTTGAGTAAATTTGGTCGCATCGTCATGAAATTTGGTAGGTGGGTAAATGATTTTTTCAAGTTCAAACATGAGCCAAATCGTTCAAAGGGTTTCCAAGATAATGATGTAAAGTTTATATGCAATAAAGTACCACATCGCAAGTTCACAGTTCGGGGCGAACTACTTGTAATTATAAAGACAACCACAAAGTATTTTGCATGGCCATCACATCTCCAGTCAAGAGACAGGAAGTGGGTATGGATTTTGCGGCGCGTGCGGTGCCTAGTTATTGTGACGTCGGCAGTTAGCGGACGGTTAGCGGGCGGCTAATTGCCCGTTATTCAGCCGCAATGACTGTCTCGTCTTCATTGTGATACTTTTTGGTGTTTTGTTTAATCCCTTAAGAGGCTGGATCAACTGCTTTTCAGCGAGATGTTGAGGGCAACGACGAGCTACGGAGAGGCTTTGAATGTCGGTAGAAAACGCTAAGAATTTACTGAGAAACTGGTACAAAAACAACGTAAGAATCTGTTGATTGACTGTATGATTTCATTATCATCATCATCAGCCCCTTGACACCGTCTATAAAACAAAATTGCTTTTTTAATCTTGAAAATCTACGCTCATTGGGTTCAAGCCCCCCCCCTCAAACCAAAATCAAGACGGTATAGCACTCTCAGCAAAAGAAACAAACAACCAGCCCCTATTTCAATTAAGCTCCGACTGTAATTTCACACACAAAACGCGATTAGGGCCTGTGTACACTGATTCGGGAAATCAGGAAAATTCCCCACGCCGCGGCAATTTAGACGAATTAGGCTCCTCACTCAACAGTTTGGGGTCGAAAGTCCACCCAATTCACACGCAATTTATTGACCATGCTGTCAATTGAACGAGTGAGCGAAGCGAGCGAAGTTTTCCGAGTCTACTGGAACAATTCGGAGTTTGTATGTTTGTATGTATGTATGTATGTATGCATGAATATTCGTTCGACGATAACTTGAGTAAATTAGGTCAGATCGTTATGAAATTTGGTAGGCGGGTAAATAAAATTAAAATAATTTTTAAGTTCGAACATGAGCCAAATCGGTCGAGGGGTTGCCGAGATATGAGGTTGTTAAGTTTATTTGGGGTCGCGAGTTCACAGTTCGGGGCGAACCACTAGTAGTACTCGACGTATTGACTTTGTGTTTCCCGTGGATTAAGCCGAGAGGATAGCACAGGTGCTGGACAAGCCTAGTCTGGACACAGTAAAAAATTACTGCCCTAAATAGCCCTAAGCGTGTCTTTTTTGGATGTGACTTTATTGCCTGTTTGTAGCAAAATATACGCACGAGATCCTTGGAGTTCTTTTCCATGAACGATCAGAGCTAGTGAAGCTGGAATAAAAAGCAGCTAGTTACTTAGTATTAGATATAGCAATAAGTGATTAATTTGATAATATTTTGTCGTTCAATGTAAATAATTTATTTAGGGCTTATTGAATAAAACCTTATGACTTTGACTTTGAAACATGAAGAGGCATACGTCCAGGAGTGGACAAATACATGCTGAAGAAGAAATCCTTAGTAAGACCTTCTATCTATTCCTACGCCTGCCATGTCTCATCGCTGTGCAAACAGATGATTCGTCCCGAATTACAGCGATCTGTTTACAACGCTCTGTTTCATCTTAACGACCGTTTACATTTCAGATCCCACCTCACACCTTCTACTTTTACATTTACCTATTTTACTCACTTCCTTCAGAGTAAAAAGTGGAGCGCAGTTATTCATTTGTCAAGGACCGCCGCCTGAATTTTAATTACGAACGACTTAAGGCTGGAAGATAGCAGCGTGGCGGGAAATTCAAAATTTTCAGTTTTTTTACATTTTGTAGCTAAACTGAGCTATTTTTGTTTAGCGATTTTTCGTTCGCGGCAATAACATAGTATTCTTTTCATTATTGTAAACAACAGAATAACAATAATTCAGCCGATTATGTGTTCTGGTCTACGACAAGCTTTTTGGGCAGTGCCACTGCTTCGTACACCAGAACACATAATCGGCTAAATTATTGTTGTTTTGTTGTTTACAATAATGAAGAGAATACTGTTTTATTGCCGCGAACGAAAAATCGCTGAACAAAAATAGCTCAGTTTAGCAACAAAATGTAAAAGTCTGTGAAAATTTTGAATTTCCCGCCACGTTGCTATCGTCCACATATTCATATTGCATAGTGCATATTCGCCGTACATAAATGTGAGTATTTGGCTTTAATTTCTTAGCTTCATATCGTAGGACTTTCAAGCTTTCTAGTATCTTGAATCATTAATGAGGGTTAGCTCGACAATATCCACCTTATCTAGTTTTGTCACTACGGACTGTATTGAAGTATTACCAAAACTCTAATTTAAAAACCGAGTCCACGGAATGACAGTAACAGAACTTTACTGTCATTGTTGTTCATTTAATTTCATTTCATTCATTTCAACAACTGTTGTTCAGTCAGATAAAACTTAAAATAAAACTAGACACGCGATTGGCTTTATCTGACAGTTGCAACTGTCAGTCCGTAGACTCGGTTCTTAAATTAGAGTTTACACATTTTGGAGTTACTTATATCTCTACTTATTTGTGTAGCCACTCCAGGGTTAATTAAGCAGAAGTTTTCTTTTGTTTTTTGGCCTCAATTTGCTGATGAACCGGCACCCTAATAGTGCGTACGAAGCCACAGCCGTCGCAATATTTGCGCAAAAAATTAAATTAAAGACAAAAAGCCACAAAAAGTCCCGCACAAAAGGCCGACTGGTACGCGCGTCCTCCGCCCATTATGCCGCGGCGGTCGTTAAAAAACCATAAATAAAATGTAAATCGCTACATCGCGTTAAGACATGACATAATGAGCGAGCCGGCGCCGGCTGCGCGGGATGGGACGCTCTCAGGGAGCCGGGGGAGGGCTTAGTGACAGGCGGAGCGGGAGCGGGAGCGGAGACTACTTTAAGCCATGACATAATGACGTATTGAGCGCGCCGGCGCCGGCTGCGCGGGATGGGACGCTCTCAGGGAGCCGGGCGAGGGCTTAGTGACAGGCGGAGCGGGAGCGGGAGCGGAGACTACTTTAAGCCATGACATAATGACGTATTGAGCGCGCCGGCGCCAGCTGCGCGGGATGGGACGCTCTCAGGGAGCCGGGCGAGGGCTTAGTGACAGGCGGAGCGGGAGCGGGAGCGGAGACTACTTTAAGCCATGACATAATGACGTATTGAGCGCGCCGGCGCCGGCTGCGCGGGATGGGACGCTCTCAGGGAGCCGGGCGAGGGCTTAGTGACAGGCGGAGCGGGAGCGGGAGCGGAGACTACTTTAAGCCATGACATAATGACGTATTGAGCGCGCCGGCGCCGGCTGCGCGGGATGGGACGCTCTCAGGGAGCCGGGCGAGGGCTTAGTGACAGGCGGAGCGGGAGCGGGAGCGGAGACTACTTTAAGCCATGACATAATGACGTATTGAGCGCGCCGGCGCCGGCTGCGCGGGATGGGACGCTCTCAGGGAGCCGGGCGAGGGCTTAGTGACAGGCGGAGCGGGAGCGGGAGCGGAGACTACTTTAAGCCATGACATAATGACGTATTGAGCGCGCCGGTGCCGGCTGCGCGGGATGGGACGCTCTCAGGGAGCCGGGGGAGGGCTTAGTGACAGGCAGAGCAGGAGCGGTAGCGGGAGCGGAGACTACTTTAAGCCATGACATAATGAGCGCGCCGGCGCCGGCTGCGCGGGATGGGACGCTCTCAGGGAGCCGGGGGAGGGCTTAGTGACAGGCGGAGCGGGAGCGAGAGCGGAGACTACTTTAAGCCATGACATAATGAGCGCGCCGGCGCCGGCTGCGCGGGATGGGACGCTCTCAGGGAGCCGGGGGAGGGCTTAGTGACAGGCGGAGCAGGAGCGGTAGCGGGAGCGGAGACTACTTTAAGCCATGACATAATGAGCGCGCCGGCGCCGGCTGCGCGGGATGGGACGCTCTCAGGGAGCCGGGGGAGGGCTTAGTGACAGGCGGAGCGGGAGCGAGAGCGGAGACTACTTTAAGCCATGACATAATGAACGCGCTGCCGGCGCCGGCTGCGCGGGATGGGACGCTCTCAGGGAGCCGGGGGAGAGTTTAGTGACAGGCGGATCGAGAGCGGGAGCGGAGATTCTACTTTAAGACATGACATAATGAGCGCGCCGGCGCCGGCTGCGCGGGATGGGACGCTCTCAGGGAGCCGGGGGAGGGTTTAGTGACAGGCGGAGCGGGAGCGAACATTCTACTTTAAGGGTGGTATTCTAGAACGCTACTTAAACTCAGTTCAAACTAGAACGCTACTTAAACTCTGTTTAAACACAGTCCAAACTAGAAAGCTCCTTGAACTCTGTTTAAACTTAGTTTAGTGGAGTTTAGTTGTGACCACTGTCGATAAAACAGTGCATGTTTTGATTTGAATATCCCTCCATTCATACAAAAACATGCACTGTTTTATCGGCAGTCTGAACTCTGTTTAAACTGAGTTTAAGTAGCGTTCTAGAATACCACCCTAAGACATGACATAAAGAGCGCGCCGGCGCCGGCTGCCCGGAATTGGACGCTCTCAAGAAGCAGGGTGAAGGCTTAGTGACAGGCGGAGCGGGAGCGGGGGCGGAAATGACGATGCACTAAATCTTCCTTAGTAACTTAAATAAAAATTATAATATCCACTCATAATTTGGTTAGAAATAAGTCGAATTGTGAAAGGAGGCGAGAGCGGGTTGCGTGAGGTGTATAACATGAATAAACAGTAAAATGTATTGCATAAACAAACACTCTTTTTCATACCACTCAAGTTGGCTGCACTCGTTGGCTTTTAATTAAAGACTATACCTGCGGAGGCGAATTATGCAGGCAAAATTATTTGTTTAATTTATCACGTGTGGCCTTACACATTTTAATATTTGACCCATGATCTTCTCCCTGTAAACACCGAAATAAAAAGACGCGTGCCCGCCATCGCTCACGCTTTCACTTAACTGCTTCCACTGACACTTCCGCTAACTCTTCCGCTAATCGCTTTTACTACGTCATACGGAGATGGATTTTTTTAATTTTTCCTGTACATTTTCCCGTAGCACCGGCAGCACACTAGGCTTTTTACTCGCACAATGGTACTTGCCGTGTGAAACGTGATTCAACTTGCACCTCGCGAATAATACCATGTGTCGCAGGATTTCGAAACTTGAATAAAGGCGCCAAGCGGCGAGCTCACGTGATGAATGAGCCCACAGAACAGAAAAATCTTCTTTACCTTAAGGCGCCGTGCATAGTAAATTAGCCGGCGCGTAAAGAAAAAAATTAAAAATCGATCCTATTACGTACGGATACGCTAAACGAATCGAAAGAGAACACACATTTATAAAACTTTAGAATTAGGTGAAAGGTATCTAACCCAGCTAGTTTCATGTTGATATCCATAAAGCTTAAAAATTTGAAAAAAAAAAATTGGCGGCGCTTTTTTTCAGCGAAAATATCTTCAAAACGTTTTTATTTTAGTGGTTCTTTTAACGACAGCTTAGACTAACCGGAACCGGCTTTCCGGTATTTTAGCGTATCTTCGACAGTAAAATAGTACTCTCTTCATTATTCTAAACATCGTTGAAAATCTACCATTTTCCGCCTCGCTTCTTTGAATCGAACAAAGTTTAAAAGATTTAAGGTGAAAACCTGGGCACAACTAGCGCCGCCAATGAAAAAAAAATCATAATAATATCATCTTTTTGGATGCGTTTTTGCTAAAACTGAAGCATTAGGTTATTAACGCAATGTGTAGGACCTAAGGTTTAGATTCCAAATCATAGAACTTACGTTCTAGGAAGATCATAAATTCTGCTATCGCCAAATGTGGCCTAAAAATTGTTAAGCCTCGTGTTGATAACCTAATGCTTCGTTTTTAGCAAACAACGCATCCAAAAAGAAGAAATGATTTTTTCCATTGGCGGCGCTAGTTGCGCCTTGGTTATCACCTTAAGCGTAGGTACAGAGGAACTGACCGCGTAAAGCGTCTTTGTTCTATAATATGTAGAGATAATATGATACTGTTTCGTTTGTCACACCATTGCTGCGGCAACGCTCTCGTGAAAAAAGCCATCATGTGGCAATTTATACTTGTCGCGGTAATTACTGCCGTAATGGGGTTCATCCCTCAGCGGTCCCGCGGCATTAAGAGGCCCCTTCAGGACCGTGGGAACTCAGTGACGGCCAAGCGCGTGAAACACTGTTTTCTATAGCTGTTTCACCCAGAGCGAGACGGGGCGCGGGAAAAGTGAGAGGCAATGCGGCTGTATGAGTATACGTATTCGTGTCCTTTCGCGAGTATGTAGTTGTAGTTGTAATGTAATAGATCTATTTTTCCAAAATTGTTCGTAGTTCAGCTGCCATTTCATAATATTGCCTACTTTTAAACTATTATTTATTTTAAAATAGTCTGTAACTCAATGGATCTCAGTTATCTGAATAATTATTATTAATAAACTTCAGGAAATTATTAATAATAATAATTTCTACATTTTATTAGGTATTTCAAAATCTTTTTTTTTTCTGACAAGTACAACACATTATTGATGTTTTCAAGGTAGTTTGACTTCAATAGACAGTGTAATAATGTAAGTAAATAACAGCTGAAAGTAACCCCTTTTTCGGCGCGAAAAACGCATCTCTCTAATTTCTCTCAGGCAATTTTTTTATTATAAAAACTATTTGCAAACCTCCATATTGGTCATCTACTGATATAAACCAAGTTTCAGCAAAATCCAGCCTGTAGTTTAGAAATTAAACTGGAACTACGTTTGTATGGGAAAATGGTACTCTAACGCCCTCTTAAGAAAAGTAAATGCTGTTGCTCTTCTGTCGAGAGTGAGGCTTGTTGTTGTCGTATAAGTGCCACTCGCACAGACTGTTACCTAAAACCATGTACTAGCAGTGTCAGCACACAACAACCTGGCACTCGCAGCATATAGACTACAACTAAACCATGATACTTCAGTGTAACAACTACAATAAACTACCATGAAGAACACAAGATCTTCTCCTTCCACCACCGTTTTATCATCACCGGGTGTGTAGTCTGGCCACCACCTTCAGGCAGACTATACATACAAGATGTAAAGGCTAGACATGCGCGAAACAGTGCACTTCGAAGTCATGATATATTTCATTACATTTCATACCGCGTGATATTACCTTACATCATGGCACCAAACATGACACATGACAATTCAATTCAGCACAGGTCATGAAATGAAACATGACACGTGATGAAACATGACACGTCATGAAACATGGCATTTCAGCACACTTTCATTGCAGTACAGTTATTCATTTCATTGCACCAGATGACATAAAACATGACATCATGGTATTTCAGCACACTTTCTTTCATCGTTTCGTTTATTTATTTTTTTACTGATTCTTTGAGAATAGATGTGAAATTTGCCGCAAACATTATTTTATCCTTCGAGATGTGTCGAATGCGAGATGCCCGAGAATTATCCCCCTGGTGTCATGAAATGAATAACTGTACTGCAATGAAAGACCATGATGTCATGTTTCATGTCTGCAATGAAAGTGTGCTGAAATACCATGATGTCATGTATCATTGCATTGACATGAAACATGACATCATGGTAAATACCATGAAACATGACATCATGGTAAATACCGTGAAACATGACATCATGCTAAATACCATGATGTCATGTTTTATGTCATCTGATGTAATTAAATGGTCTGTGCCATGCTTTATTCTCTCGTGTAATGGGTAATATTTCATGACGCCGTGGTGTAATATGTCTTTTGTAATATTATGAGCATTACCTACACATGTCTAGTAAAGGCCCTTGACCAAAGTGCCAAAGTGCAAGCTAATGCAGTCAGGGCTACCCTAATGCTTTCGGGCCACTCAGTTTCGGCAGATTGTCGGATTTAGTGTGCCTCTTTTGTGACCTTATGTAGTTGTCTATTTTTTTATGTTCGTTAGGATAATATAAAATATATTACCTATGTAGATCTTAGTCTTAACATGCCAAACATGGACGTATTACCTAATACAAATGGTTAAACCGTAAGTACATTAAGCTTTTTGTAGTCGTTGATATTCCTGTACGTACATTAAATTTAGTGTAACTTGCTCAATATATTAAAACGGATGCATTTTTTATTCGGATGGGTGAAAATGTCCCCCATTGTTGCAAAATCAAAGCACCATAGTGAAGGTCAGCAATTCGGAACCCAAAGTTTTTTGTTCGAAAGTCCGTAGACCAAAAAAAAAATATAGAAATTAGTTTCTCAATATTGTCTAAAGATAAGATTAAGCCAATAACGGACTTTCGAACAAAAAACTTTGCGTTCCGAATTGACACGCCCGTCCGACTCTATAATTATTCGATTTTAGACTTCGCCCTTTTGCATGCTCATCAAAGATTCAAATCATTCTGCATCAAAGCTCACAGCTTGGCGTTGTATTTATACTCCCTTTAACCAGGTACCTGCCGCTCCTCATAGCTTACGCATTTCCGGTTGTAAACAACTGAAATATAGGAGGTGATAGGAAGGGGCACTACATAATATTGTGCATGATTGTTGTATGCCCCACTTGAAGTGTAGTGATAGAGAACGAATAACATTTTCATCTCCCTCAGCTCGGAAAGTATGCTGTATAGAAGCATAGGATTAGTCAAAAGCCTATTTTAAATGTTCTGCATTTTAGCAATTTGAACGCGACGCCCTAAGGTGAATAAAAAGAAATAAAGGAACTCCTTTGACTCACCTGTCAAAGCCAAGCAGTACCTAGTTGTATTGTTTTTTTTTGCATCTAACATAATCATTTCCTCGCTCATGAGATGAAAAGTTGTGTTTCGCATGGATGCAATATTATTTGCGTTTCGTGCTCCTGAATACAAGCACGCGCTGCAAACAATAGGTCTTGCATCCTTTCAAAACAAATAACTATTAATTATAGGCCACTCAATTTTTACTTCAAGTCTGAACATAAAATGTCTGGAGCTTCATAAAAGTTAAATTCGCAAATAAATCACGAAAAACAGTAGGGCAAAAACTAAACCGACGAAAATTATTCCACCCAGCTTATTTCATAACCATAATTCAAATGAAAAGTTTAGATTACACAAAACCGCAACAACGCATTGCGATTGCGCGGTGTGTAAATTAAAGGGTGGTCGGTTCAAAGTTTTGATTCATTTTCCGAATTAGGATACATTTAGACCGATCGCGTTTCGGTAAACTATAAGATATCTTTAAGTAGAATGAAAAACACAATAAAATATTGAGTGTACGCAGTGATGTCATGGATGTCTAAATCCTCTAAATCTAAAAAATCATATAATATCCTTATAAAAAACTCTTTTACTTGGGAAAGTTCTCAGCTTAGGTTTCTTTCTAATTAACTTATTCGTCCGGCCGTTCGGTCGACATCTTGTGTTTACTTTATTGTTTTAAAATTATACTTTATACTTTATTGCACACGAGAAAAAAATACAACATAAATTGCATACAGAAAAGTAGTGGTGTACATGGCGGACTTATTTCAGGAGAAATCTCTTCCAGTCAACCCTAGGTGTGGTGTAATGGCATGTGATAGCGGGAGGGGAAATAGTGCACAATAAGTAAATAAAATACATACTAACATGCATACTACGGTAAATATATAAAGATAATATATAAACAGTACTTATTTAAAGATCGTATACACTACATAATTAAATAAATACATACATATACTACAATATATATTATTATACTAAGCATTTATGATGTAGAAAGGTAATACTCTTTTAGCTTAGCCTTGAAGGCGGCTACTGATGAACTTTCCCGTATAGCCTTTGGCAAACGGTTCCACTGCCGAGCAGCGCGCACAGTGAATGAAGCTGAGTAGAACTCAGTCTTGCAATCTGGTACCAGCAATGTTCTCCTGTCACACTCCCTCTGAGGCCTAGCACGGGGGGGCAGAAGCGAAAACCTCTGACGCAGGTATTGGGGGGCACTGGGGTTCTTAAGGATGTTGTATAAAAGTGACAACATATGCACGTTGCGGCGCATACGGATTGGGAGCCACTTTAACTGTCGTCTGAAGTCCGATACGTGGTCATACTTCTTGAGACCAAATATAAATCGTATAGCCAGATTTTGGAGTCGTTCGAGCTTTTCGACAACGGCCTCAGTCGCATCCATGAAACAGACGTCAGCATAGTCCAGCAGCGGCAACATGAGAGACTGAGCAAGTAGCACTTTTGTTCTGAATGGCAAGAAGAACTGAAGCCTTTTGAGAGAGTGGAACGAGAAGTGCATCCGTTTGCTGATCTCATTAACTTGCGCTTGCCAGGAGAAGGTGCAGTCCATAATAAGGCCGAGATTCTTCACCTTATCCGTGAAGGGGATAGTAACACTATTGTAGTTGATAGAGGGCAGCTGGTCCCAAGGTAAGCTATCTCTCAGCCGTTTGCTGCCAAACACAATGGCCTGCGACTTCAACGGGTTGACCAGAAGACCGAAGTCTTGTGCCCAATCCCGGATAGCAAGCAGGTCATTATTTATGGCAGCGAACGCTGCTACCGCGTTTTTTAGTTTAGCACTCTCGTCATTAGGGTCGGATCCAGCATCGAAGTGTCGGTAAATCTGGAGGTCATCGGCATAGAGGTGGTAGTTTGACGAAAGGGCGTGGGTGATCTCATTTATGAATATGGAGAATAACAGAGGTGAGAGGACTCCTCCCTGAGGGACACCCGCCCTCAACTCACACCAGGCCGACGATACCTCATCAATACAGACACTCTGCTCACGTCCACGTAGGTATGAGCTGAACCACTCCAAAACAGAAGAAGAGATGTTGCAGGAGCGAAGAATGCCAAGTAAAATGTCAAAGTCAACGGAGTTAAACGCACTGCTGAAGTCAAGTAAGGTAACGAGTGTCAGTTGTCTGTTGTCCATAGCCAGACGGATGTCGTCAGTCACTTTAACCAGAGCACTCACAGTGCTGTGGAAGGGACGGAAACCAGATTGGAAGGGACTCAGGAGATCGTTTTTGTCGAGAAAGCAATATAGTTGAGTGTGTACTTCGTGCTCAATAATTTTGGACAGGATAGGTAGAATCGAGATAGGACGAAATTGTGAGAACAGGACGGGATTCGATATTTTTGGTAAAGGTATAACCTGAGCCTTTTTCCAAGCGGAGGGGAAGGAGTTGGTGGATAAGGAGAAGTTGCAGATGTGAGTGATGGTAGGTACAACATAGTCTAGAATAGGTAGCAACATGTCACGACTCAGACCATCGCTACCCACTGCTTTAGTAGTTATAGACAGAAGGCGCTTTTTAACACTACCCTCACTAATCTCACGAAAAGTAAAAGGGTCGCAATCGGGTAAATGTTTTTGGGCTAGACGTGAGAGTGAAGTAGTTTTGGTCAGGCTGTCAAGTAACACAGGAGGAGTCGAGAAGTGAATGTTCAGTGCGTTATAGTCAATGGTCTTAGAGAGTGGTTCAGTGGATTTTCCAACACCCAGCGTCCTAAGGAACTTCCACACCTGCGGAGGTGAAAGTTGGTCGATTGAAGAATGCACGTGTTGCCGCTTCGCATCCCTGCAAAGCCTGTTGCATCGGTTACGGAGAGCTTTATAAGTAACCATTGATTCCGAGGTATGATGCTTCTTATACTTATGCTTGGCGCGGTCCCGTTTGGCCATTAGATTTTTTATCGCCGGAGTCAACCATGGAGCAGGAAAGTGCTTGACTCTAACCTGTCTGAAGGGAGCGTGTAAATCGTAGATGCGTGTGAGAGTAGATATAAACAGCTCGACCTTATCATCGATCGTCTTGGCGTCCAGAATCACAGACCAATCAAGTTTACCAAGGTCTTCCTTAAGGCGATCTACATCCATATCTCTGAAGTTCCGCTGCAGTATGACTTTACTACGACGCTTCGGAGGACGACACTTGTAGGACACGTATAGAAGGTCGTGGTGAGAGAAAGGTGCCGTCATTTGACCGTGGGCACAAACGGATCTCGCTTTCGAAACTATTATTAGGTCAAGCAGAGTAGGAGAACTGTTAGGGGGGTGATGCGTAGGTGAAAGCGGGAGAATATGGAGGTCCAACGAAGAAGTTATGGAATTGAGAGATTTTGAACGAGAATCATCCAATAGTAGGCACGTATTAAAATCTCCCATTATGATTATTTGGTCGTACAAAGGCCTAAAATTGGTCATAAGAGCTTCAAACGCATCAAAGTAACTAAGACTACGATTGGGACTGTAAGTGATACCTAGAAGAATTTTGGAACTATGTAAAGATACTTCGACAAAAAGATATTCAAAGGATGTTTTATAAGGGACAGGACATGCACTCTGAGCAATGACGGTGCATGGAATATTGCTGCGCAGATACAGACAGACCCCGCCACCGACAGTGCCAATTCTGTCGTTACGAAAGAGTCTGAAGCCATGAAGAGGAAACAGTGTCGAGGGAAGAGAAGGGGCAAGCCATGACTCCGTAACAAAGATGCCATCAATCTCCTGATTAGTGAACGCGGTGAGAAAGTCTGTGTATTTATTTATTTATTTATTAAATTAGGAAAGCCAACAGAATCCTTAATAAACATTAAAATTATAATTAGGTACATGGTTTTTGGTCTGATAAGGATGCCAATTATAGGCTCACACAACATTCGTAATAATTAATTATTGGGTAATATAAAGTTGAATTATTAGAGTGAATATCAAATCTTACTTACATACTAAAATCATGTAACAATGACATAAACTTTTATACTTGAATACTTGAATAACATTATTTAAGTACGTAGCTGTAGCTACTATATTGTATTCATCATAAAACTAGAAAAAAATTATAAAGGAGTTACAATTAATGAGATCATTGAGATCACTGAGTTATTTTATTACTTTGCGTGCAATGGTTTTGAAGCTGAGGAAGCTGTCACAATGGACGTCCACATCATACTCGATATTAAAAGAGTTGTTAAATAGTTTCATCATCCTTAATATTGGTGAAAATTTGCCAAGATTGGTATAGTTGAAAGTATTTGTTTGAAAAAGCCTACGGTTGGATGATCTTGTGTTGGGTCTTGGAACAGAATAATTTATGTGTTCAAGGAGATCAGGCGAGTCAAGCATGTTATTAACAATTTTAAAAAGAACAAAAAGGTCAAGCTGTTTTCTACGAGTATCTAATGAAGTAATGTTAAAATGACCTAGCCGTTCACTATAAGAGCAACGATAAGGGCAGGCGCGGTCTTTGAAGGCGAGAAATCTGGTGAATGCACGTTGTACCTTTTCAATCCTAGTTGAATTGGATTTGTTATGTGGGTTCCAGATAGTAGATGCATATTCAAGGTGACTTCTAACAAAAGCATTAAACAGACAGATTATGGGCATGACATTTTTGAAGTCTTTGCATGTTCTTTTTATAAATCCTAGCATCTTGAACGCTTTATTGACTATATTGTCTATGTGGTTTTTAAATGAGAGTTTGCTATCTAGAAGTACACCTAAATCGCGAATTACAGTTACTTCTTGGAGAGGTATATTAGCAAGATGATAAGCAGAAGGAATGGGTTTTTTCTTCTTGGTGAACTTAATGTGAAAGCACTTTTTAACATTTAGTGTCATATTATTTAATTTGCACCAGTTGTGTATTGCATTAAGGTCTTGTTGTAGTAATGACGCTTCATCAGAATTAGTAATAACTTTATAGAGTTTTAAGTCGTCTGCGAAGAAAGAGAATTTGCTATGTTTTATATGATGACAGATATCATTGATGAATAATAAGAAAAGTATGGGTCCCAAGTGGGAGCCTTGCGGAACGCCTGATGAAGGTGAATATTCTGTAGATGTATAGCCGTTGATGGTGACAAGTTGAGTGCGATGAGATAGATATGATTTTAACCACTGTAGAAATACCCCGTGAATACCGTAGTTAGCCAGCTTACTGATAAGCAGATCGTGGTCGACCTTATCGAATGCACTGCTGAAGTCAGTATATATTGCATCAACCTGTTTCTTAGCGTCAACAGCCTTCCTGATTTATGATATGTAATGAGCATAAATGCTCTGAGCATTTATATGCACCAGGTTAAGATTGGGCGACTTGGACGGAAACGCAGACTGTAATTTTGTGTGAAGTGGGGCACCATTATCCAAAACTGAATCATCATCATCACTGTGCGCACTCTCAAAGTCATCAGAGGAAGAGCAAGAAAAAAAATCATAATCAAGAGGGATATTGTCAGACATAAGCCGGAATACAATAAATAATAATAAAATAATATAAGTACAGTACTTATATAAAATATAAAAGTATATAAGGTATGTACTTAGGTATGTAAATACCTAACAATATAATAATTTAGATATAGGTTCGATAAACTCTAAAGAGTAACCTAACCAAGGGCTGGCTAGCCGACATTACTTTTTAAACATACATTTTCAACTTGTTCACAAACATAACAGCAGTTCACAAACATAATCTGGAAAAAAGTTAACGGAAAATTCGTTAATTTAATCTTGACGGCAAAATAATAGCAAAATAGAACGCAACCAAAATACCGTTTCGCGACTAAGTAAAATAACCGTTTAAAATAACACTCTGTGGCGCGCTCGTCGCTAACCTGTGATATTTGTCAGTTTGACAGCTTTGGTTGACTTGCTTGACTTGACAGACAGGTGAACAAAATTAAATGTAAAATTGTAAACAGTAGAAGAAATCAAACTACCCAAGTTGAAACAAAGAAAAGTGTTACATTACACTGGTTTACTGCGCGCAGCTCGAGTGGATCTTACACCGAACTAAATCCGATAGAATCCGCATTACGTATAAAATCACAATAAAAACTTGTCCCCACAGAAACAAAAGATATCAGCAATAGGACAATACGAAACATCATTTCGACCATACGTCTAATATTCGAATGTCAACCTTATCGCATTAGTGTACAGTTTTACTTTAATTGCATGGACTACGAGCAAATAAGCTCCCAAAGGCAATTTGGGCATCTATTTTTCCAGACACATTTCAGAGTTCTATGTTGTATCTAGTTTTATCCTTGATCGAAGGGATCTTACTACTTTGGTAGCGGGTTTTTCCTTAGGGGCCGGCTTATTCTTCAGTAAGGTTTCGGCGACTGAAGCTAAGGGAAACTTCTTTGTGAGCCCCTGCAACTCGTCCATGGAAGCGATCTTCTTACGGCTCTTGTCAGGGCACAGAATGACCACCATCCCATCCGTCGACCAGCAATTAGCCATCCCAAAGTGCTTCCTGGCAGCAGAGTACACATCCTGCCTAGTTCTTGTTAAAAACTCGGACGCAGATATTGGGGAGCCTTTCAGAGAAGTCTTTGCGCTCCAGACCTCGCCTCTCACTCTAAGTGAAGTAAAACGGACAAGAACTGGTCTACTTCGGTTGCCGTCCTTCTTTGATCCCAGTCGATGACAGACCTCCACAACAGATGGATCGTTGATCGGCAGCTTCATCTGGTCACCGAGTACGCCGAATACCTTCTTGTGAATGTCTTCATCACCTTCCTCGGGAATCCCATGAAGCAGAAGGACCTTACGTCTCGCAAAGGTCTCCTGTCTGTCCTGAGCCGCCGCAAGAACATCCACCTGCAGCCTCAGAGCGGCGAGCGTTGCCAATACGAAGTCCTTGAAGACTTGGTAATCGTCACTTGGAGTGACTGGCACAGCAGCACTGGACACAGAAGCGCCGGATACAGGAGCAGACTGCTTGGAGACACGCTGCTCGAATTGTTGCATTCGTGAAGTGAAAGTTTCTGTGATATCCTCCAGCTTCCTGTTTAACTCCGCGAAGGTGTCCATGATGTTATGTAACTCAAAGTGTAACTCACAGAAGTCAGTATCAGTGTGACAAAGCAATGTCAGCGGGCACAGCTGAATAAGGTCAGTCCAATAACATAAATATTATGTAATTTCTCCTTTAAATGTAATTTTAATTAAATATTTAATGGGAGCTAAAAATTTTGGTATGTCACTTATTTCTCTGCCTACCCGAAAAAGTTAATGTATGTTGTTCAACCAGTCAAACAAACAATAATTATTATTATGGATACGAGTATGTCACTCAATAAACTCACATTTCGATGGCTCCTACGTAAACTACCGTATGTTCAAAAAGCTAACTTTCCAGGAGAGCCATTTAAAGATGTTTTCTTTAACCGTTCTTTTGATTTTAAAGCTTTTGGTTTGAAATTTTTACCATAATTAGGTTATTTTGGGCTCGATTTTTATGTGCTAAAGTAAAAGCTGTAATTTGAATACTTTTGGAGATATTGTTGTTACGATTCTTTACGACGGGGTAACGCAGTAAGAAAATATCGTATGTTAATCTTACCATTTTTTACGGCGTGGATGAGGTGACTGAAAATATCGTATGTTTCACATACCATGTTTTACATGGATAAATCGCAGGTAAAATGACATGTATGTGGCACTTACAGTTTTTTACTTTGTAAATCACATGAAAAATGGTATGGTATGTAACATTAATTTAGTAAATACATGGGGAAATATTAAAATTTTAAATGGGACCAGATGTTTATCTAAGAGATAATTCATATTTACTTAATTCATTATATTTAGTAGAACCTAAACCTAAATTTTAAAGAAACATTTATATGAAATAACTTTTTATACTTCCTTATGTTTCCATTCCACTAATCAATTTGTATATTTCCTATTTTTCCAACTTTCCCCTTCGAAACTGCCACCGGGGTGGGGACTTCGGTAAAATTAGTGGCGCTTACCACCCTGGCAAATAGGAATTTTATTTTCAACAGTTTCCTTGAAGCTCACGACCGAATCAACTATTTATTATTTCCGACTTCAATAATTTAATGAAAAAGTACTAGACTTAAATAAAGTAGGAGTAGCCTATTGTAGACTCTCTGCCTCAGTGATTTTCATATTACTTGGGTTTTTTTTAAAGGCTTGCATAAACTCTAAAGAGGCCTACTTTAGGCTAACCAACCCCGATATTATCCGTTGATGAGCTCGAAAAGGACGGTTGGGAAATAAATTTCATATTTGCCACTGAGGTGGTAAACGCAGCAATTTTTTCTCAAACACCATGCCGGTTACAGTTTTGAAGAAAACAGTTAGGAATAAAGACTGTAAATTAGTAAGATATGAACAATCTTAAGAATTCCTGTAAATTTTAACGAATCTGTATTGGGAATTCATATTTGGAAATTTAGGATGATGTTGTCACATAGTTATTCTTCAGTGCCAGGTTTCAGGATAACTTGTATCAGCCATTTTCCTATTCTTACTCAGGACATGCAAAAGGCTAAGAGCTAAACTTTACCTAAACTTTCAAGCTTAGGAGTCCATGATAGTTATCCCAAGAAGACTGCAGCAGTCACTCAGACTCAGACGTGTATTTTCTCTGGCGTAGATTGACAGATAGAATACTCTTTGGTTGTGGTGGTTGTTGGTTACTTTGTGATCCAAAGATGAGTCAGACATTTCACCTATTAGTATACAGACTTAGTAAAAGAAGCCAAGCCAAACACAGTGTACTTTAGGCAAAAATGAAAGTTTTGGAATATACAATACACCACGCAGATCGGAGTTTCAGTTTGGCTTACTATTGGGTTCATACTTAGAAACGTTCATATACTGTCTATAGACCTCAGATCAGTGGCTTTTATATATAAAGGCCACTGACCCATTAACATCTTCTCGTTACCATGCACATGAACACCGCGTGTCTAGGAACTAGGCCAAATGAAATTAATGGTGACGGTTGAGCTTGTCAAGCATACAAACACAGTTCTCAACAAGTCTTGAGTCCATCCAACTGGCCAAAAGAATTCATTTAGAATAAATACAGATTTATCTATGACTTTAATCCTTGAATTTATTAACTTACAGGCTATGAACAGATTTTCAGTCTAAAAGTCTGCTGCAAACTACCCCAAGATTAGGCCTTTTTAAATCCTTAGGATCTAAGTTTGTGAGTATTTGATGAACCAAATGAGGATCTCTTAATCTTTGTTTTGAAGCTCCTTTGTGGAGAGTGTTTGTATCCTCAGTAAAAAACCTTCATGTGTTTGGTGTTCAACTTCTATTGGTATTGATTTGCCTACGCCAAGTCGAGTCTCGGAAATTTAGAACCCGGGTAATTAAAATTTCATCGTCAACTAAAGCGTATCTCAAGCATGCATACAAAAACGGTTGGTCAGTCTATAAGAAACCACATTCGTGTGTCATTTCAAATCCTTGTTAAAAATAACTCTAGTGAAAGTGAAGGTCCCAAACAGTAGTGTGTAATTTACCATCATGAAGTAAGTATACATATTTGTTTTCCACCATACGATACACAAAGCGGAAACTTTTATGTTATGGTTTTGTTTTGATTTTTAGTTTGTTCCATCCGTTTAATAAGTAGTCGATTTCAGTGATGGTTTTGTATTAAAACTATTTTTCTAACATAAAAAAGACGTTATTATTAATCAAATCTGCTTTAAGTGGTATAAACAATTTGAATTATTTGAATATTTGAATAAACGATCTAATTTTTTTCGTTCAACCTCCATGCAAACTATCGTATCTGTAAGATATTGTCTTAGGCTCAGCTTAATATTGCAATGTAAATAAATCTAAGTGACACATACAATAGTTAACAGGTTCATATAAACCAAGTAAATAATCGTACGTGTTACATACGATACAACATCACTTTTTATCGACGTAGAACAAAATGGTATGTGTAACATACTATAGCATACCCCCTCGAAAAACCTACGTACGTAATCGTATGTGTTACATATTATAGTTTTGAACAAGATTGATAGAAAACGCAGTAAAACTAACTAAACTGAATACTTAAGACGACGTACGTCTCACAACTAGCGCCGCCAATGGAAAAAAAATCATATCTTTTTTTTGGATGCGTTTTTAGCAAAAAACGCTCCTGCGATTCCTCAACGCGAGGCTTAACTATTTTTAGGACCTAAGGTTTGGATTCCAGATCCTAGAACTTAAGAATGCAATCGATTCTCGCCAAAAGTGGCCACTTTTGGCGAGGATCGATTGCATTCGTAGGAAATTCAATCCTGGAATCCAAACCTTAGGTCCTAAAAATAGTTAAGCCTCGCGTTGAGGAATCGCAGGAGCGTTTTTTGCTAAAAACGCATCCAAAAAAAAGATATGATTTTTTTTCCATTGGCGGCGCTAGTTGTGAGACGTACGTCGTCTTAACATGTTTAGTAAGAACATGCCTCATAACAAAACACAAGCTCAGATCTACGTACTTTCCACGTAGAGAATGGTAAGTTATACTTACGGTAGGCGTAGCATGCATTGTGTCCCACGTAAACTACCGCAAGAGGTCAATACGATAGTTTACGGCGCGCCCGTGATCAACATACGATAATTTACGTCTGAAAAAATCTTCATTTTTTAATATTATTAAGTTTTTGTTTTTGGGATTCATGCGAAATAATCATCTAATGACAAAAAACGAAAAACATGAAAATCGCCATTTTGTGGGATACGGTAGTTTACGTAGGAGCCATCGATTTATGAAATCAGCAAGGTTTCGAGTAAATACTACAAATATGAATTGTTATTTCACGTAAATTCATAAACCCTTTTCAGTTATTTTGATTACATTTCAGTCATACCGTGAATAAAATAAACAAGGACTAACTCAATTCAGTCTAACTTGGACACAGTTATTTAAATATAGAAACTGATTTTGTTTTGCGTTTTCAGAGCACTTTGTTTGCCACGAAGCGTTAGAAAATATCTGCTTTGAACCGAGGAAAGAAGGTAAACATTGTTATTTGTATAAATATAATCGTTCCTTAAAGTGTGCAATCTTCTAACAAAAATCGCTTGCTTGTGACGTAACGGTTTGTAGGGGTTCTATATTCCTCATGCTAAAACTCACATGCCTTTGTTAGCTAAGCATCAACTTTGCTCAAAATGGATCGAATCGCGGTTATTTATGAAAACACTTGCCGCTCCAGCCTGCCCGCCCGCCATTTGACTCGACCAAAATGTATAGGTACGAATAGTTGACTAATCATAAAGCCAGAATACGTCACAATTACGAAGCAAATACTTCCCTTTCAACCATGTCGCAGCCATGTTTGCCGTACACTACAATAATTAGAATAGGGGCCTTAGCCTGTAACGCAATGGTAAAATGGGCTCCCGGTTGACGGCTTCAATTACGATTTATTAATGCTGTCGGTCCTTTTAATGTTTTCGTAGTACAGCAAAGAATATTCTGATTCTAATTCTAGAGGATTAATTCGATGGTTGTAGGAGAAAAACGAGGAAATCCCGATTTTATCCTTTTATTGGGACGCCATCGATACGGCATTGCGTTACAGGCTAAGGCCCCTGTTGAAAGGACCGCCAGTGTAATTATAACGAGTGGAGCCCCCGGCCCGGACCCACAGATAGCCAGTGGTGACTTTGGTGACTAGATTGGTAAGAGAAACACAGAGGGTCCCGGGAGTTCATTTTGGGGATTTTCTAAAGCTAAAGTAAAAAAAAAAAACTGTTTCTTTGAGAACAGATTTGCTTCTACTATTTTAGATACTTATGTCTGGCGCGAGGGGAAAAAGGCCTATACCCAACAGTGGGCAGAAGTGGGCTGATGATTATGTCTGTAACGCGGCTCGTAGCGAAAAATTGAAGGGTAACAAAGCAAGTCCAGAGAGGTAACAATGTTGCAAGTCCAGAGGGGTAACAAAGCAATACGGCGCGCGAGGCTGTTGAATTTTGAAGTGAAAAAATACCTATCTGTTCTTTAAATATCTGTTGGTTGATAAAACTAAGCCTATAATTAGTTTCATGCTAAATTGTTGCTCCTAATGTTTCAAACCTAGGCACATGGGTACATGAAACATGGGAGTCTGACCAAGAGATTAAGACCCGGATCGTAATTGACCGTGCATCCTTCAATAAAATGAAGAAGGTGTTGTGCAACCGAGACCTTAACATCAATCTCCGAATCAGAATGCTTCAATGCTACATCTGGCCAACTGCGATGTACGGTTGCGAAGCCTGGACCCTAAAGGACGCGACCTGCAAGAAGCTGGAGGCATTCGAGATGTGGTGCTACTGAAGGATGCTGAGGATAAGTTGGGTCCATAGAGTCACGAATGTGGAAGTTCTACGACGCGTCAGTCGTTCCCGAGAACTCATGTTGACCATAAAAAAGAAGAGGATAAGCTACCTAGGACATGTGCTTCAACACGACAGGTACCGACTTCTTCAAGTGATCATGATGGGCAAGATTAAGGGGAAGAGGCGTGCTGGTAGAAGAACAAAGTCGTGGCTCAGAAACATCAAGGAATCGATGGAGATAGCCAGCGTCGAACATCTATTTCGCTTGGCAAAGAACACAGAAGAATATGAAGAGCTGACGGCCAACCTCTAAGCTCCGCTAAGAAGAAGAATGTTTTAAAATGTAACCTGGCTGCCGTTGTAAGTCTTTCAACCGTTACTATCTATCTTTTATAAAGAAAAAAACCTGGTTGTTGTTGATTAATAACAAACACCGTGTTAGAGACCTTTGGGCAGCCGAAAAACTCTGACACCAGGGAGTGGTCGCTACCTCATACGATAACATAACCTAAGGAAAAAACAACCTGAACTCTACCAAACATTCTGTGTCTTCACATTCTATGAACAGGTCCTGCTGATAACCGTGTGGCTCTCAAATTGGATTAACAGGGAGACACTGTGATTGTCCAACAGCCTTCGGTAAAATTTGATCGAGTTTAGCGCGTTAATTATACAGCCTAATGGGGTATAAGCGACTAATGCAAATGGCTGGATTAGACGTTATCTATTCCGATAGCCTTGGCTGGACTGGAGACTGGGTTAGTATCGGGTGGTCTGAAATGCAAATGGTTTGTGGTAACAGCTCGTACAATTTGCAGGTGTAAGAAACATCTCATCTGAAAATCAAAATGTCAACAGTCATTATTATTGAATTAACATAAAGGTAGTCAAAATAGCTGGTCGCCTAGGAAGAACCTCGTTAGATACCTATTTTGCAGTTGAGAATATTTTCTAACTCGCCTTTTATTAGCAAATCGCCTTAATTTGTTTCTAAATATTAGGTCAATAATGATCTTTCGGAAAAAAAATGTATTCCAAAATAGAACAATTAGCTACCTAGTTGTGAATTTATCAAACTCCTAGTCGTTCCAAATGATTTCTGACGAGATGTTTCTTGGACCGATTTCTTTTTGTCATATACAACTTGCATTTTAGACCATCAGATACTAATCCTGGAGATTACTAGAGGAGGGTTCACAGCCTAGGTTTTATAGCCCTCTTAGCCGTAACGTTCGGATTAATTAATTTTGAGCCGTCACAATATGCCAAATATGTTAATCAGAAACTCGAGACAATCAAGCAGTTACCTGTACTGGTACCACGAGTGCTTACTGTCAGTGTCACTGAAAGTGACAAGTTGCATAAACAACCTTACTACTATAGTATTAGGATACATGACAGACGTCCGGCGGACGTCCGGCACAGCTTTTTCGCACTCGTGGTAGCTATACTGTTTAGAAATGTATTAAGATTAAGTGTGTTATGACAAAAGTCTGTAAAGTTTAAGAGGTATTTGAAAATTGGATGGAATATTTGATCTATTCTGATCACAGAAAAAATACTGTCAAAAATATAGTTGTGTAACGGGCCTACGTTTACTAATATTGCAGTTAGTATAATATTGAGGGCATAATTTTGGTTATTTTTCACAAAATTATTTTTAATTACTGTTATATTTTTTGGCTTCAGTATCGTGTAAATAATCACCACTGAGTTGGGTGTCACGTTACAAAACAACACCTTGTATAAAGAAATGGTTGGGCCACTTTTTATGATCTAGGAGTAATATAAGAGGTTCTGTATCTTTCTATCAATGTATTCATTATACGATCTGTTTTATCCACTTGTGTTTTATGACGCCTGTCTCATTCCTCATTCTTTTCGATTGGCAACACTCCCTCACCGATCGGAGATAAGTACAACAATATATGTATATGCTCGAGTTTGAGACGAAACAACACTGAATAAATAAAGCACAAAATCTCAATCCACTCTTTCGTTCAAACTTTCCAACCTTTTTATTTACATCGTGGTAGCTAATGAAATAGACAGCTTAAGTGGCCTTCTCTTAACTCAAAATTGTTATTTATTACGCAAGGATACAAAATTATTGTTTGCAGCGGATGCGTGTATTGCATACCGAGCTAGCAAAGGTTTCTAAAATTCAAAATTGCTAAACCACTCGCTACGTTCGTGGCCCAAAACAAGGAACCTGAGCATAAAGAGATATTCGGAAGCACGAGACGCAAATAATATTGCATCCGTGCAAAACACACGACTTTTCATCTCACAGAGCGAGGAAATGCTTATCATGATTATTTATGTTAGATGCAAGAAAAATAATTGACAACTATGTACCTAAAGGCTAGCGAAATGAGGTTCCTTCTTCTTTGCTTTAAGAGTTAAAGTCAAAATAGTTCCTTCATTTATTTTTATACACCATAATGGCGTCGCGTTCGAATTTCGAAGCACGCAAAAATGCAGATACTTCCACGATCGTATGTTTATAGTAACATCATACTTTGCGAGCCTAGGAGATGAAAAGGATACTTTAAGGCGCCGTGCATAGTGAATAGCCTTCGCGCCAAGAAAAATGCACAAAATCGGTTCCTGTATCAAATACACTAAACAAATCGAAAATGTTCACATATCAAACCCTAGAATTAGGTGAGACCTAATTCTAGGGTTTGATACAGCCAGTTTTGTGTGGAGATTCGTAAACGTTTTGAGGATATTTTTTTTACAAACAAAATATCTTTCAATCTGTTAGGGATATCAACACAAAACTGGCTGTTTTAGATAGCTCACACCTAATTCTAGGGTTTGATATGTGAACATTTTCGATTTTTTTAGTGTATTTGATGCAGGAAGCACGTCGGACAAGCGCCTAAATGAAAAAGGGGCATCCGTGTATTGCTGATTATACTTTGTCGGGCTGTACTTCTACAGCCTCCTACATCGCGTCGTAACTCGAGACGTATCGGCGCAGTGTGTTCATAAACCGACGGGCGCCGTAAAGGGCCGTTCATTCGGGAGAAATATGAAAATGTCACCGCGGGCGGCGAGTGGCAACCCGGGCGTCGGAGAGTGAACGGGAAATGGATGATTGAATCGCTGCTGTGAGACAAACGCTGCATTTCTTATTGTGTTTCTGTTTAAATGGTTTCAGTAGGACACTTTTGGCGAGAATCGATTGCATTCTTAAGTTCTGGGATCTGGAATCCAAACCTTAGGTCCTAAAAAAGCCTCGCGTTGAGATTTTGAAGGAGAGTTTTTAGCAAAATCATGTTTTTTTTTCATTGGCGGCGCTAGTTGTACGCCGCCAATGAAAAAAAATATGATATCTTCTTTTTGGACGGGTTTTTTGGTAAAAACGCTTTTTTACGCTCTTGACGCAAGGTTAACTATTTTTAGGACCTAAGATTTAGATTCCAGATCCTAGAATGTACGAATCCCGACGCCGCTAAAATTTGCCACTTTTGGCCATTTTATTCGTAGGTTCTAGGATCTGGAATCTAAACCTTAGGTCCTAAAAATAGTTAAGCCTCGCGTTGATATCTAATGAAGAGTTTTTAGCAAAAAAAGCATCCAAAAGAAGATATGATTTTTTTCCATTGGCAATGCTAGTTGTGCCTAGGTATTTGTCTCAACCTAAAAACATAATATAATTTTACCGATTTATCATATCGAGGTGAGAACTTTTACCGGATTTTACACTAGTTTATTATCTGGGGGCACGGCATATTTCTTTATTATTATAGTTAATGTTGTGTGACTTGGCCGTTCAGGTAAACCAGGTGCTCCACGACACAATTGCACCAATCTGACGCCAGAACCGCTTGTGTACCCTTCAACGGCCATCTCACACAACATTAACTATAATAATAAAGAAATCGCAATAAGGAACCTTAGACTGGGCACGACTTTGTCTAGATTTCATTACTTTTTAGAGATAGACAAGCAACTCCATCGAGACTTGGCTAGTTTTTTACAGAATGTTTTTGGTGGGATTTCTTTTTACATTTTGCCAACATAAATCCTACGAGCAATTGTGTCGTTGCAATAAAAAACGTTGTTGATTCAGCATAATCAAATAAATCGAAATCCGTAGTGCTTGTTTTCAGTCGGTGCGTGGTAACGGAACAAGCGCAAACGGTGTCATTGGCTTCCCAATTATTATATTTTTTGTTTTAAAGTGTTAATAAAACAAGTACGATAGTAGTTGGATGATAGTTTGAGTAACGCTTGAAACTAAAAATAAGTTTGTTTTTTTTTGCAATTTTTTTTTTATGGACATATTACCTTGTTCCAGTTGTTCTATAATAACCACGACGTGCGGACACCTCCGTTTTCTCAAAACGCGCGCGCGATGTAGCGCCCGGCTCACCGCAAGCGTTAGTATAATAGTAATGGGGGCCACAATTAAATGATTTTTGGGTATTTTTCACCGAATTTTTTTATGTCTTCGGTATTGTGTAAATAATCACTCCTGAGTTAGGTGTCACTCTACATACAGTTTTTACAGTTTACAACAACACCTTGCATGTCAAACTGATAACCACCTTCGGCTCCACCAAGTCTCTGCCACGCCCTCGGTTTCTGTGTGCAACGAGCTTGGCAATGTTGTGGAGGTGCTACAAACACACCATTCGCACAATCACGACCTTCTTTACAGCTTTGTGCACATGGGGCTTTTCCTTCCAATAACGTTTCCTAATAGACATGTGTAGGTAATGCTTATAATATTACAAAAGATATATTACACAACGGTGTCATGAAATATTACACATTACACGAGAGAATAAAGCATGGCACATAGCATTTCATTACACTAGATGACATGAAACATGACACATGGCATTTCAGCACACTGTACGTACTGCAATGAAAGTGTGCTGAAATACCATGATGTCATGTTTCATGTCTGCAATGAAGAAATACCATGATGTCATGTTTCATGTCTGCAATGAAGAAATACCATGATGTCATGTTTCATGTCTGCAATGAAGAAATACCATGATGTCATGTGTCATGTTTGGTGACATGATATAAGGTAATATCACGCGGTATGAAATGTCTTGAAATATATCATGACTTTGAAGTGCACTGTTTCGCGCATGTCTACTAATGAAGCCATCGTGCAGTAGGTATTTTTCACACGTAACCCCTCCGTCATTCAATCAAGAGATTGCTCCTCGGAATTGGCTCATAAAGTCAAGGCTCAGCGTTTCAAAATCCTAAATATAATATGATATTCGGCAGCGACTCAGCGCTGGCATAAGCCAACAAGATGTATCGGGGAGGCTGATAAGCGAGCTCATCCAATCCGGCGCGGGCCCGTTTTTTCGGGCAGCATTATTATTTATATACGTGTTATCCGTAAAATGGCACCGGAGTAGCGAGCATGTGGTGTGAAACTGGGGCAGAAAGTCCATCGCTAGTTGTGCCTATAATCCGTGCAATTGTAGTGGTTTTAAAGCCGATGGTATTTTGTTGCACTGGTGATTCTAAGCCAAAATACAAAATTTCATCCTAAACGCGCGAAAAAAAATTCACCTCTCCATACAAATGGTGTCGATTGGCGATAGACGTTTGTACTGGGAAGTGTTTTTTTTTCGCTCGTTTTGAAGTAAAATTTTGAAATTTGGCTCAGAATCATGAGTGCAACTATACCTTCGGCTTTAAAACCACTAAAATTCCACGGTGTATACCTTAAATAATCGAGCCTTAACATTTAGTACGTAGTCCCCTATGTATTCTGCTGCCAGGCAAAGGCCCTCCGTAACTTTTTAGCTTAAAATTGGGCTAGCTCATAAACGGCTGAACCAATTTTGATAAAACATCATATCTAAGAACACATGGTAGAAAACCTGCTTTCAAATAAAAAAAAACTGCATCCAAATCGGTTTACCCGTTTAAGAGCTACGCACGGTGCCACAGACAGACACGCAGACAGACAGACTAACCCACACAAATTGCGGTCAAACTTATAACAAAACATAGAGAGAAACTAGCGTCAGTTAATACTTCTGCGATTTTCAACTTTATGCCATGTATCTTCTGCCGTGACTCCTAAAATAACTTTCACATTTTATTTCTATACGCATAGGGGCCAAAATGGTGTAGCATAAAGTTTGTTTTACCCCACAGGTTTATACTCTCAGTACACTGCTGCCAAATTTATAACAGTGAGGGTTTAAGCGAAGCCGGGGTGCTGCACTAGTGCGAAATGTCGCGTTGATTGCCTTCTCCCGTTAACCAATTACTCTTCATAAATTTTTAAAGAATACAAGTTTCCGTATTTGTGTGCCAAATTTCAAACTGTCAACAGCTGATTAACAGGAAGTTATTTTACGGGAAACCGAAGGTTAGGGTTAAGAGATCGTTTTAACTTAAACTTTGGCCTCGACTTCACAGGTGAAAACTGACTTCACTGATTCCAAGTGATCGGCTGCTGTTTGTTGAAGAGTTCCATTCTCCATCTCTGAAGTTATTCATCAGATCTGCACCATTTTTATGGTACCACACGGAAAGTAATCCCTTTCAAATAAAAAAAGAATCATCAAAATCGGTTTATCTAGAAACAAGTTCTAAGCTAACAAACATACAAAAATACGGATCGAATTGAGTAGGTACCTTCTCCTTTTTTTAAGTCAGTTAAAAAAATCGGTTTAGAATATCTTATAGAGTGTGCCTTTTGCTGTGTTTCTGAGGTATTGTCCTGATCAAGTGCTTTAATAATACAATAGAGAAAAAATATTTTTCTATCTACCGATCTAGCTGGATTCATAGAGCACGCATAGATACAGGGTATCAATAATACCGTTCCACGAGCGAGACATAGGCGGCAGTCGATCCCATTGCCTTTTACTAGCGAAGTTGTGGCATAAACCTGGATACAGACTGAACTATTTGACGACCTAAGGGCGTTTGTTCACTTCACCGTCAACCAGAACGGCTGCTTGTCCACCACACCGATCCGAAACGACACCACACGAGTTTTTTCGGCGCCGATTTAACGATAAGACATCTATGTTCCCTTGTCTACTGCGCCGACACGACACGATATCCGAGCTTACGAATTTTTTTTTACGGGATGGCGTGGCGTGACGGGCGTGCAGTGGATAAGTGGCCTTAATTAAGTAAATCTGGGGGCACGGCAGTGCCCCCGCCAGGTCGAGCGTGAAGCAAATACTGTCGTACCATCCTTTACTGGAACCATTCCGCCGCATTTTCAGGCCCCTATTTGAGAACCTCTGGATAAGACCAGAACGCAGAAATTTTCATCATCTAGTAAGCTATAATCACATACTTTAAATCCAAAATTTCAAGTCTGTAGGTCATTTAGTTCCGAAGTTAAGCGAAAGCAAAGTTTCGCATTTATGACACACACTCACTCACTCACTCACTCACTCACTCACTCATGATCATCATAATAGATCTAGTACTTCCCATAAACTCAGAGAGCTGAAATTTGGTACAGAGTTAGGGTTGAATGGCCACATAAAGGGAAAACTATAAAAACTAGGATAATCGAAGATCTGGAGTACCTGGTGACCCTGATTAGAAAACACAAGAGCCCTAATAGAACTAGTACTTCCCATAAACTCAGAGAGCTGAAATTTGGTACAGAGTTAGGGTTTAATGGCCACATAAAGGGAAAACTATAAAAACTAGGATAATCGAAGATCTGGAGTACCTGGTGACCCTGATTAGAAAACACAAGAGCCCAACCAAACTATTATAGATCGACATATACTGCCCTTACAAAAAATATTCAACTTGGTGGGCCGCTTCATTTGATGTCAAAAATCGAAGGTCTGAAGTATCTGGTGAAGAACCCTCAGCTGGTCTCAGCTGTGTAAGAGATTATGGTAATGCCCCCTTCTACTATTGGTACATAAAAATATCGACTGTCATTGCAGAAATCCAGCGTAGTGGGACACATCTTCTAATTTGCTGGCTTACTGCTGGGAAAATGCCTCCCCTTCTGCTTTTAATACGCATATAAATAAAATTAAAGGAAATCTCTGGATAAGACTAGACTGGCTTTTATACTTATACTTACAATTTAACAAGAAGAAATTGTCGAACGATTAACTTTATTCTACTCGAACATTACACAAATTAAAAAACTGTTTCCAATAAGAAAATCTAATGAAATAAATCAATATGCCCACGTTTCTACAAAAAGAAGTGAAATCCCACCAAAAACATTCTGTAAAAAACTAGCCAGGTCTCGATGGAGCTGCTTGTTTATCTCTAAAAAGTAATGAAATCTAGATAAAGTCGTGCCAAGTCTAAGGTTCCTTACTGCGATTTCTTTAGTATTATAGTTAATGTTGTGTGACTTGGCCGTTGAAGGATATACAAGGGTACAAAACCAGGTGCTCCGTGACACCATTGCACCAATCTGACGCCAGAACCGCTTGTGTACCCTTCAACGGCCAAGTCACACAACATTAACTATAATACTAAAGAAATCGCAGTAAGGAACCTTAGACTTGGCACGACTTTATCTAGATTTCATTACTGTTTAGAGATAAACAAGCAGCTCCATCGAGACCTGGCTAGTTTTTTACAGAATGTTTTTGGTGGGATATATTATACAGGGCGTCCCACGGCTATGCCACATGGAGGAAAAGTAATCCTTATCATGAAGCCTTTCGATCGGTATGATAAAACTACAGGGTAATTATTTTTCTCATGTAACGGGTTCGATTCCCGGTTCAACCATGTAATTATTTCAATATCTATGAATGCAGTTTAAATTATTTTTTAAATTAAAATAATGTCTTATTTCAGTAAAATGTTCCATCTACAATATTCAAGGTACTTTCCCTCCATGTGGCATAGCCGTGGGACGCCCTGTATATCGTGTTGTGTCGTGTCGTGTCGGATCGGTGCGGTGGACAAGCAACCATTCTCGGTGACGTTGACGGTGCAGCGAACAAACGCCATTAGGTCATCAGATAGTTCAGCTTCTATCCAGGTTTATGCCGTAACTTTGCTAGTAAACCGCTATTTCAATGCCGTTCTATTCTGTTGACGTCGAGGGTGCGGTGGACAAGCGCCTTTTCTCCTGCCGGCTGGAAACTGAGCTCATTTAGGGCCCAACAGTTACTTTACTCGTTTCAAGTTTCTTTTGTTTTCTGCGCTAAAGACAGACGTGTTTAATGTGCCATCCTCCTAGTACCTAGGGTGGGTTTTATTTGCAACGTTTACACTGATGGGATACCCGTTCAAATTGTCATAATTTATTTTCGAGTTTAATCCTACTTTTGTGCCACAACGAATAATCGAAACAATGATGGAATTAAAGTATGGAATGGAAAAAGTCCGATGTCGTCGACCAAAACATCCGTCTTTCGCTACGACGTAGCACCAGTGTAGCAAGCGCTACGACGTAGCACAGTGTAGAAGTCGCTACGAATTAAATGATCCGCGTAAAAAGGCATGATTTACAATTTTAATATTTGTCGAAGGGAATGACGTAAAAAATAATATTACAGAGAAAACAATCAAACATACTAGTACTACTTTTTCGTTGCTACATCCATATTCATCGCAAGAGTACAAAAACATGTTGTAACTCTGGATTTTAAATCCTATTTCGTTTTATTTTACTAAATTACGACGATCTATTTTACTTATGCTGTGAGACAGATTATAAAGAGAGAAGTTCGATTGTTTAACAAAATTTAATCGTTAATGTATTTTATTTCTTTCTAATCTATCCTCGGATAGTAAGAGGCTATAGGAGGCCGGCCAAGTGCACAAAAGTAAGCTAAAGCCGCCCGGGCAGTCAAGTCGGGAGGATGTCTAACTGCCCATTTGTGCCGTTTGCCCGTGGCAGCGCGAATCGGGACACTTTTTGCCGCCACACCACCGTCCGACCTTATAGTCCTCACAGCGTAGGGAGCACAGAAGGTCCGTAGCTTACACAAGGATTACATCCCCTTACTACCGAGATTTCAATAACTTTCACAGTCTTCTTAAATAAAATGTTTGACTTTTTGTTAAGATATTTTATATTTACGAAGTCCCAAAAGGTAAAACGTGGTGTAATGCAGCCGGTTATTTTTTTTTTTTTTTTTAACCGGGCAACAATATGGCTGCATAGTCCCTTAATTTTAAATTACTAGTAAGTACTTAATATTTAGTTATGGTGTATGGTGAGACAGAGTATAGTGTCTAGCACAGCACTTAAACTGAAACTACTTACTTTCTCGTATGCAAGTTTGCTTACATGATTTTTGAGTTAAACTGACGAAATTATTTAGGTACGGTTGGCCACAATCTCAGATACCCCATGGTAGCTCTTATCGCTCGCGGCATAAGGGCGCCAATCGAACAAAAAGCGGTATCTGAGAATGTGACCGACTGTACCACTCAAAATGCTAAGAATAAGAGAAACGATCAGTGTATGCGTACCTTCTTACATAACCTAGTTTAACTGCGGTAAATAACAAACGACCTGGTTTTTCTCTGCTTCGTGGACCTTCTATGTATATCTGAATGGCGAAGTCCTAAGCACTGGAACTTCATTAAAGTTGGCTCGTTAATTGTAAACTTGGCCGCACGGAACAATACTAATCGAATTTAAGACTTGGCTGCTTTCTTTGCGGCTGAGATCGTTCTCTTCACTTTAGAGAGCTTTTTTTATTTTTATTTCTTTTGTATTGACTTTTTTTCGTAAGTAGTTCTTCCTATTGGTCACTACTCTCACCTTTTGTGAGTAAAGCTGCAACTATTAAGATGTAGTGTACATGTCCCACTAGCTGGGCAAAGGCCTTCTCTCAAAGAGAGAGAGAGTTCGAGCCACACGTGCTCTGCTCAATGCGAATTGGCGATTTTCGCGTTTGAGGGTAAAATGCTCCATACGCTCAGGTTTCCTCACGGTGTTTTTCCTTCACTGTTAGCGAATAGTATTGCTACTATACAAATGTACGTAACTTTGAAATGAATTAAAGTCATAGGTTCATGCCCCCACCGGGAATTGAACCTGGGTCTCTCACTCCAGAGTCCATTGTTCTACCACTATAGAATACCACCATTCTCTAGACGCTGTTTAATTGATCAATGGATGCAAATACGAACCTTACCCATGAGATATTTATTTTACAGGATAGAACGAATTAGCCATGAAACGTCAAGATGATATTGGTTTGAACACTGAGCGCGCTGTGTATAAGTGTTGAAAACATGATTTTTACATGATCATAATAATATTCTGTGCATTTTCTAATTAACTTTTGGATAATATAGGAAAAGTTATGGACCTTGAGCGCTCAAAGTAACGGAGAACCATTTAAAAGTTCCTCTTTAACCCCCACTTTTTGCTTCGGGGGGAAATAAAATTCTGATAAAAATTTGCTACTCGCCTGTGATAATGGCATGGGATTTAAAATCTTTTTCGTGTATCAAAACGGCCGTAGCACGACATTTTTCGTGGAGGCGCGCGCGCGAATTTGGGTCGCAAATGCGAGCATGAGCTTTTGCGTGACCAAAATCTTGCCATTTAATCATATTTAAAATTATCTTGCTCTTGCTACAGGTTTAATAAGAAAAATCGCAAATTGCTGAATAATTCGCGGCCTCGGGAGACGTTGATATAAATGGTGCGTCGAAATGTCAAAAACGTCACAAAAAGTTGCGCGCGTGTTTTTTAGCTCTATATGCGCGAAATACTTTAACATGGTGCAGCGCGCGCACTAGTAAGCGTTAAAACAAGTGACAAATGAAGAACGCCACGCGCGACTTCTGACATGCTACGGCCGCTGAAACAAATATTTTGTATGGCACGTTGCATAATGACCCGTTTCGTGATACCAATAAGGTTGGATGGCTTTTTATCGTATTTTTTAGGGCTGAAAAAGCATGTTGTAAGATGTAAAATGTTTTGTGTTGCTAACATTGCATCTTTCATAATGTGTAATAGTTAACACCAATATTTTTGCCGTTGCCACTTAATCAAATTTTGTAAGTTATTTTAGAGTCGCAATCCAGACCTCTAATTTACATGCCTGAATATTACTAGTGGTTCGCCCCGAACTATGAACTCGCGACCCCATATCTCGGCAACCCTTCAAACGATTTGACTCAATTTCGAACTCAAAAATCCTCTTTGACTCATTTACCCGCCTGCCAAATTTCATGACAATCCGACTAAATTTACGCAAGTTATCGTCGAACGAACATTCATACATACAAACATACAAGCGCCGGATTGTTCCAGTAGATTCGGAGAACTTCGCTCGCTTCGCTCGCTCATTCAATTAACATGCGCATTCTCAAACTAATGCTTTGGAGCTTTGTAACATCCGGTTAAAAATATTTACAAGGAAGTAGTGTGCTACGAACAGCTTCCTGCTAAAAGCGTCGCTGCCTCGCTCCGGCTTCGGATCCGAAAACGCTCCATTATTCTAATTGGCATCAAGGGCAGCCCGACGTAACAGAATTAATTTAGGGAGGACCTCGCCAGGGAACCCTTTACTTTGTCCTCTAGTGGAGGTACAGTCTATGTGCAAGTTAGGGGAAATGTTGTTTTGTTAATGTTTATGTCACTAATATAAAATTAATGTCCAACACTCAGGCAACTGTACCTATGTGTTTGTTTCATTGTATGAGGCAATGATACGGCCTATTTACGCCCATGCGATTTTTTCTTTTGAAAAAACTAGATACATCCTCAGCTAAATAATTTGAGTTCAGTTATTCCATTATCAAACGTAAACTAAAGTTTTACCTTGTACACAAACTAAGTTTAATGTTGCACATAGCTAATGAGTAGTTTTTAAATTTTTGTCAACTTTTTATTGTGTTCTTCGGTAATAAATGTTTTTTTTTGCTTTATCTTTATCTTTTTATCTTTAACGTTCAGCTGGATCTTCTCTATGCAGATTGTGACGTAGACAATAGATATGCGTCACTTCATTTTTATTTCGGTGAACGTTAACTCAATTATTTGGCCATTCTTTCAGTTCCATTCATAAAACTTTTCCGTGTTTTCAAGAACTTTTAGGTACTCGTACCAATGCTAGTGAAGTTATTGTGGGCATGGTTTCCTGCTAGAATATCTGGGGTATTAAAAGTGGGCATTAACATTTAGTGGTTACAAAGCTCGCATGAGCAACAACACTCAGTAAGCCAAAATGTTTCAGGCACGAAGACACTTAGTGAGCTATTTCGTGGATAAAAATGCTGCTTAAGCTGTGTTATTATCTAGAAGACACAAACTTCAGTAAGTAAGTCAGTTGGAAGTTCATAAGAAACTTTGTCTTGGCTACTTGGGCTTTCATAATATGCGCTTTAAATCTGACAACACAGAATCCAGTCCACCATTTCTTAAGATCTTGACCCAGTAATGCTCTCGGGAGGCACTGCAACCCTCTGATTTCGGTCAAATGGAATAACAATCGGCTTCGCGCGGCCGCTGGCAAAACAACAGTGGAGAGACACTTTGGCACGCTGCCCAACGACACGATAACACGGCCAGGACCGGCAGGACAGCACGGGAGTTGAAGGCCATAAAAGTACCACAACTTCTTTTTTTTTTTCTTAGTTAGCCTGAATGTTACTGGCGGCGCTGGAGGCGCTGCGTCTATCCATACCCGGGCGGAGATCCAAAGGAAGATCGAAAACCAGGTGGATGGACGTGGTCAACAAAGACCTCATAGAATGCGGAGCCTCCGAAGACGACACCAAGAACAAGGCGAACTGGAGAGAGAAAATAAGGAAAGCTGACCCCGCCACCATGTGGGACTAAAGCTCCGAAGAGAGAGAGAGCCTGGATGTTACTGGAACTTACGAACTTACTACACTGTTGCCTGTAAATGGGAGGCCTGGAGTCCTAAAATACAGATCTTCTGGTCTAGTTTATGCTCCAGCTTTCCACATTTTTTTGTCTTAACTATGTGTCTGTTAACCTTTAAGAAATTTGTGGCAAGAAAAATACATTTATCTTTATCTTAAATTTATTTATAAGTTAGCGTCCCACTGCTGGGCAAAGGTCTCCCCTCTTGTCTTCCACACATCTCTATCCTGTGCCACCTCTGGCTATCCGGGCAATAACTTATTCAAGTCATCTAGCCATCGTCGCCTAGGCCAGCCGCGACTTCGTTTTCCGCCATGTGGGACCCAGTTGGTGGCGATCTTTGCCCACCTGTCTTGACTCATGCGGCAGACATGTTTAATTTTGAGCCTAGCGGCCGCAGCTCCAACGTCAAAAATTTTAGTTTTGGAGTGCGGGGTAGTGTTTCTTAGCATAAATTTAGCATGCTGCGCTCTATCGTTAATGATATAAATATTAACGAACATTCACCGCAGCAGCTGACACGCTGCTGTAAAATCGGGTTGATAAGGTAATTAATTTCACCACCAAAACCACGCTTTGATCCATTTCCTAATGTTCTTCTACCGACCTGCACCGCAATGCGTGGTATAGCTTTATTATATAGAATACTCCATCACCACAGATTAAATGGTATGGCAATGTGGTCTAGTGAGTGAAAGATTGAGTTGGCTATAAGAGACAGTGATAGTTGTTATGGTGAGAATAAATTGTATCGAGTATAAAAAATGTGTACTAATTTGGCCCTTGCCTCTGTCAACTCTTTTTGGGGAAATAAGCGTAATTTTGTGTAGACTGTATAGCTTTACTTTGCCATCGATACGCTAAAAATTAATTATGTGAAACGTTTTTAGGGTTCCGTACCTCAAAAGGAAAAAACGGGACCATTATTAATAGGACCACTTTGTTGTCCGTCCGTCTGTCTGTTTGTACGTCAATTGAAATTAATGACCATTACTAAGGTCTGCAGTCCCTTATAGCTGTAAAAAAATCAAGCTTTTACATGGGGTAGTTTTACGACTTACAGTTTTCGATTTATGAAGAAAAATTTACAAATTTGTACGGAACCTTTGGTGCGCGAGTCCGACTCGAACTTCACTTTTTTCCTATTTCCATAACCTTAGAACGAGGCTTCTTTTTCTCCATGTTTTGTGCCACGACAGCAAAGCCAATCACAAAATCGGTGACCTCTGTCTTCTTATTTTTCCTTTCACGCGTGGGCCACCAGAACTGCTTCCATTCGGCAAGATGTTCTATACTCTCTAATAGGATTTGGAGGCCGCGGCGTCTCAAGCAAAACATCTGCCAAAATAAGGGTTACAAGGGAAGTGGAAAGCTTTGTTATTACGCCGGTTACAGAATTAACGCTGTTTTTCTTTGCCTTAGTCGGCAGTGGTTCGAAATGTATGTGCTTTCAGGTAATTTTGGATCCACAAAGATCTTTTTGTTCTAACACTAGCCTTTATCCGTGACTTCGTTCAAATGAACATTTCACATACAAAGTTGTGGACCACATTACATTATCTGTGATTATTATCAAGAAATTGGTTCTTAGTGCATCTACATCTCTTATGAACATTCTAAAATGTTTTTTCATTGGTTTTGGCTGTATCTTTGTGTATCAGTCCGTATGCCAGGCATGGTATTGTAAGTTTTGATTGATGATAATAAAATGAAATGATAAAGTTTGTTTGAAAATAGTCATTGACTATGAAACATTGCAATCAAGCTTAAATAAAAGTTGTTACAAGAAGTCAAACCTGGACCACCACCAACATCCACAACCACTCTATAGAGAACCCAATAAATCTCCTCAAAAGCCTACCGATAATAATAAAGCGGAGTCGTTTTTTAAAGCAGCTCCCGGCAAGTTTTATTGAATCAGTCGGGCGGCCATATTTCATACTCGGCATTCAAATAGCGCGTATTGATGTTCGCTCGGAAACATTCCCACTCCCGGCAATGTTCCCGGAAAGTTTTCCCAATGTTCCCATAAATTCCCAGAGATATATTTCTTTATAATTAATGCTAATTCTTAAAGTATCGCATTGGTTAGTCAAGTTTCATGTATATTTGCATAAATATCTTGTCCTTACAGTGTTACCACATTGTCATGGAGACTGCATGAATTAATCGGTATTTCATTTTAAAAACCATCTTAAATCCGTACTACCTATCAAATTCGTATGGATTTTGTGTTTAGTAACTTATTATTTGGTGTATAAAGAATCCAAAACCATTTACAAGTCAGTAAACAAATATTGAGAGATCCAAAGTTAAGAGCAAAGTTCCCGTTAAATTCCCAGTTCGGGGAACATAGCCGGCAATGTTTCCAGCGATTGGCAATGTTCCCGGGAACGGAACATCAATATCCGCCGCATTGTTTACTCGAGTCACGTGCCAGCCCTGATGAAGGGAAGCGATCCCTTGTTACCGATGAATCGGGGATACTGGAATCTGGGCTTATGGTGTGATTGAAAAGTTTGTCCGGCTGTTTGTCACACTTCTAAGGCTTCGGTGAAGGAAAAACATCGCGAGGAAACCCGCTTAGTTGGTTCCACACTTGATACATGTGTCGTCTTTCCTGTGGACCGACTAAGCTGTCAGGAAGCCTACTCCATCTAAAACAATGTCCCAGGCACTGCAGCGCCGAGTGGTCTCTTCACCCATCTAGTGTGTGTGAAGGTGCCACTGGACGCTGCATAAACCATCTCATTACCACTAATAATAGATGCAAAACCTTAATAACACTTGAAACGTTCGTATCAAGTACTTTGTGCGGATTCTGGCCCTTAAAAATTCGTGAAGAAAAGACTGATCCAGTAGAGATGTCGAAGGGTGTATGGGGAACTGGAATTAATTCAGAGTTAATGGAACTTTTACACTAGGAAGACCAATGCAATTTTTGACCCCCTCTCTCCAAGTTACGAGTAGTACAGGGGCCTCGAGGTCGAAAACTTAGGATTGTCTTCCCAGTGTACCCCCAAACAACCTGTAAAAGTTCCACTAACTTTGGAATTAATTCCAGGCAGAAGTACATAACTATTGAATTATGCTGCTTTCACACGCCAACGCTTTCATGCCTTTATGGTTTTTTCTGTGGTTTCACACACAAGATTGGAAATCCCAACGAAATAACTTTTTAGGTAGTTGAGCAAATATTGCTCTGACAAAATACGGATACAATGTTGAGCTTTTGATTGCCAATTTGACCAGGCAATTTTAGATGTAAAAATGCACTTATATTATGTGTGTGGATTATTTCTAACCAAATTTTCTAGTAAAAACTGGCCTCACTCGTGCATGTCCCATACAAAGAGGTAGCGTAAAGAATTAAGTTATACACAACCCCTTACGTGACAACTGGAAGGGAAATCTTGTCCACGCCAGCGAATCCGCAGTTAAAACCTGGTCAGAAATAGCTAGATGAGCTTCCAGTGGCTTTCCGGTGGAGCCAAATATTACTACAGTGGAGGTCACCAGAGACGCCGAGCTGGGGGGAATAGCAATGGGTAGGCCCACGTCAATCTTGTTATCAGCGGCCTAATGGCAGCGCGGTCGTGCGGGCAGCGCCTACATGCCAAATACCTATGAATACTCTTCAAAATTACAAGGGGATAGACTTTGCAATACGTCGCACTAACTGGGTTTAGGCCTCCTCTATGATGCCCGCCGCGGGTTGGCGATTTTTTACGTCGATAGGTGTTGAACATTCTTAGGTCTTTGCATACAGGGTGTTAAAAGACCGCCGACAGACCCGAAAGGTACGCATACTAGACACCAAAACAAAGTACTTTTTCGATAAATTATTGCCGGGAAATGATTTTGGTTTTTTAGGTTATAATTTTGGAAAATATTTTATCACGCAATGGAAGTGTAACGCAAAGAAGTCATATGCACAAGCGTTGACATAAAGTTGTGTTACTTAAGTGCCGATGTTTAGAATACATTGCGAGTTGCAATTTTAACGTCATTTTATGCAAAAAATATTCAAAATTTTGATATGGCTTCTTGAGAAGAAATGTTAAGTACTTGATACTGAGCAAATTTCTGCAATAAAAAAAGTTTGAAAAGTCCGACTTTGAACCTCATTATCTCGGAAACTGTTGATTTCCCAGGTATAGTTCCATGGGTAAAAATGTTCAGTATGATGAGGACAATGCGTGGTTTCCCGCTTTGTTGGCGGTCTTTTAACACCCTGTATACATAATTAGATAATTTATACAGTGACTACCCCAGGTTTTAGATGTGAACAACTAACTCTATGAGACGTAACGTGTAGGGTTTACCCTACCCTTGTATGTGTTCGATGTAAATAACTACATGTGATGCTACGAAACTCACGGTTGCACAGTTGAAGCTCCAGTTCTTAGGATAACACTGCAATCCTCAAATCACGGGCATCACATTCACCTTTGCATTTTCACCTTCACACGCACTTTTATATACTTTTATGTATCCTCATGCATCTACGGCCACTTCACTTCATCAAAACTATTGTTATAGCACTAAACTATAGTGATTTACTAATGTTTGAGACACAAAATATAAAATTCTTTGATATTTTGTGGTCTCGAAAAAATACTGACGTTTTTGACACATTGTTTGGAATTACTCTTTATTTTGAAATTGTATTCAAATTCTGTCAACCATAGGCTACTTTTCTTAATTTATGTCATAAAAACCTTTATGGAGCCGGTCGAAGGAGATCATAAACTACTTGGAGCACTTATTTCGACAAGGCGATCAACAAAAAGATAAAGAGGCAAGATTTTTGAATTCAAAATCTACAAAAAGAACAAAATCGTTCCTACGAGGTTTCCTTATCGATCCAACAACAACAAGGGTCAGTCTTCTCTTCGGCACCACAGCCGAAAGAGAAATATAGGCCAGATTCCCGGGCCAGGCAGGCTCGGGAAATTCTGAGAAAATACCGCGAAAAATCTGAAGAATTGAAGATCTATATCACTGAAGATCTAAAACTGAAGACCTCGTCATCCTCAAAGCTTCATCCTCGACTTCAAGCGGCGGGCTAGCCTGGAAAGCCCCCGCTCTACCAACCTTAACTACAAGACTTCATAGCGACGGGCCAGCCTTGAAGCCCTCGCTCGACCAACACCGTCCTCATCTTCAAGCGGCGGGCCAGCCTTTTGAGCCCCCGCATAACGAACACCCTCTTCAAACCTTCATCTTCAAGCGGCAGTCCGGCCTGGAAAGGCCTCGTTCACGGAATCGGAAACCGGAAACCGTTTCACCTCGACCGGCATCCGCTAAGCTCCGAAGAACCGAAGACGCCTGAAGAGTTCCAAATTCTCCAAACCGAGTTTCAGATAGGCTCTCTTACTTTTATTTAGTCATCTAGGTCCTAATTCTAAGTTATAAGTAACGCTGTCAAATAAATAACCCACCTCTTAACTTCTTTCTTTCCTTTACTTTTACTTATTTCTTCTTTAAAATTAGCTTCCGTCACAGGGCGTTACTAACAGGTAACCCCTGTAACGTGACAAACGTGCTACGCGCTACCTCCCTCTACGGCGTAGCTCGTAGCATGTGACTACTTTGAATGCTGCCGATTCTTGGTCAAGTTTCGATGGAGTAGGCTGACCCAATCTTCTTCTCTCGTGTCGAAAGCGTCACACGTCGCGCTCCCAAAAACGTGCCAACTGGATCGCGCTGGGGGTCGCCTCCAGGAGATCCTGCTAGCTGCACTGTGGGGCATCAGGGCAGGTATGAAGATGCGACGTTGTTTGTGCGGCTCCACATCGGCACAAAACATCTGCATCTTCGGGCAGTATCCCCGGCTGACCCAGTAACTATGACTAAAACAAATACCTACGAATACTCTTCAAAATGAGGATGTACTCAAACTTTGCATCTAAAGCTTGTTCTTGCATCCAAGTTGTATGATTTCTACCGCGTCTGGTAACTTTACGCTTGATGAATCTACTACTTTGTAGAGTAGCCTTTCCCAGCACAAATACTAGACCAAATACCTACAAATTCTCTTCAAAATAACAAAGAGAACACTTTGTAATATAACCTACCAACTAGGTGCGTACAAGCCATGCCCGACGCGGATTGGCGATTTTTGCGTCGAGTTATACGTTGCGTTTGTTGGATAGGATTTGCAGGCACAACCTAGTTAACTGCCGTGAAAAACTTCTGGCCACTCGAACTAGGTGTATCGAGTTTTAAAAGCTCGATGTGCCACTGTTGGTCGTTCTTGGAAAATAAACAATTAGGATAGATGCATTCTAGCAGCAATATAGATAGATAGGATAGGATAGAATGTAAAAGAAGAAATTGTTTCTTTTAACCATTTTGGCCTGCTTATCTCTTTTCTACTTTGGACGAATATTCTATCACAATTGCTTGAACAGGCAACATTGTACGCGTATTCCGAAACTTTCTTGAACTAAGGTTCTTTAATCAAGTAAATACCAAAATATTTTCGCATGGTTGATCTAACTCCGGCACTGAAAGTCCCAAAGTAATAAAACATTTCAACAAATATTATAACTCAATTTCCAATTCAATAGGCCTAGTAAGCCGGTGACCAAGAAATCATAGCCAACCCACAACTTTGCCATTCACCCTCCATGATCTCTACCACAGAAGGAGTAGAGGCTAGTTTTCTTTGATTTAAAGGTAGAAGTAAAGTTGGTCGTGGAAACAGGACAAATCCAGTGTGACATAGGTTCCAGTTTTGACAGCGGCGGGTATTAGGGCGCGATAACTGACCCTGATAAATAACTCTGCGGAATTGAGCGCCGCCGATATTGGTTGGTGCGCCGATCGGGTCCGCTCTGACCCTGAGATTAAATACTCTAAGTACCTTTGTGTAGTCAAAGTTTGCCTATTAAACCACAGTCTGGGCACAGGCCAGCTACATAGAACACTGTGCACATAGAGCCACACACAAAATTCTACACGCGAAACGTTGATGTTTTGAATATAATTAGGCAACAAATGCAGAGCTGAAAATTCATGAAAGTTGCAATCCGGTAATACATTTATGGAAGTTTTTAGTCTACTGCGAGCTTCGATCAAGGATAAAACTAGATAGTGCATATAACTCTGTTTGTCCGGAAAATTAGATGCCCAAATCCTCTATGGGAGCTTATTTGCTCGTTGTCTATGCAATTTAAGTAAAACTGTACACTAATGCAATAAGGTTGACATTCGAATATTAGACGTATGGTCAAAATTATGTTTTGTATTGTTCTATTGCTGCTATCATTTGTTTCTGTGGGGACAAGTTTTTATTGTGATATTATGCGTAATGCGGATTCTATGTGATTTAGTTCGGTGGTTGCTTCTTACTTCTTTTTATAAGGTTGCGAATTCAAGTCCCTGTCTCGAGTGATTTTTTATTTTATTTCACTACTTATAGCTACATTTTTGGAACGTATCGTAAGACGCTTACTCCATCTAAAACAATGTCTCAGGCATGGCAGCGTCGAGTGGTCTCTTCATCCATCTAGTGTGAGTGAAGTTACCACTGGACGATGTATAAATCATCTCATTACGTAGATACGAAGGCCTTTATTTTTGATGACCTTTAGTATTTTCCAAATTTCGTGTTTAAATACACATAAAGTTGAATACAACCTGTGAACAATGGACCTAAAGTCAACAGTGGAGGGTTCGAAACCCGTTTCAAGATCGTAAAATGAAATGAATAGTTTGCATCTTTCAGCATTTTTGCAGAGTTGTCGAGTCATTGTTTGTCTCGGGAAAATATGTAAACTCATTCGTTCTCATCGGGCTTGACAAAAAGGTACCCTTGACAGAACGTTTACACCAACCGCGCAAGCAAAAGGAATAAACATGACTGAAAAAAATATAGATGTTATAATCATGTTATAATTATTGTTATGAACAACGACGATGAACAACAACGTTACGACTTAATGTTCATCATTAGGTTTGGGTTATGGTTGCTGGAAACCAACTTTTTATGTTTTTATTAATTTAGCTAGTCTGAAAAAAAGTGTCAAATAAACAAGAAAAGGTAGGATCAAATAAACGAGAAAAAATTGAACACGTCACCCTAGCTGGGCTATCTGTCAGAGAAAGAGAGAGAAGAGAGAATTCTTGTTAAACATCGCACTGGCCCTCTGCGGGTCGGCGAATTTTGCGAAATAAAAGAGAAGTGCTTTTACAAAAAGTGGTTAAATGTAATGGCAAAATCACATTCCAATGAGCATTTCGTCTGCAAAGATCAACGCATTGGGTGGTGTAGATAAGTGCGAACTATTACACAAGATGGCGCCCCATCGTCCATAAGACAAGTATCAATGAGGTTGGGAAACTCGCATTGACAGTTACTTGAATCAGTAGCTAAATTGGTAGAGCGCCTGCACGGTATGCAAGAGATTGAGGGTTCAAGTCCTGTCCCGAGCGAATTTTTAAATTTATAACAATATTTAAAAAGAGAAGAAAACTTAAAATATTTCGGCTGTCTCGGTCTAAACGCACCACACACTCCAACTTCTATAAAGCAGGGCCCAGAACCTAAAACCATTTGCGCCAAGCAGTGTTCGGAATTAGCATATTATCCGCAGCGAATTAGCTCCAGAAAGTTAGCAGAGTTGATCAAATAGGCATTAGGGTGTTGGGCACCAAACAGCTAGAAATAGAAGCCATGATTAGGATCCTCGTTTAAATGTAATTAATTACCCTCACGGGCGACCAGAGGCACAGGTTCTTATCACTTTTAGTTTAGTTTTAGGATTCCATACAAGAACAATTAAAGAATCACTTCATTTTCTGTCAAGAGACCCTTTTTATCAGGAACGCGTGGAGGTATCAAGTTGTATTTTACTTCATTAATTTATTGCTTGGATCAGTGACTGATTCATACATCGAAAAGTATATCGCAATTTCAGAATTTGGGGCGAACTACTACAGGGTGCAATATAATTCGTTAGCAGAACTTTAGGTAAGTTGTCTACTGATTACAACAACAACTTGTACGAAAAAAATACAGCTGTTCCATACATTAAGATGCCGAGTCTACCTTATGTATGGAACAGCTCTTTTTTTTTCGCTCAATTTTTTTCCCACCTAATATACAATGTTGTTTGTAGTGATCAGTAGACAGCCTTCTTAAAGTTCCGCTATGGAATTCGATTGCACCCTGTAGTTATGTTCAAAGCTATTTAGCACTTTAGGAGTCGTAATATCAATCGCAGTTTAAACTCAGACCTTAGATTATACCTCGCCTTTTGTATGAAAATTAATCGACAGGTAGGGTTTAAACTAGCCTTTTTAGTTTAAATTGATATAACGGGCCTAAATCGTTTAAACCTTCCGTATCTTCTCGTGCAGCGAGCTATTCCCAAATAAGAGCTCTGGATCGTGAAATTCGCCTGATAAATCGCGAAAGGGTATTCACCGGACCCGTTAATAGAAGACGGTGGCGCCACCTGCCGGTGGACATTAACGCTAATTGTATGCCGGGAAATAGAGTGTGCTCTGATAAAGAGGACTGACCACTGAACCCGATACACAGATTCGACTAAATACGACTCGGTCGCCGCTTTGATTGTATTCGGAGAGAAGCGACTTGGTGAGACTTTATTTTCACGCCTGGTAACTAAACTTTATGTCTTTCTCTTTATGGGTGGACAATAGCAACGTGGCAGAAAATAAAAAAAAAAACACATTTTTTTACATTTTGTAGCTAAACTGAGCTATTTTCACAGATTTTTAACGGATTTAACACTCGTTTTATCAACTTTTTACATTTTCCAACGTTTCGAGACCTTTGCAGGGCTCGTGGTCGCGGTAGACTGAGGTGACTTGTATGTCATTTGTTAATTGAAACTACCCTCGGCTATGTACATAATTAGTCATTGACATTGTATAGTGCTCGTGCAAACCTAAGAAAATATTATGAGCTATTTTTGTTCAGCGATTTTTCATTCGCGGCAATAAAACAGTATTCTTTTCATTATTGTAAAAACAGAACAACAATCATTCAGCCGATTATGTGTTCTGGTCTACGATAAGTTTTTTGGGCAGTGCCACTGCTTCGTAGACCAGCACACATAATCGACTGAATTATTGTTTTAAATTTCCCGCCACGTTGCTATCTTCCAGCCTTAAATATTGATGTGCCTGTACGGTCCAACACCGTGCATAGGTCGCGTGATGCTGACATTCCATTGTGCAGCACACGCGTACCTAAACTTCACTCGAAAGTCGGCTTTAGCCACTCACCGTACAAAACTGTAACTAAACTATAGTTGGCTGTAGCCACTCGCCCAGACTATACTACCATTAAAAATATAACTTACGTGCAACTACAGTGTACACACGGCAGCACGTCAGACTGTACGTTTTTATTGCAAAGTCGCCCGTAACGCAACCGAGTAGAGTGCTAGCGTGTAAAGGTCGACGTGCTGTCGTGTGTACAATTAAACACCATGAACTGCTAATACTTCTACTTCTTCTTCCACCACCGTCCACCAACTACAACTACACGTGCTGTAAGACAGGGTGTTGCACAGTGGACACGCCCTGCTCTGCTCTTACAGTGCCTTTATGGATAATCGGTTCTAATTTGTATGGTCGGCCCAGTATAGGATACCCCACGATAGCTCTTACCGCGCGCGGCATAAGGGCGCCAATTTCAAGGGGTAGCCTAGCTGGACGGATTTTGGTGAAAGTAATGGAGATAGCTTAGATACCAAAAAACACATATTATCACGCTTTTACACTTAAGAGCAAAGTTAAGCACACACCCTTTTTCTATAGTCCACGCGGACGAAGTTGCGAGCAAAAGCTATAATTTTATAAAACTGTTATTGAAACAAACGTACCTAATTGAATGTTCTTGAAACAAGCATCATCTGAACTTAATTAAATCTCAAAAATAACTGTTTCGTTACTTTTTAAGCTATGAGTTTATAAGAAAGGAGAAAGAAAGACGAGGTAAAGTGGATAAGATTTCCAAAGTGAGCGAACCACTTGACCGTTGGAAATGCGAGACAAAAGAAGAAGCAAGAAACACCTCAAGTAAAGAGGGTCTAGGACTTTGTTACAGCTATCCGACTTCGTAGCTGCATAGTAGAATGGTTGTATAATTGAAGCAAGTGGTCCTAAGTAAGAATTCCTAACATGAAACTTCTATTTCTTAGGCAGAAGGTTGAAAGAAAAAGGCAATGCCATATTTTGACTTAGGTGTAGAGTTTGTGAAGTTAGGGCGTATAGAGTTATAAACTTGGCTCTGATAGCTTTTTGATAGCGCGAGATGTGTGGTCTCATCTTGGCAACATTTATTATATGAAAATCTTTTTGGTGGGATCATAATTATTTTTTTAAAACCTTCATTTATGCAAGTACAAAAAATACTACAAATAAGGTAATTTAATATAGTTAATAGGGCAGGCATTTTTCACTAACATGACATTTCGACCTGTCAGTTTACTGACTCAGATGATGGGGTAGACAAAGGCCCATGTAAAACTTAACACCGTAACTATGCGTTGTCGTTACTCTTTCGCTAACCAGAATTTGTTTCTATTTTCATAAGGCACTATGTAGCCCTGTTTTTCCGTTCGCTTCCCCGCTTTTTACCCCGGATGCAATCAAATAAAATCTTTTTATAAAATACTAGTTTTTCGGTGCATTTCCTTTCACAAGCAGCGTTTAAGTAAGCGGTTTAATTTTTCCGTCAGAGCAAGATGTAAATGACATGTAAATCGCCCGATCGACTACTGGCGCCAACATTATAGCAAAAATCAGAAGGACCAAAAGCTTCAACTACTTGCTTAGGAAAGAGGAAGGTACCCGTCTTGTGCGCCTCCACTAGCGCCGCCAATGAAAAAAAGTCTTATCTTCTTTTGGATGCATTTTTTTGTTAAAAATGGGTGGTCAAATGAGAATCCCTATGCTTAACTATTTTTAAGACCTAGATCCTAGAACCCACCAATAAATCACGCACAAGAAAAAACGGCCACTTTTGACTAATTTATTCGTAGGTCCTAAAAACAGTTAAGCCTACGGAATTTTATTTCACGACTCGTTATAAAAAAAAAACGGATGCAAAAAGATGATTTATTTTTTTATTTGCCGTCACCTTAATATCTACTTGTACTTTCTGCTCATGAGTAAAGCTTAATGCTGTTTTCAGGGTGGTATTATAATGGTTTACTTAAGAAGGCTTTCTGTTGACTGGTCTCGCCCGCCGTCCGTCCAACACCAGATTTGCACATTAATTCCGTCCCTGACGAACGTCGAGCTTTTAAATTATGTAATCATATTGGAAAAGCTTTATAAAACCTTTTTAATATCCAAGTTTCAGACCCGTGGCAGTGGGGCACTCGGCGTTATGAGAAAATTACAAATTTGTTAGAAACAATAAAATTGTTATCGACCTGGGTAAGTTGAGCACTCTCGCGACTTAAGAGCGATGCCACACGGGCGTTGTGGCTGCGCTGCGTCGTCGCAACGCAATGATTTCAACGCAGTAAATGCCAAACAAGCGCTGCGTCGACGTAAACATGGGACTTTGCCTGTAACGCAATGGCGTGTCGATGGCTTCCCAGCAGAAGGACAAAACCGGGGTTTCCTCGTTTTTCTCCAAAAACCAGAGAACTATAATCCTCTAGAATTAGAATGAAAATATTATTTTCCGTACTACAAAAACATTGAAAGGACCGACAGCATTAATAAAATAAAATCGTAATTGAAGCTGTCAACTGGGAAGCCATTTTGGCACCATTGCGTTACAGGCTAAGGCCCCAGTTAAGCTATTAAATACTGCGGCCGCTCCGTCGTTTCAAGATCAGATCCCTTCCCCACCTCGTCTTCCTCCTCTCGGTGTGCGTTGCGCGTGCGTTGCGATGACGCAGCGCAGCCACAACGCCCGTGTGGCATGTCGTTCAGATATGTAGAACGAGGGAGCGTCACCGCTCAGTCAACGCAGCGCTAACGCAACGCACACACAACGCCCGTGTGGCATCGCTCTAAATCGAAGTTAACACAAACAAAAAACAAGAAGTGCCTAATAATAAAGCCCCTTCCAGACTACTAAGTTCGGAAACATTTTCCAGATTTCTATTTGTTCTGACACTGAAGCGTAGAGTGTAGTGTAGCTGAATACTTTTGGATTATGATGGAAGACGGGCAAATATCGCGCCACTTGCGCTTGAGCTTGCTGCTAGTTTTTTTGTGTCAGATGTATAACGAAATAATTTAAGTTGAGCATTGTCTTTTTTATTCTTATGAAAAGTTGTTAATGAAAGATTTTAAAACGTGAAATGGAGAACTAAAACGAGATAAAGCTGAGTTTAAAATATAAAAATTTAAAATATATTACGACTTTGTGCAGTGCTTGACAGACGCTGTTTGATGCCGAGTTCTCTAAGTATGGATTCGTTGGTTCTGTATCTAACATAGAGGTGAGATAAATAAATTAGTAAGTCTAGTCCCTACATACTCGTCTCAATTATGCGACACGTCGCGTCGACGGCGAGTTATCTCGCGGGGAAGAGCCCAGACAAACGTGCTCGTTCCGCTAATCTTTATTGAAGCGTTCAACTTGCGAACTTTAAGCTAATTTCCACACAGTGTTGGATGTATACTCTCAAAAGGAGTGCAAGTTTGTAGTTGTGTTCCACAATCTTTGGGAGGAAATGAAAAAATACGAGCGTAGCGTTAGGTACTAGTAGTTCAGTTAAATTGTATTTTTGCTGGGAAAGTTTTGGGGTAGTTCTGATTTTTTCATTCCATATGTGTTTTGGGGTGCTAAATCCGAATCTGAGGTTTGCGGACAAAATTTCGTGACGCAACATTAAAAAACCAGAAAAAACATATTTTTAAAACGGATTTTTTTTTGCTTTTTTCCGGTTTTTTGCTTAAAACTCTAAAACTATTAACTTTTGGTAAATGGTCTGTTTACAGAAATTAAAGTACTTGAAATTCTCTACAAATAACAGTATTTAGTTTCTTTTTTCAGATGAATCGTTCGGTTTCTAGTGCGAGTTGAAAATTGTACATTTTTAGCAGTTTATGCAAAACCCACTTTTTACATTTCAATATTTAATTTTTATGGATGCTGTCATTTGATAAATGTCACCTGGTTTTCCACACAAGTAATTAAAAAGAAAAAAGGCAAAAATAATGCAAATTATACCCGAAGACCGAAAGTGGGGAAAATCTGACTTATGAAATGAGTGTAAGGCGGCTATTAAAATAAAACTTAGCCCTTTGCGTCTACGTCATGAGTCCAGTGGCACCTTCACTCATACTTGGTGGATATACTGACCACTCGGACTCAGAAGATAGGCAAAAGTCAAAGGTTTTTGGATGAGTCATAAGTTCATGACGCTAAAAACGAAAGTTTAGGTACAGGCAATTCGATTGTTACACAAGTAAAGCTGCGGGCAAACGTTTATTTTGTGTAATGTTCTAGCATAAAGATGGCGGGAAAGATAATAAGAAAATGCCTCGCACGACTAAATTGAATTACGACATGACACTATAAACACAACGAAAGGACTGCTTAGCTTCTCATTGTTGGTAGTGTAGGGTTATTTTTACCTACATTATCCGTGTTTTACAACTTTAACTTACGTAAGCTCATAAATAAAATAAAGAATAAAGAATAATTTATTTCTCTGAAAACTTTTACATAGGTGTTTGCACAAAAAACGTTTTAAGTAATTTATCATTCACAATTAATTATCACCTGTCGTTGCACTAGGTTTATAGCCTGTGTTGCAGCGATCAGCGCCCATTCCTCTATTTATTTAAATTAAAATGATGTCTCAAGATAATTTTAATAAAATAATTTTGTTTTAAAACGAACTTTCGTAAGCGCTGCACTGCACTGCTGCTTTGATATAATTTTGTTTCATACAAAAAACAGGCCGTCATATGAAAATCCCTAGGCTTAACTATTTTTAGAACCTAAGGTCCAGATTCCAGATCTCACGAATAAATCCCGTACAAGAAAAAATCTGCCACTTCTGACTCATGCGGGATTTATTCTGTCAGTTTATCACGCCGAGTGGTCTATTCACCCATCTAGTGTGAGTGAAGGTGCCACTGGGCGTTGTATAAATCATCTCATAACGTAGAGGCAAAGGCCTTAGTTTTTTATCCGCCTCATTTCACCATTTCAATTAGATGTTTTTTCACAAAAGGTTTATAAGTAGCACACTTCTTTTTTTCTGAATCCTCGCGTGTGATCATACGATATTGCTCATAGCCAGCCGAGCACTTCTGTACTTTTACATATTTCATTCCATAGCGATAAGAAGTGTGAATTTCCCGACCCTAGATCTTATCACAGAGAATCTAGACTTTAATGTTGACTGGCACTGTGGTGCTCGTTTTTAAAGGAAAAAGTAGTTATGCGAATGTAAGTTCCATTTGTTTTGGAACTGGCTCACTATCTCGTATAATTTTGCAATTTCTGCGACAAAATGAACTCTTGCATTTGTTATGTGCTACAAACTACTTCTTATGCACTGGTTTAAGTTTGATATTTCATCTTCTCTCAAACAAGAGAGTGTACATTGGTTTATTATTCTTATAATGACCTTTTAGGCTTATTATCGGTACATCGATCGGTACGAGCAGTCTCTCCTTTATGATTAAGGTCTCCGGATGAGGTCGAAAGTAGTCTGCTATCCCGACGTAAAAGAAGTTATGTACTAAAAGCGTAAAATCAATATAATTATTACGAAAGAGATAGCAGCCGCTGCCAACCACTTTACGGTACCACTTACTTTTCTTTCTATTACCATAGAAATAACAGGATGATATAGGTACTGGTTAAATCTACTCCACCTAAAACAATGTCTCAGGCACTTCGTAGCACTGTAGCGTTCGAGTGGTCTCTTCACCCTTCTAGTGTAAGTGGAGGAGCCACTGGACGCTGTATAAATCATGTCATTACTTAGTTCTTTAGTTATGTTTACTTTAAGTTAGTTTCGTATCCTAGACACAAACACTTGGGCTACTTAAAACAAAAAAGAAATCTCTTAACATAGGTACTTATTGAAGTTATATTCCCAACATAGGTACTTATTGAAGTTAATTAATTGTATGAATTGTATTTTTTAATTGGAGTACCCAAAGTACATTTGTACTGGAGTAGGGTAAACCATCCAGTAACTGGCCATACACCAATAACTGACCACACAAATTTCAATCTAAAAAAATAAGGCTTTGACACAAGCAATGCCCTCCATTAGTAATAAATTAAGTTAGAAGGTATGTTGGCAGTCTGCTTCGTGCACAAGTACCTAGTTTTTAACACCAGGTGGACTTTGATGGACATGTCAAATCCAGTCGCGGTGTGAAATTCACTCATCGCACTTACGCCTTAGCAAATTCTTAAGGTGAGTGTATTTTACGTTATTTTATTTCTTCATGAAAACTGGCTTATTTTGTATCAAAAACACTTCAGTTTGGTTTGAAATATTGTGCTATACACTGGAATTGTTTGTATTTGAAAGCAGTTTTGTTATTTGTGGTTTTAGCAAGGGTGGTCAGTTACTAGAACGAAAAACAACACTTTTCCAGAAATTGACCACCCATGTCAGTTTATGGTCAAATCCACGAATACGCCCGTTTAAGTTAAAATTAACTTTATGTGTTAGATCGTAAGTCATAGTTTCACGTACCAAAAATCCAGGTATTTATCTTTTAGTTTTCCAATAACTGACATGGGTGGCCAGTTACTAAATTTTGTACTGGCCAGTTACTGGCCATGAAATGATTGTGGTTTTTCACAGGGTTAGCAGAGATGTAGAAGCGACAATACTCCAAAAAAAGCATTGATAACGCTATAGCGTTTGTGCAAAATAAACAAGGCTCCGTTCGGCTGGCAGCAAAAACGTTTCGGAGCAAAATTATTTATAAAATTGCTAACCCCAAACAAAATCTAAGTCAAGACCAGATACAATTTTATCTAATAAGTTTACGTCAACGTGGATTCCCCAGGAAAAAGGATTTTTTTTTGGATTCGAACTAGAAGTAGAAACACCCATTCTCTCCTTTTTTTTTTATTTTCACTGTCACTCATAGACGTTTTTTTTTATTTTTCGCGAGAACTGTTAATGTTACGAGAGAACCCTAAATGGACAAAATGTTCTCCATTAAATTAACTACAAATTGTCTTTGAATGTTTATTGATAAACGTTTAGTGTTTGAGATATTTTGCTCACATTCATGTCACAAAATTTAAAAACATGCCCTGCTTGTCTCTAAAATCCATTAACGATACGACAAAATGTTTAACTATCATATTAAACGTTATATAGGCATTCAGCTACCAAGCAAGGTATAATTTAGAATCCTGAGTTCACGATTTTTAGCTCCCCAAGTGTTATTCCCAAGTGTTGACATATCTCGTAATTTTTAAAGATATTGCATTCTATTATAAAATATTTCGTATCCTTATCTTTTCCTTTTCGTTAAACAAAGGCATGTAAAAGTGCCTGTGGTCAATAACATTCGATTTCAGTTTAAATAGACGTTTAATTCAGGCGGTCAGTTATTGGCTTGAACGCGGTCAGTTTTTGGATTTTTGTGGTCAGTTACTGGTAAAATACATGATTTTATTTAAGTATTTATTAATTAATTTAAAATACAGGTTGGCTTATGTCTTTCATACCAGTTTTAAAAGCCTCATTCTTCCTTGCTTATATTCCGTCGACAAATTAAAAAAATCTTTGAAATTGACGTAGTTATAGGCACATATCTGCGAGACGGTCGTTAAACTGTCAGTTACTGGATGGTTTACCCTACATGTATTTTTCGTCTTGGTAAAAAAATAGAAGTTAAAAACTAAAACCCGACTGCTAAAAGGCTTAAAACAAGACCTGTTTATCCTTAAAATAGACTCATAGATAATTAATCGTAGTCGGAGGCCATCGGTTTATCAAATGCGAATGTGGTGTCCTCCGACTACGATTAATTATCTATGAGTCTATTTTAAGGATAAACAGGTCTTGTTTTAAGCCTTTTAGTAGTCGGGTTTTAGTTTTTAACTTCTATTTTTTTTTTTGAGCTTTTTAGTAAGTCATTTTGGACGATCACCAAGAATAGAACCAAGAAGGGCAAAAAAAACACATTTTTGAATTTTTTGTTCTATTTGTTATGTTGACGCTAAATGTGTTATACATTTTTGAAAAGGTCTTTTAAAGCCCTTTCATTCGATACCCATGACGATGGTATCCGATAATTTTTATTTTTAGGTCCACCACTTTAGGGCGCAGCACAGCCGCCATCTTGTTTTTTTTCAAAATTAAACTATCCTATGTTACCTGGGTGATTAAGACGAATCCAACGACACCTCATTTGTTGAAATCGGCCGAGTAGTTTAGGCTCTGCGAGGGAACAGATGAACACACAAACATACATACATACATACATACATACATACATACATACATACGCTGCCAAAATCATAACCCTCCTTTTTGCTTCGCGTAGTCGGGTAAAAAAACCTATTGTATTGTAATTTTCATTGATTTCATCTCCAACAGACACCTGTAAATAGGACAACAAGCGCAACAAACAGGGAAAGTGGAAAACAATGGGCGAATTATACTTCGAAGGTTTTCGACTAAGTTTTCACATTAGCGACGGCAAGCTTGAAAGTTTCAATCAATGTAATCTCCTTCCCTATCCTCCTCACTCATCACTGAAATACAGGGTGGCATTAATAATCCTCAACTCAAGATCGAACTCAAGTAGGTGGTCTCAGAAAATTCAAATGCTGTCAAGCCTTGGCTAATTTCAATGTTAATCTCAAGAAAGTGTCTATTATTATTATGCTGATAGCTACTCAAGTTTGACGTTAGCCAAAGCTTGACATTAGCATTTGACTTTTCTGAGTTCACCTAATAAAAATCGAGCTCAAGTAAGTTATCTCAGATGACTATTAATACCACCCCTAGAGCAAAACGTCTCTTTGTCTAAAGGGATTTCACGCGGAAATTGAATTGGATGGAACTTGACATCTAAAGGCGCTGGGCATAGTGAATTAGCCCGCGCGCAAAGAAAAATGCACAAAATCGATTCCTGTATCAAATACACTAAAAAAAACGAAAATGTTCACATGTCAAACCCTAGTTAGTTGAGACCTATCTAACACAGCCAGTTTTGTGTTGATATCCATAACAGATTACAAGATATTTTGCTAGAAAAAAAGTGAGCCGCCTATTTTTGTTTCAAGCAAAATATCTTCAAAACGTTTATGAATGTCAACACATGTTTTAGATAGGTCTCAACTAATTCTAGGGTTTGATATGTGAACATTTTCGTTTTTTTTTGTGTATTTGATACAGGAATCGCTTTTGTGCATTTTTTGTTGCGCGTGGGGATTCACTACGCACGGCGCCTTAAGTCCTCCTTTATTGAAGTTGGTTAAAATACAGTTACTATGGGGACTACGGCCGAAGGGGCTACCCATAATAAAAAAAAAACATTTTGCTTTATCCTTGGCTAGCAAGTTTTATGGAGACGAGTGTTATATTCACAAACACCATTTCCATGTCACACAGCAGGACGCCTCGTTGATTGCAAAAACGTACAAAAAGCAATGCGAAAATAACATTAACATATACGTTTTATACCGTGTGACAAGTGGCAACTAGTGGCAAGTGGCACACGCCGCAATGAAGATAATTATCCAGTACAGAAGCTTTCCCGAAATTACATCTCTATTTCTACTCTATCTCTCTATGTTCTGGTGACCGCCCGTTTTTAACCCCCACCCAAAAAAGAGTGGAGTTATAAGTTTGACCGCTATGTGTGTCTGTCTGTTTGTGTGTGTGTGTGTGTGTGTGTGTGTGTGTGTGTGTGTGTGTGTGTGTCTGTCTGTGGAAGCGTGCCGCGCCTAAACGGGTGAAACGATTTCGACGCAGTTTATTTAATTTGCAAGGAGGTTTTCTAGCGAGTGTTCTTAAATTATGTTTTATCAAAATCTTCAGTCGTTTATGAGATTATGCTTATTTGAAGCTAAAATGTCGGGGGTATTTAATTTTTTTTTTGAAGTAGTATTGAACGAGCGAGCGAAGCGAGCGAAGTTCTCCGAGTCTACTGAATTAATCCGGCGTTTGTATGTTTGTATGTATGTATGTACGTATGACGATAACTTGAGTAAATTTAGTCGGATCGTCATGAAATTTGGTGGGCAGGTAAATAAGGAAAAGAGAATTTTGAAGTTCGAACATGAGCCAAATCGGTCGAGGGGTTGCTGAGATAAGGGGTCATGAGTTCATAGTTCGGGGTGAACCACTAAGTATTAATAATTCAACGGGAAAGACCAGAAAATACTTCATGCACCGAAATTGTACAACAGAGTGACGTGACGGTATAAAAGAAAAACTTGCAGAATGCCCCTTTTATAGAGCGCAGTTAGGGTACAGAAGTGGCTTTCCTATGCTACAAAAAAATATTGCGAGGAAAGCTAAGCATTTTGTAGGATGTTTGAAATCTGTTGGTAAGAGTAAGGTGTTTTATCAAATTTTGTACCCATACGACTTAAGGTTCTTCTTCTTCTTTTGGTGCCTCTCTACTATTGGAGGTTGGTTGTCAGCTCCTCATACTCCGTTCTGTTTTTGACCAGACAAAACAGATGTTCTACGCTGGGGGTCTACCATTGGCGAAAATCTAAGTTCGATTTATGAAAAATGAACTGGGTGGCAGTACATTTAAAAAAAATCGAAATCGATTTTGGCCAATGGTAATCGGCGTCGTCTTAGCCGGTAGACCCCGTCACTATTTGATGTTCATTAGTTATTTTTCTTCATTATCACAAAAACATCATTCATGATGATATTTGACGTTTTTCAGCCAATACTCAAACTCAAATATTTTAATCAGTATTTAATAAATAAATTATTTATACACTGAAATTCAAAAGAAAAAGTTAAATCAATATTAGGTACTATCTACTCCTAAGTATCCAAATTATTTTTTTGTCAAGATTTCAACAATTCCCTAGCACTGAAGGAATATTAAACTGTGCGCTGAAGGAATATTAACCAATCGGTTACATACAATACAATAAACAAAGGTGTTCTGTGCATAAATTTCTGTGCTAGGTCACAGGTCTTGTGGTCTTTTATTCAGAGAGAACAGTAGAGTAATTAAAACACAGGCAGCGCTGGAAATATGTGGACTTCATAATATTGTACGGAACAAGGCGTGGGTCCGTACGAAACATTAACTTGAACGGTTAATAGAGCGAGGCACATTTGTTGAGAGAAAAATAACACTTCCACTGCATTCGGGAGAGGAATTTTGAAAAATAAATTTTACTAATGCTGTGAACGTATTGTTTTTATATAACTTTTATTCATCTTAAAAAACTGCTTTTCGAGCCAGCCTTTGGATTATGGGCGTTACGGTACTATACTCGTAGTAATATTATCCTTATTTTATCATTATGTATTAAGGTTCATGCTTCCAAAACAATAGATTCGATACTGAACAAAAACATTGTCCCTACCCTATCACGTTACAACAAAGACGACGGAGAACCGATACGTGTATGGAATAAATAAGAAATCAATAATTAATATAGCAGTATCCTTGTCTCCGATAATCTAGGGGTCATGAACTTTCGACCAAAACTTATAACAATACAGGAGATAAACTTTGCGCTCCACATACTGCAGCAACCTCGTCTTCAAAGTAAGTAAGTGTCTGGAAGATTCTTAGGAGAATTTCCGTCTTCAAATAATTTACAGTTCAACAAGTACAGTGGCAAGTAAACTTACAACTTTAGCTGAAAACGTTACCAGTTTGTACGCCTCATGCTTGTCAAGTAGTAAAACAGTGTCAGATGTTTTATCTCACGAAAGTGGACCAGCTATACTTGCGTGTGTAAATGTACATTATTCAATAAAAGCGCTACCTGAAGTTACGCATACAAGAGCGCGCGTCTATACGTATAACAACTACAAGTTTGGATTCCTGTACCAGAATAAATAAATCCAATTTCTAATTTTAATTTCAGTCAAATACAGCGTCGTCGTTATGTGATTGTATGAATCAAATGTAAAGGTCAACCGCCGATTGCTTGTTGATAGACAAGAGAGTTAAGTACAACAGCCGTATGGAGAGAAAAAGTCCAGCTGTACAATGGCAGTTCACACTTTTGTACAGATGACCTTTCAGTCACATTACGGCCATTTGAAACTTAATTAGCTGGCTAGCTTGGTGCTTACTAAGGCCTTTGCTTTGCGCTTTATGAATCACGTAACGAGATTTATACAGCGTCCAGTAGCACCTTCGCTCATGCTAGATGGTTGAAAAGACCACTCGTACGCCGCAGTACCTTGGATATTGTTTAGATGGAGTATGGCTTGGTTTGGTTGCCAGTTGCTACGTAATACTTAACCGTCGAGTGGCAACTGTCTGACAACTTTACTCGCTGCTCTACTTGTCGAAGTGTAAACGGGCATTTGGTCCCGCGAACTTACATTCGCAAGCCGCAAGTCTCATTGCCGTAGTTACGGCTACGGCACGTTTGCCGTCCGAGGCGGCGTGAATAAATTACACAATCCGTGGTCAGATTAGATGTCAAACTGGAAAGACAGCCGCATAGTTGGTAACTGACTAGTGCTGCTGCTTTTACAGCAATCGTGACCGGGAACTTACTAATGATCAGGGTTAAAGTTAAGGACTTTGACAAGTTTTAAATTATACCTACTCCATTAGGGTGGTATTCTAGAACGCTACTTAAACTCAGTTCAAACTAGAACGCTACTTAAACTCTGTTTTAACTCAGTTCAAACTAGAACGCTACTTCAACTCTGTTTAAACTGAGTTTAAGTAGAGTTTAGTAGTGTCGACTGTCGATAAAACAGTGCATGTTTTGATTTGAATATCCCTCCCTTCATATCAAAAACAACAGTTTTATCAACAGTCTGAACTCTGTTTAAACTGAGTTTAAGTAGCGTTCTAGAATACCACCTGTAGTGGACTGTATTTAAAGACACACGTAGACTTCTTCAGACTTTTCGGTTTATTACTTTTCCCAAAGGTTCTCACTAAATTATACTCGTAATTAACAATAGACGATGACACTAAATTAAATACATAAGTCTCAAAGACCGATGTTTACTCTTAGACTTGTTCACTCCTTCACTTGAAATTAAAGACTGACTGTCGGGGCCGAGCGCCCCGCTATTTATACTAAAACTAGCCTTCTAGACTTTTCCATGATTATTCTCGAACATACTTGACTCGTCTTAGGTACACATGTAATACGGTCGCTATTCGATCGAACTGGAACAATCCATCGTAGAACATGCTAGAGGGCTATGCACATGGAAAAGTCTAGAACTCTACAAAACGTCTCGGTAGGTGCGGGAAAGTTCTCGAACATAACTCTAACTCTCTCGCACACTATTTATAACCTACTCTAACACTATCGCCTATCTTCGAGATAGTTCCACAACATTCTACCCCCTTCGGGAGCCTTCCAGAAGGTTCGACGACATTCCATTCGTTCCATAACGATCTAGAACCTTCCGGAAAGGACTCGAATGTTATCGAAAGCTCTAGAAAGAGCTACTAGACTACGCCCGAACGTTCCAGAAAAGAGCTCCGTCTCTTTCTAACCATAGTTATATCTCACTCTATTATATCGAGACTACGAGAACTGTCTGGAAGGTTTGTCCATCCCTTTTACACATATGACGTAGTTTATTATCTCTCTATCTAAGCTCTAGATTAATCTATACCGTTCGGCGGTCGTCTCGCCGTCCGTAACACCACCCTTAGTTTCTTCCAACTAAGCGTACATACCAGAGGTCGCGGATTAAAATTTCTGAAGGATTGATTGTATGATGTTACAGTTGTTTTAGCTCACGACGGCGGATGAGCCATACGTGTAGTTGTAATGCGTATAGATGCGCGCTCTTGAAACGCGATTCTCTGTGAAACTCAAAAAATCGAATTTCAAAGACAGACAGGCAAAGACAATTTGCTCATCCGCCTTCGTAAGATAAAACATCCTGTATATAAAAAAAAATAAAAATAATTTTGTCTTATGCTTTCGACTTTTTGGTTGCATCTGATTTTGTTTCTTTGGCTGTTGCCAGCTGCTTCGTGGAACAACATGCTCTGCAGCATTCGAGATATCACTAAACCACCATCAGATGCAGAAAAAAATAAATTATTTAATACAGATTCAAAGGCTTAAGGTCAATATTTAGCCAACTCTATATTAAGATATAACAAAAGTAGCATGGCGGCAAAAATTGTCAGATTTTACATTTGAGATATTTTTGTTCAGCAATGTTTCAAAACCAAAAACAGTTTAGCAGCAAAATTGAAAAAGCTGTGAAAATTTTGCAGAAAATTTCCCACCACGCTACTTTAGTTGAACCTTAGGTAAGTAGATCTGCTGTTATACCAATATCTTATAGTGTTCGATATGTATAACTGTCACGTGCTTGTCACATTATCCTTGCTGCGGGAAACGGCGGTGTTGCTACTGGCTCATTAAGTCCTTATTGATTCTTCATTGCTTCAGACTTTAGCTTGGTAAATAATGTTAGCAAAGCTGCTTTGAAGTTTGAAGTTTGAGTCATGACTAGCCTCTCACTTCTACGGTGTTTAACAGAGCTGCTTTGAACTTTGGAAAGCTACTGTTGAATGCTGATTAATACATTTCTATAATGGTTATGGTAAAGTTGGCTTCACTATTTAAAATTATATACGTCATCTTCGGGCTTTGCATGTGTTTTAATTAATTTTTAATTCAATTCAATTTATTTTTCAATTTCAATTTATTTTATCGTTGTCTCATTCATTACTCTTTTGTTTGTTATCTTTAAAAAGACAACTTTATTGTTCTTAGGACCTTTTTATTGTGAAAATTTTGGAGAGAACTGCTTACCCTATATTACAGGTTTTACCTTCTTAGGAAGCAGGGCACCCTTGCCTTAGTAACATTAAGAGGGAACGCGGGTAACCTCAACTCCATACAAAAGGGGAGACCTGTTTCCTCCCTGGATAATTGTTTTAGAAAAAATATGTTTATGCCATTCAATCTGTATTTACTTCTGCCATGTCCCTATGTTTTCCTTTTTTGATATTTTAATTATATAAATAAGTTTTATTAAAATAATTAAAATAATAAAAAAAGGAAAACATAGGGACATGGCAGAGGTACATATAAATTGAATGGCATACACATATTTTTTCTAAAATAATTATGCAGGGAGGAAACAGGTCTCTCTTTTTGTATTTTTTGTATGGAGCAGCCGGCTACCCGCGTTCCATCTTAAGGTCCATTGTAAAATTTTATGATGAAAATAAATTACTACTACTAATTACTACTAGGTACTATGGCAAAACTGGTTTTGCCGGTGCCGTAGGTCTGCCGGACGTAACTCTTGGTAGAGCCTAAGGTAACACCGAAAAAGCAAAGCTTTTGCCCAGCAATGGGACATTTTAAAGTGCAAGTATAAGTTTAAAATAGCTGTATTTACTCTTTATTTGTATTTATTGTTACTTAATCGTTATGCATATTGATTTAAAAAAAAGAAATTATATAAAATTTATTGCACAACCAGTGTCACAATGATTGAATTCCTAGTTCCTGAAGAAGGGTAACCTGTGTTTCAGAATAATCACAGACGTAATAATAAAGTAAAAAAAAAACATTTTTTTTTACACATTATAAGCAAAGCATGCCTAAGTAGGTAGGTACAAATCTATATTTTTTAAATAAAAGTAAGAGTCTAGACATGTTCGTCTTGGTTGATTTATCTTACAATAATGTCTAGCAGATTACAGTACCCATTTTCACCAATAGCGGCTTACGGTAAGTCGAAAAGACTCGATGTTTTCTGCGAATTAGTTGAAATAATAATAATCCGGATAATGCGATTCAGTGGCGTTGTTTGCGCCGCCACGCACTAATTTCGGGTTAATCCGACCTAATGTTAATGGAAAAGCTTGCTCCAAACACAAATGTCAGATGGGGACGAACAGATAACCCGGTTTTGGAAAGCTGATTACGGGCGCTCGCCTATATGGGTCGAAGCGCGAGGTGGTTGGCATCAGGGCAAATTCTCCATCCAATGCCCATGCCTAATACGTATTTAAGTCCGTCGGTAATGCAATTTTAATCATTCCATTCGTAGGCAAATGCTCATTTTAGCAAAATATAAAGATACGTAGAGCAAAAGTGAGCTGGGCATTGTATTGGTTGCAGCGAAATTAGTTGGCGTAAAATAGAAGCCGTTTCTACAGTGCTTGCTAAAAAATCTCCCAACTTGAAAACTCTGTAGGTACTTGAACGTTGCGTATCTTGTTCTGAGTAAGTATTAGGTATGTTACAGTCTCAATATTCATCTGCTTATTGAAATCCCCGTTATTACGGGCTAAAGGGCACTTGGGGGGCTCCCTGCAATACTCGGGTAGTTGGCGGATATGTTGCGAGGGTAGATATTTGTAAGACTTGATGCCTACTTAGAGAGTTTATCACAATATTGGAATATTGCAGTATCATTCGTTGGCCAAGTGCTCACTAGTTGGCGCCACTGTCGGGTAAGACCATGAAGTATAGCATTTAGTTAGATATTTCTTCAAGTCAGTAAGTAAAAAAATCTTTACTTACATAAAACCTTTAAAATATCTACCTAAAAACAGTAACTGTACTAACACATCAAAATGCCCTGTTCTGTTTGAAAAAAAAAAAATAGAATATAATTTTCCGAAAGATTTTGTTTTCTGTTTCGGCTATTCGGACAAAATAAAAGTAAGTGAAACCGTTAAATCGATATTAAAATGTTTCAAAGTAGTAGTTAGTAGCGGGACAACAACTTCTTATTTACCATAATTAATCTCAAATATTGCAAAATCACAGCATTATTCTAATTAGAAATAAACCCGCGTAGCCCCTACAGTAATTTTTGGACCTCGTGCTACACAAGCGCCCCTGGCGGTAAATCGGAGCGCGGTAACACTCATTAATTACCTACGCAAGTAGAGGCACCGAGTTTTGGCCTATTGTATTGCCGGACACACACTCGCACACATAACTTTATTGTAGTCTGGTTTAATATTGTTTATATGTCTGTTTTAAGTGTAAATTTAAGTGAGTTTAAGTTTTTTAAGTAACATTTTTTTTTCTGTGTGTTTTTTGTTAATGAAATAAACTTTTTATCTATCTATCTGTGCCCGCTCGGTCGGGGATGTACCCTGCGTTGCTTACGACCATACACAAATTCCTACTTGCGTTCCAAGACGTACATACAGATATTCAAAGCGCGTTGAAGATGGTATCCCAAAAAAATGTGTCAAGCGGATCTCCAGAGATATACAAGGCGTTACAGAAAGGTCCTGTGATAGCGAAGGGGTTCACTTAACTCACCATACAAGCAACTTTTACTATGGGGCCAAGTGCAAAATCTCGAAAAAAATATCCATAAAAAAATATAAAAAAAATATAGTAGTTCCATACTAACATTCGCACTTGGCCCCATAGTAAAAATTGCTTGTATTTGTGAGTTCAAATCAAATCAAATATATTTATTTCCTTTTTTTTTCATAAAAACACTGAGTTAACATTGAGCCCTGTATTAGGTGACCCTGTATCGCAGGCGCTCGGTAGTTGAGCGACCCCCTTCAGTATCACAGGACCTTTTTGTAACACCCTGTAGATACAGCACTCTTAGGGGTACCCTGTATAAGGTGCGTTCGGCCGTTCCTATAGCAACAAGTTGCTCGTTAAATACAGATAGGTATGTGGTAGTTAATTAGCAAACAATGGCGGAACGAGACGATCTATTTCTGCCCCGAGGTTATTCAGTTCTTTTGCTCGTTGTGGATGTATAGATTTCTGATTATTTCTAATGATCAGTGAGGCATCGATTGTCGTAAATTGAAAACCATTTCGAGGAATAGGGATACAAATTACTATTAGGGGTTTAAATAAGTAAAATTAAAACGGATTAGATAGATAGATAGATAGAGAACACTTTATTGTACACCAGAAATTAAATAATAATATTAATATTTATCGCCAAAAATGTTTACTTCATTTTTCTTTCGATGACGACATCATAGCCTCTAATGCGGTAGTTCCATTGCCTATAAATAGGTATTTAAAAAAAATACATTCGTCAATAACAACTGTCAAAAGTGTCAAATAACTGAGAAAATAACCTTCTTGTTGACTTGACACTGACGTTTGTCAAACGTCAACATATTTTTATTTTTTAAAAGCATGAATGAATGCAATGGACTTAGTACATAATGCCAGTGGTGACGTCATACACAAATCTTTTAGAAATTTTAAATAATTAATAAAAAAATATTTACATAAAAAAATAAGAAAATATTCAAATTCGTTTCTTATATTTGTCTATATTTTCGATTTATAGATTAAAAAATAGGATTTGACGATGCCCATTTGGCAAAGAGTCTGGGGTAGGTTTGTAAACGGGTCTTCAGTACAGGGGCCTTAGTTGTAACGCAATGGTGCCAAAACGAGCGCCCGTTTGACGGCTTCAATTACGATTTATTAATGCTGTCGGTCCTTTTAATGTTTTTGTAGCACATCAAAGAATATTCTGATTCTAATTCTAGAGGATTTAGTTCGCTGGTTGTAAGAGAAAAACAACAAAATCCGAGTTTTGCCCTTCTAATGGGACGCCATCGACACGCCATTGCATTACAGGATAAGGCCCCAGTTTTCTGTTCTGTAGGCTGTGGGAATAGACCCCCCATTCGTAGTCTATAAGCTGGGTTACTTTAACGATAATGCGCGGAGATACGACCATTAGATTCGTACCACCGCCGCCTCGATTACGAATCTCACAAACACGCAGCAAGCTGATGGCGATTTTTGCTACCAAACCGGACCAACACAGATCAGGGACGAGTAGTTCCAGATTGCTCCGCGACGCTATCCTCTATGCTGACAAAGGTAACTAAACAAAAAAATTTGAATAGCTGAGTTTTTAAACTTAAACTATCGTGAGCACTGCACATTTTCCTATTAAAACACGGTTTTACTCACTAGTAATTTAAATAAGGTAATTAATTTGCCTAAAAACCAATCGCGATTCGACCCGTTTCGAATACAATAATGTTTAAATATCGCGAATCATTAAAAGTGAACACTAGTAATTTGTCGGTGTAGCCGACTAGTTTCGGTTCTCATTCGGAGACCTTCTTCATGGAGAACGAGACGGCCCTCGCGACGCCGCGGCTAGTCTCGAACTGCGTTTGAGTAGCTCTCGGCTAATCAAATGCAGTTCGAGACTAGCCGCGGCGTCGCCAGGGCCGAAACGTTTTTGTCGTATAATGCAAAGATAATCGAGATACTGACATCACTGACATCAAGATATATGAAGCGATCACTCAGACACTGCAGTTATAGTAGTTCACCCCGAACTGTGAACTCGCGACCCCATATTTCAGCAACGCCTTGACAGATTTGGCTCCATGTTTGAACTTAAAAAATATTTTAATTTCATTTACCCGCTTATCAAAAATGAATATCCAAATTTTTGTTATCGTCGAACGTCGGTTTGTTCCAGTAGACTCGGAGAACTTCTCTCGCTTCGCTCGCTCGTTCTGCGGCTTAGTTGGCTCTGCACGTACTAACCTTGTCTTTACTCTGAACGAGGCCGACTAAGCTGCGAGAATGGCACGATCACTGCAAAATACATAATCAAGTGGGTGTATCTGTAGGCTGTTTTCATTAACATAATGCTCTGCTCGTGACGCGATAGCGACCGCAAGGCTTTTAGGCCCACAGCCTGCCGACCATTCGCCCGCAAATACCTACATGCTTACGAGTAGTTTGAGGTTTTAGGCGTTCCGGCCGTAGTTAGGTTGTTATTCTCAGATTTTTTTATGTTTACCTTGTAGGGCAGCGGGAACGCATATAAAGGTCGAATTTCAAAAAGTCTACATTAAAAAATCTACGGTATTAACGTCTAAAATTGAAATGCCTCATGGTCATAACGCCGAAAGTAAAGCCGAAAGATCATTTGGTAGAATCATTAAAACGCCGAAATTCAAAATGCCGACACTTAGGTATAATGCCTACGATCAAAACAGACACACCCATTTACACATTTTATGACCGTAGGCCTTCTGAATTTAGACATTCGGCCTTCAAATACGTGCCCAGAGCAGCACTCGGTGGAGGTGTTTTGTTATTCTATTGTTTTAAAATGTATGTTGCTCAACCGCCTAATAGATACAATATCATAAACATAAACAAAAAAAAAATCTAAACGCAAATGCATTTTCTTCTACATGTCGGGTTTTCTCATGTTAATAGTAGAAGGCTTAGATCTAAACAAGTAGAACAATTTTTACTAAATATTACTACCAAAAGAAGAAAAAAAAACGGAATTACGTTGTATTATTATACTTCATGAAACTTTTTTTAGCTAATGGTGCCAACAACGGTACTTTTTTTCGTGCAATGTTGTAACCGACAATATTATTAATATACAGGGTGATAAAAGACCGCCAACAAAGCGAGAAACCACGTATTGTCCTCATCATAAGGAACATTTTTACCCAAGGAACTATGCCTGGGAAATCAACGGTATCCGAGATAATGGTGTTCAAAGTCGGACTTTTCAAAACTTTTTTTTTGCAGAAATGTATTCAGTATCTAGTTCTTAACTTACCTTTTCAAGAAGCCATATCAAAATTATGAATATTTCTTACAAAAAACGACGTTATAATTGTAACCTGCAATGTATTCTTTTACATCAGCACTTCAAGCTTAAGTAACATAAACTTACTTATCGCTTGCGCGATATTATGACTTCTGTGTGTTACACGTCCATTGCGTGATAAAATATTTTTCAAAATTATAACCTCAAAAACCAAAATCATTTCCCAGCAATAATTTATCGAAAAAGTACTTTGTTTTGGTGTCTAGTATGAGTGGCTTTCGGGTCTGTTGGCGGTCTTTTAACACCCTGTATTATATTGTTTTTGTTGAATTGTCAATGTAATTGCTAATCTTATTTACTTAATTAATTGAACCATTGAAGAATCGTGAATGCGTCACCTGGGTTAATATCTGTTTGTAAAAATGTGAGTATGTACCTACCTAGTTAATTAATATGTGTATAAATGAATCAGTGGCATGGGGCTAGCTGAAAATCAGCGCCGTCTGAAGACTACTTCAGACGGCATACAGCTGAGTTAGGTCCATTTTCGGGAAGATAATTTGTAAATATTTTTAACTTTAATCTTATTGTGCTGGTTTTTATTTTGTGATATTCCCGAAATAAATATTTTTTCAATTTCAATTTCAATTACTAAAAGATCAAGTCAGCCCCAAAAAAAGAATCTTTCTTGTCACTTACCTACATAGTATCCAGAATATTTATGCAACAATTTAGATGTAATTTTCTTCACAAAATATTCAGGTATTGATCATAAGTAGGGAATGGCTGGCGAGGAAATGCTCTATAAAGTGCTGGTGTGTGAAATGAACAGTTTAACAGGATTCTTTGCAGCTTTCCACTTTCCTGGGATTGTGCACTCTTTTCAAATCGATTGAGAGTAGAAAGCATGATTGTGTGAAAAGTTTTCGCTTATCGAAGCGGGTAAATGAAACCCCTTCACATCCGTGTCTTAGAGAAAACCCGATTTTCGAAATACGAGACGCCATGAAGACTAAACAAAAACAGGGTGTTAAAAAACTATTGCGTGATAAAATATTTGACAAAATTTATAACCTTAAAAAGAAAAGTCATTTCCCAGCAATAATTTATGGAAAAAGTACTTTGTTTTGGTGCCTAGTATTGGTGCCTTTCGGGTCTGTCGGCGGTATTTAGAACCCTGTATTGTTGAAAATTTAGGGTGAATGGTCCATAAAGAGTCAACTCTGAAGATCTGGATGATTTGGTTTGTATTGGGGGCTAGAACGATCTCTAAAGTGCCTTAGGCTATCATTGCATAGTAGGTACTCTTTATAGTAAACAAATAAACAGTACAAAATAATTTGAGTACTTAGAAAGTAAATCTAATTTCTTCTGAGATTGTCTCATTAATAAAGTTTATTTATGAAGCAAGCACAAATACAGTGGGGGCAATGTCTTCATTAAAATCGAAGGGCCCTTGTTTCTAAGAGGTTGACTAAAATCAAGTTCAACTGTAACCGTCTAGGGCCCGTAAGATCAATCACAGTTTAAACTCAGATCATAGACGGGCCTAAGAATCAGGGTTACTGCGTTGCTGATTAAATATTTTTTTACTTCGTTGTTTATATTTTTTATTGTATGGATCCTATTTCTTTGCATAGCCTGTTGTGGGTATGGTATGGTTCCACTGCAGGGCGTAGGGCCTATACTAGGCAAAGGCTTTTTCTCGGAGAGAGATATCCTGAGGCTGTTATGCCTCAGACGCTCAAGCTTTCTCACTGTAAAGGAGAAACATTTGGGAACAATAATTCACTACCTATAATTATACAGGGTGTTCAAAGACCGCCAACAAAGCTGGAAACCAGGTATGGTCCTCGTCATAACGAACATTTTTGCCTAGGAACTATGCCTCTGAAATAAACGGTTTCCGAAATAATGAGATTTAGTCGGACTTTTCAAAAATATGATTTTGCAAAAATGTGTTCAGTATCGAGTACCTAAATCTTCTCAAGAAGCCAATCAAAATGTTTAATATTTCTTACGTAAAGTTAAAATTGCAACCCGCAATGAATTCTAAACATTGGCGAGCGTAACTAGCATAAGTTTATTATGTTAACCATTGCGCAATATGACTTCTCTGCGTTACAAGTTCATTGCGTGATAAAATACTAAAAATTTTCAAGATTGGACCTGAAAAAACAAAAACCATTTCACAGCAATAATGTATGGAAAAAGTTCTTTATTTCGGTGTCTAGTATGCGTTCGGCTGAGTCAGCGGTCTTTTAATACCCTGTATGTAAGAAAGATTCGTTGGCATTTTCGATTGGGGTTCACTACTCGCCGTTTTTTGCACTAGACCAGTCTAGTTATGTTTCAACTAGCACGTCATGATGACGAAGACATTCTCACTTCTAGCCCCTTGAGACGGCTTTCCAGCCGCACATTCAGCCTTTCTGACTGAAACTTAGCTGTACCTAAACGTTCGTTTTCTAGATTTTTCTCAGAAAAGCGACGTCTAATGACATGTATCATTAGATCCATTCCTTTACACCGTTAATGCATTAGCCGGAGCCCTAACACTAAGCCAAGTCGTATGTTTGTTCAGCGGTCGCATTTGTCAGATAAATTGCTAGCATTTGCTTGCAACTAATATAAATGCCGAGATTAACATTTTAAAAATATCGGCTAAGAGAGCTATAAATCTGTACTAATACTCAAGTTATCAAAGTCAGCTCCGTCTTGAGCCTAGGAGCGTTACTTGAAAAACTAAGAAGAATTAAACAAAATGTGTACTGAGAGAAAACAATAAATATTTTTCTCTTGAACTCGCGAACTCTGACATACCGAGGCTTACATTTTTCTTTTCATCTCCCCGACTAAGAAAGTATGCCGTTACTTGTACGAGTATCATGCGATGATGCAAAAGTCATTTTTGTGCTCTTCGAAATTTAAACGTGAAGCGAACTTAATTGACTCACCTGTCACTTGCAAAGAAGGAAACTAATTTCACTAACCTTGCACGTAAGAGTGTATACTGCTTTTGTTGTATAGTCGCCCGTAACGTAACCGAGTTGCTAGCGTGTGAAGGTCGACGTGCTTTCGTGTGTACCTAGTTGTCTATTGTTTTTGGTGCATCTAACAAAAACATTTCCTCGGTCTGTGAGATGAATAGTTGTGTGTTTCGCACGGATGCAATATTATTTGTGTCTTGTGATTCTGAATACCTTGCTACACTCGCTGCAAATCCTTGCTAAACAAATAGCTACCAGTCAATAGTTTCTTTACAGATCTCGTTTTTACCTATACAAAGGTGATGTATTTAAATGAATGTGGCCAATCTCTTAGAGTAAAGCCTCAGCACTTGAGGACGTCCAATAAATCCATGAAATATTGCCTTTTACGTATAAATCTTCACATTGATAATAAAATTTCAACAATTCTTTATCTTAAATGATACAGGTCTTTTCTGCAAGTGATTCATACGCTACAGAAGAAATTCACAGTGCGAATATCTTGAAACCCTTTCTAAAGCCTTCGCTGAGAGAAAGAGACTACGGGCGTACCCATTATGCATGTTTGACTTAAATGCTCGCTTTTCTGTAGTATCTCTTTGTGATTTTACTACTACGTGTTTGTTATCTTAGATGACTTAAAAACGACGACGCAACTGGATACCTTTAATTTATAAGCAACCAATAACGCCAATAGTAGAACAAGTAGCAATTTCACAACGTGTTTTGTTCAAATTCATTCAAAAATCCCAGCTTACACTGGCGTTAACCGATACACTATCCGCAAACGTTGGCACAAAACGGCAAACAAAACCGAACATAATTTAAGATCAAATAAATTTTCCTATCCGCAACCTATATTTGGGTCGATCGGCTTGCGGTGGGGTCTCTCAGCACCTGTCGCCTCTCGGCTTCCATTCTACTTAATTATATGTAAAATATATGTAAATCCGCCGGTGACCCCTCGGGTGGGGGTGGATTAAACACCTGAAACAATCCGGCCCGGATAGGTGTTAAAGTGACTATAAACATTAACCGATTTATACCACCGCGGCGAGTGGGTGATCAGTGGCTCATTCATTATGCATTAAAACTGGCCTTTCTGCGGGGATTTTGGAACCGGAATAATTGCTAAGGACACCCGGTTTAGTCCTCTTCTAAACGGAGTTAGACGAGATAGGTAATAAGTTCCTAATGCAAACAAAACCAGTACCTAATGCAAAACTCGTACCTAGGTGATCGTAGTAAATCAAAATGCTAAACAAAGTAAAATACCAACAATATTCTACAGGGTGCACTCTAATTCGATAGCGGAACTTTAAGTAGGCTGTCTTATGATCAATACAAACAACTTATACTATAAGTGGCCAAAAAAATGGAGCGAAATAAATTTCTGCCGTTCCATACAAAAGGTCGACTCAGTACTGCGCCAAATGTATGAAACAGCTGATAATTTTTTCGCTCCATTTTTTTCGCCACCTAGTACAAGTTGTTTGTATTGATCAGTAGACAGCCTACTTAAAGTTTCGCTATCGACTTAGAGTGCACCCTGTATTTGTGAATACCGCAATTTATAAACCCACATGCAAATGACGGCTGCAGATGTCCCTATTGAAATTTCAGAATAGAACCACAAATAAATTGGTTCCGCTAAAACGATATCTCACTAATATATTCAACAATTAAATTCCATTGAAATAGGTGACAAAGACAAATTAAACAATTGAAAATGCTTACCGCGAATCATATTATTTGCATTTCCAAATATTCGATCACTGACCGAGTCTCATTCATTTAGGCCCAAAATCAACTAAAGCGGAGATGGGCGGAAAAATTGCAAAGAAAAAAACAAGGGCCGCCGAAGACCTGGCTACCCAAAAAAAAACATGTCTGCAAAATCTCGCACCATGGCTCAACACAAGCCACACAGAACTCTTCCGAGCCAAAACATCATGGCCCTAAGTGGCTATAATGATAGCCAACCTCCCAATATGAGATGGCACCCAAGGAAAAAGAAGATAGATTTGAAACCTCACTCGACTCCGATAAATGAGTCAAATGAAAACAAAAATATCCTCTCGTTTCAACTAGCACAGAGAAATTTGAAATAGGCGTGCGCCTATAATACTGAGCGAAAGGGACAACTGCATAATAGAAGAAAATATACAAAATCGAGGGTTTCCTATTTCCCATTTTCCTCTTTCAAAACTGGTCCGATTTCGATTTTTTTTTTCATCAGTTATATCACAAGAAACTACTAAGACTTGATGCCGGATCGTTTTGTTTTTTAATTTTATTTAAAGTGGTCGAATAAGTTCAGCAGACGACTTTTGTCGCCGCTTTTGAATTCACAATTTTGTGTATTCATGGAAGGTACTGTTAGCAATAATTTATCGAAAAAATCTAAACGGTCAGACAAAGCCAAAGTTGGATATGAAAATGTATGCTCTTGTGCCAGAAACCAGGAAGGAAATCGGTTACTGCGTTTGTATGGGGAAGACACTACTACAGGGTGCACTCTAAGTCGATAGCGGAACTTTAAGTAGGCTGTCTACTGATCAATACAAACAATTTGTACTAGGTGGCGACAAAAATTGGGCGAAAAAAATATCAGCTGTTTCATACATTTGGCGCAGTACTGAGTTGACCTTTTGTATGGAACAGCTGATATTTGTTTCACTCCATTTTTTTCGCCACCTAGTACAAGTTGTTTGTATTGATCAGTAGATAGCCTACTTAAAGTTCCGCTATCGACTTAGAGTGCACCCTGTAGTCTATCCTCTTACTTAAAGGATTTGCGTCCTCAGACGCATTCCGTGTGAACACAACATTCGCCACTTCGATAACATTCGCGACGGTAACATTTGCCCGCTGACCCACTAACGGAACAACTTGAACGAACAACATTGCACAACTTAATGCTGCAGATAGCGGGAACCATTCCCCGGTGCTTTACGGCATCTGCAGAATCACTTCGACCGTAAACCTGCGAAACAAACATCACACATTTTGTATTTCGTAAACGGTTTCACTTACTTTTTGAACGAGCGAGCGAAGCGAGAGAAGTGCCCCGAGTCTACTGGAACAATCCGGCGTTTGTATATTTTTGAACGAGCGAGCGAAGCGAGCGAAGTTCTCCGAGTCTACTGGAACAATCCGGCGTTTGTATATTTTTGAACGAGCGAGCGAAGCGAGCGAAGTTCTCCGAGTCTACTGGAACAATCCGGCGTTTGTATGTATATATGTATGTATGTATGTATGTATGAATGTTCGTTCGACGATAACTTGAGTAAATTTAGTCGGATCGTCACAAAATTTGGTAGGCAGGTAAATAAGGTAAAGAGAATTTTTAAGTTCGAACTTGAGCCAAATCGGTCGAGGGGTTGCTGAGATACGGGGTCGCGAGTTCAAATGAAATGAAATGAAATGAAATGAATTTGTATTTGCAATAAATGTGGTGTGTACATTACATACGGTGTTATAGGGTACCTCTTGGTACTTAGGTTCTACACATTTCGCCTTAAGATTAGCATGCAAAAATAGTTGGTAGGTACATAAATTATTATTAAAATGAAATATTTACAAAATTACATTTTTTACGTTTATTATATTCTAAGAATTCATTTGTCGTATAAAACATTTTCTCTTGTAGCCAAGCTATTAATTGTTTTTTAAAAAGTTTGTGAGGTAGTACTTTTATTGTCTCTGGCAGTGCGTTAAAAATTGAGATGCACATCGCATAGCACTGTTTATAATAGGATTTAGTATTCGGTTTCCTAGGGAGGACTAGCCTTTCCGAGTTTCTAGTATTTCTCGGGTATATGTCCTTGGCTGTCGTGAATAATTCAGGATGATTTTTAACCAGCATTGCAATTTCAAGGATATATAAACATGGCAGTGTTAAAAGTCCTAATTTTCTGAAAATTGGCTTACACGAGTCAAGTGGTGCGGCGCCTACAATAGCTCGAACACACTTCTTTTGTGCCACGAAGGCCTTATTTATGTGACTTGAGTTTCCCCATAAAAGTAGACAGTATTTTAAGACGGATTCAACATAGCCGTGGTATGCGGCTAGTACAGTTTGTCTGCTTGCCACCTTTCGAAGTCTACCAAGAACATAAACAAATCTATTTATTTTGCAGCAAACTCGCTTTACCTGGCCTTTCCAATTGCAGTTTGTATCTAAAATTAACCCTAGAAATATAACATGTTCCAATTCATTTAGAGCTTGTCCATTGTAATTAATATTTAAATTATTCTTAATATTTCCATAATTATGAAATTGCATGAAGCTAGTCTTAGATAAATTAATTTTTAAATTATTTAATTGAAGCCATTTAATTATTGAATTAATTGTATTATTTATGTCATTTTCATAATTTTGAATGTCATCTGTGCAACTTATAACTACAGAAATATCATCAGCAAATAGTGTACAGTGGTTTCCAGTTGCCTCAGGAAGGTCATTTATATACAAAATGAACAATAATGGTCCCAAAACGCTACCCTGTGGCACACCATGCTCATTATGTTTATACGCTGATTTGTATCTCGTGAGGGTCATATTCTCGTCTACATTTGACACTTCTACACATTGAGTTCTATTTTCGAGATAAGACCTTAACCAATTCAATGCCACACCCCTAATTCCATAATTTTCCAATTTTTGCAATAGTATTTCATGTGATACAAAGTCAAAGGCCTTCGACATATCAAAGTAAACCACTGTTGTAGGTATGCGTTTATCCAATTTTTCAGTTACCTCGCGAATCAAATTATAACATGCAAGGGCTGTGGATTTATGTTTTTGAAAACCGTACTGTTCAGTCTTTATTATTTTATATTTCGTTGCAAATGTCATGATTCTTTTATGCATGGCCTTTTCGAGTATCTTCGAAAATATTGATATTAATGTTATGGGCCTATAATTTTCCATTTCGGTTTTATCGCCTTTTTTATAAATTGGTTTTACAACCGACAGTTTAAGTATATTTGGAAATTGTCCTCTCTCGAAAGACAGATGCACCAGATAAGTCACTATTGGTGTAAACTCATTTATACATATTTTTATGATTTTTGTTGTAATATCATCATGACCCGCTGCATTTGTGTTGTTTAGACTCATTATAATATTGTAAATTTCAGCAAAGCTGGTAGGCACGAGAAATATACTACTTGTGATATTCTTTTTATTTGTGTTTCTACCTCTATTGTTAGATTTAGCTAGTTTAATGAGATAGTCATTGAACTTATCAGCAATAATAGTCGGATCTTCCACCAATGTTCCATCTATGTTGATTTTATTTATGGGATTATGTGTAGTTTTATTTTCTGTATGGTCTTTTATTATTTGCCATGAGGCTTTACATTTGTTTTTTGAGCTCGAGATGAGTTTATGGTTACACATTTTTTGTGACGTATCTATGCAGCGACGCAAGATACGAGAGTATTTTTCGTAAGAGGTTTTATTTATCATTGATTTTTCTTTGTAGTACTTGAAGCGTAGATGTCTTTTGATTTTGCAGCTTCTTTTTAGGCTTTTCGATATCCACTTAGGGTGGTATTAATAGTCGTCTGAGTTCACCTACTTGAGATCGATCTCAAGGAGGTAAATGTCAAGCCTTGGGTAATGTCAAACTTGAGTAGCTGTCTGCTTATTAATAGTCACGATCTTGAGATTGACATTGACATTAGCCGACTTACTTGAGTGAGTCGACTTACTTGAGTCGACGCCATATTAATAGAGCCGACTTGAGCTCTGAATTGAGTGAGTCATTCATCTTTTGACAGTCCGTGACGTCTCAATTTCAATACAACGTGGTTTAGAGTACTAGGCATGCATAAAATGTTAAGAAGCTGTAAGATCACTTACTTGAGACCGGAGTCGCTGGCATATTAATAGACACAATCTTACGTGAGTTCACCTACTTGAGACCAGACTTGCGACTGTCATTTCCAAGTGCAGGCGATAGCCGACTCAAGTTCGTGTTTTTCATCACCCGACTACGCAAAGCAATAAGGGGAGTTATTTTCTTTGATAATTAATATACGAAAATGATGTCTAGTCAGCGCGCATCCAAAGCGAACCTACCGCAAGAAGTTGCAGCCTAACAATATACTTAGGACCATCGTCGACATCGGAAGTTACGTGGAAAGGGACCTTGTGGTGTGAAATAATTTGTCGTCGTCATTCGACCGGCACCTCTACCACATCGCTATGACTAGCCAGAAAAGTGTTTCTGCCAGCCCGAGTTCTTCGAGCTGCAAAACTCCAGCAGTTCAGAGCCCCACAGTCATATTACCAAGAAAGAACTCCGAAGAGCTGAGGTTTAAAAAAATAAGCTGGTACTAAGTTTGAGTTTAGTTTGGTATATAGCCTCAGACGCTCCGGTTTCCTCACGATGTTTTCCTTCACAGTCAGGGAGTGTTATGTATGCGACTTTGAAATAAATTAATGTCATGGGTAGGGTACATGCCCTCATCGGGACTCGAACCAGGATCCCTCGATTCCGAGCCATTGTTCTACCCATTATGCCACCACCGCGTCACCATCTAAAACTCAAATACTACCTATAAAGGCATGGTAGAATCAGAAGCTACGAGCTTGTACTTGGTCAAATACAGAAGTGTTGTCAAAATTAAGTTTTAATTTCAAAGAAATACTACTAGGTATTTGCAGGCTCCCATAATCTTGTAAGAAACTACACCACACACTAATAAAAAGGCAGAAAGTATATTTCAACTCTTTCCTTACTTACGATGTAATAGGGACTATTTTTGTACAATCCAAGGGAATTATTTCGTGAAACGCACGTACACACGACAACACGTCGACCTTTACACGCTAGTACTCCACTCGGTTACATTACGGGCGACTTTACAACAAAAGTGTACACTTTGACGTGCTGTCGTGTGTACAATAGAATTTGAGTGCTGTAACGTGAATGACGTCATGTCAATGGTCTGAAGGTATTAGGCGTGCATAAACATCCGGAATCTCTTCTAAGGCGATTGGTGACAGAAAGTTTCATGTAGTATGATACATATCATATAGATGGCAGCACAACATACAATTCAAACCTCTTTACTCGTACTTAGTTTTTTTAAGACAATTTGCCGGCCTTCAAAGCCCAGTTGGACCATAGAGGTTACTAGGCATGCATAAAATATAAAGCGGATATAGTAGGGAAAACTTGAGGGTGTGGTATCATTCATACGAGTAGTAGGTATTCAGTAAATTAAGTTGATACTTGAAGATAAATCTGAATAGAGAAGACCTTCATTAATGTTACATAATTATCTAATTTTTTTTCTAATTGGAATATAAACAAGCCTGGGAGAGTTGTAACATATTTATTAATACAATATTGTTTCCTAATCATCATCTAAAATTTCTACACCTGACATGAATTTGCGCTGAGTCGAGTATTCTTCCCCTCATTTTATGTGTTCATTCTCCACACATTATTCCAGGTTTCGGGACCAACGCTGGTGTTGTAAAATTGCCTTGGTTTTTATCCCTCCTATCATAACGCCCTAACTTCGTCGATTATGCGTCGGACAGTAGGTACTTTCTGATTTTCCTGGAATCAAAATAAAACATTAATGTAGTAGAATGATGTGCGCAACGATCAAACGTTAGGTTTGCAGTCGCTCTATAATTTATTATAAATTCGCTTGGCAAATTACTACTTTCTCTACGTAAACATAACCTCTAAAGTTATATTAAATGCGCAAAAAACGTTGATGATGGGGTATTTTAAAGACCTAACTGACGATATCTGTAACTTGTATCGTGAACTATGTATATTTTATACAATTATAGTGAATAAATACCTGTCTTGTCAGCAACTCGTTTGTAGAGGTCATCCAACTGGGTCCGCTAGGTACTGAAGCTCGAAAAACGGAAGCTCGAATAACGGAAGCTCGAATGAACTGAAGCTCTCTGTTGGAAGTTTCCGGCATGATATTTTTCGGCCACAATATTGAAAATAACCTCTCTGGCGCCACTTATTATCCATAACCGACTAAAACGTTAAATATACTGAAAATCACAAGAATTTACGAGACATTTTTATAATAATTATTTTCGTAGTTTGACTGATGTTTGACAGTAGAAAAAGTTTTTTCTTTTATTCGACAGTTCTGAAAACCGTGAAAAAGTTGTTCACCTTACGAACCTCTTTGAAGGTCAAACTGAGTTTGTGGCTAGCCTCTTTCTAATGTATGGTAGCCTAGTACATTCTTTACTCAAGCGTTGAAATAGTTCATTCTTGACTCAAGTCGAGGACTTGAGATCGGTCTCAAGTAAGCGCTGCTTTATTAATATGCTGAGTTACTCACTCAAGATCAAGCTCTCTGTTGCCAAAGTAACGAATAACAATGCTGAATAAAAATGGCTGAAGCGAGTCAGATCTGTTCCTTTTTGTCTAGACCAGGGTGCCGCTACAAAATTGTGTCGTCATATTGAACGAGCGATCGAAGTATGTTTGTATGTTTGTATGTATGAATGATTGTGTCGTCATAAAAATATAAAGGCGGCTTAATGGAATTAAAAGATTTTAAAAATTCTAACATCCAAATCCAAATCGGACGAAGAGTGGATATGGGGTTAGCAAAAAGTTAGTTATCCTGAGTTCACAGTTCGGGGTGAACCACTAGTTATTATAATCGAGTACCTATTTGGAGTAGAGTTCGTGTTATATCTTGTAACATCACTTTTATGTTTGTGGAATCCTGGACTATTATAGAAATGACAAGTTGACAACTGAATAACACCGGACCATGGACAATTTTATGGACCAAAAGGAGGTCAAACTCAGGTTGTGCCTTTCGAATAGTCTCTATAATGTATGGGCGCCTAGTACTTTTGAGTTGGGTTTAAGCTTTTTGACCACATTTTGAACTTTAAATGGTATCATTCGTTCAAATAGTTCATTCTTTACTCAAATCGAGGACTCAAGTTCGCGCCTAAGATAGGTTTATTAATAAGCCAATGTCTCAAGTAGGTGATTTTTGTTTTCTGAGTTCACCTACTTGAGACCGATCTCAAGTAGGTGATCTCAGAGGACTATTAATACCAGCCTTAGGTTGAATCAATCGTTTCTTAATTTTAATCTTAACTAACGGAAAACATAATTTGTAAAAGAGTGATACTGTTTCGTGGAAGGCGTCAAATGCACTATTTGCATCTGTTTTTTCATATACATCCATGAATGATAAGCTCGCTATACACTCCTGGAACTTCTTGATATTTTCGTCACAAAGGTCTCTTTTGTAAAACGAATATGTCATAGTCGAGTTTAGGCTTTTATTGACTTTAAACGTAAGTGACTGTGCTGTTTCGTGATCGGAAAGCCCCAGTTTGTGTATTTCCCCGGATGCATTTTTGATGTTACTCATTATGTGGTCTAGGCACGCTTTTTGTCTAGTTGGTTTATTAATGTGTAGCGTGAGATTGTGATTTTTAGCCAAATTAAATAGTTTTCTTGTCTGTTTATTATTTTCTAATGAGTTTATATTAATGTCACCCACGATTACTATGTTTTTCATTTAATTTTTAATGGAAACTAGATATAGTAGACTTTTTAGTTTTTTTATGAAAAGTTTGTATGGTGACTTAGTTATGCGATAGAGGGCTATTACAATAGTATTATAGAGTGGTATTTCGATTCCACAATATTCAAATACCTTATCCATTGGATTCTCTTCAAAGGCAACATTATTATAAGATAACCCTGTTTCAGTGAGAATACAGACACCTCCTCTTTTCTCATCTCTGCAGTAGCTAGCTGCCAGTGTGAATCCATGAATGTTTATATTAGCTTGCTCCCCTTGTTTGACAAACGTTTCTGATAAGCAGATAATATTTGGTAGTTTTCCTACTTCTTCAAGCTCGGATAGCAAAGTTCGGGGCGAACCACTAGTTATGTATGTTTGTATGTATGAATGTTCGTTCAACGATAACTTGAGTAAATTTGGTCGGATCGTTATGAAATTTGGTAGGCGGGTAAATTAAATTAAAATAATTTTAAAGTTCGAACATGAGCCAAATCGGTCGAGGGGTTGCCGAGCTATAGGGTCGCGAGTTCATAGTTCGGGGCGAACCACTAGTACGTATATTGGTGTTTTTAGGATTCCGTCCCCAAAGGGTGCTAAAGGGGACCCTAACTCTGCCTACACTGTCTGTCTGTCTGTCCATTTGTCTGTCCTAATCTTTGGAACCGTAATAGGTAGTGATAGGTATTGCCTATTATTGTCTTTGATAAAACTTTTGGGTTGCCTGTGGACATGGCTTGACGTTTATGTATTCTGTGGTCGTTGTCTTTAGTCATCTGTCAAATCTGACACCGTTCGACGCAACGTTGCAATCGTTGGAACCGTTGTGGGAGGTTGCGTCGAACTGTGGCAGACTCTATACGGTATGTCAAATAATGTTGGATTTAGGATGCATTTTTGGAGAAAAAGGGACTATCTGAGCGGTAAATTGTCAATGGCGTCATTATTGTATTGGTATCCTGAAAATAAAAATACGTTGGACTGGAATCGAACAGTTTTAATGGTGAAAATCCCTAACAGTAGCGAGTTGATATTTTCACAGAGTAAGTAATTACACTCTGAAACAAATCAGGCGCTTTGTAGTTACGCTTTACTTGCATAAATAATGATGGGTTAATTGGCTACTATCGAGTTACTTGCAATTGCACGCTATCGTATTTTGGTAACCATCATAACATAGGCAGAGTCGTGAAGCGTGGCAAATCCCGGCCAGATTACGCTGCGTCATTCGACGTTTGTCATTTGACATTGTTGTATATGCGGACGGGGAATGACAAGCAATGGCGCCGTTTGGTTGAATCAGCAAATAGTGAAACCTATTTGACGATAACCAATCGATAAATTAAAATAAAACTTACGACAATAAATAGGTAAAACGGCATGCGATAGGTTAGGTAGTACGGTCACATCACATTTCATAACCGACTAAATTGCAGGGCTGTAAAGGTTAACGTGCTGTCTACTAACTAATTTGTTTGACCCGTCTAGTTTGACAAAAATAAAGTATCTGAAAAGGATTAGATAACCTCATCATTAGTGGCTCAGAAACACCAGTTAGTTGATGGAAGTCAGCGGTAAAGACCTGTTTTGTTTTGCAATAAAATTGAAAGCAGCTAAGACAAACTAAGAAAAATAATATCTTCACGAGAATGAGTACCGATTAAAAGTGGGTGATTAGAAATCAGAGTATGAATAGAAACACAACGCTAGCAGTCTCTGTTTTCTGATTATCTTACTGTTGAGTCACTACATAGTAATTTTAAGTTCTATTGTATTAATTTCTATTCAACTCTAGTTTCTTTTACGATAGGTACTGATTTGGATGACTAGGACTTGTAAGCGCTCAGACAAACGAAACGAAAATATTCGTGCGGCTCTGGTATTCAGTGTTGGCAAGAGTGAACTTTGTTTGATGATGATGTCCTTTTATCCCTTATCAGGGACATAGGGCTCGAAGAAGGGATCTCCATTTTTCGCGGTCTTGCGCGGCAGCCTCTAGCTCCTTCCAGCCGAGTCCAGTCGATGCAGCCTCTTTGTTAACTGAGCGCCTCCAGGTAGTACGGGGGCGTCCCGGCCGTCTCTTGCCAGTAGCTTGCCACGTCAGTGCTTGTTTGGACAGGTGACTGTCTGGTCTCCGCAACGCATGTCCGATCCATCGGAAACTTTTCAATTTCTCCCAATCGTGGGCGCGGGCCGCTTGCGTTGTTACCCGCTCTGTAAACGTAGCTGCTAACTAAATAAGAATAGATTCTTTTTTGCGGTCGCCCGCGTGGACCATAAGCGGTTGCCGGGTGACACAATTCGTGTCATATAAACGCGCCCTAAGTACTTTTCGGAAGCGTCACACAGAACAATCCCGCTGGCGCCGCGTCACACGTCTGGGGCCTTAGCCTGTAACGCAGTGGTGCCAAAATGGGCTCCTAGTTGTCGGCTTCAATTACGATTTACTAGTGGTTCGCCCCGAACTATGAACTCGCGACCCTATATAAACTTAATAATAATAATAACCCCCGTGTGGTTCCCGGGAGGTACAGAATTGGACCCACCCCTACAGTCTTTGCTCTTGATTTTCCACTCGTTTTTCGAGATTTTCAGATTTTTCTTCTAGCATTTTTAGTTTGTCGCCAAACATTCTTTGAATGATTTCTGTAACTCTAGATCATTTTGGATTTTTTGTAGTTTATCTAGTATTTCTACCATTTTAAGTTTTGTATAGGACTCTCTTGTAGTTTTGAAGTAAAGCGACCTCTATTGTTGAGCATAACGACTTTTTGGTTTATAATTTTGAACACTAGATGGCTCTGATATTTTTTTTGTCACGCCCTCTGTTAGGAAGTAGAATAACAATAAATATATATTTTTTTAAATAGATGGCGCTGTTTCGTATTTTCTAATCTGGTGTACTTTGGACCTTAGCAATTAGCAAAAATTTTGGTTATTTTTGGATTTTTTGTATTAAAATAGAGTTACGGATTATTTCGCGACCCGTAAAAGTTTATTTTTATTATTTCCACCGAGTTTTACGTCCGATATTCACAATATTGTTTCCAAACGGAATTTGTATTTATAGTTCACTTTTGTTAGTTTTTATCACTGCTTTCACTGTTTACTGATTAGATTTACGTTTTTATCACTTTTAAAATCACTTCTTAGCACTATTTTAATGTTACTGAGAGGCAGCAGTGGCGCCCTCTCTCATCCCATATAAACTTAACAACCCCATATCTCGGCAACCCCTCGACCGATTTGGCTCATGTTCGAACTTAAAAATTCTTTTAATTTCATTTACCTGCCTACCAAATTTCATGACGATCCGACAAAAATTACTCAAGTTATCGTCGAACGAACATTCATACATACAAACATACAAACATACAAACATACAAACATACATACATACATACATACATACATACATACATACATACAAACGCCGGATTGTTCCAGTAGACTCGGAGAACTTCGCTCGCTTCGCTCGCTCGTTCAATTAATGATGTTGGTACTTTTAAAGTTTTTATAGTACAGCAAAGAATATTCTGATTCTAATTCTAGAGGGAAGGGAAGGGTCGAGGGCACTAGAACTCGGGGAAAACCACCGATGCGATGGACTGACCAAATCAAGACCACTGTGGGCAAAACACTGTGTGAATGCACCCGAGAAACCTCTGACCGAGAGAAATGGCGTGGCATCGTAAGGCGCGCAACATCAACCACTAATGATGATACTACATGTCGACCACGACCGCTCTGACAAGAATGCAACGACAAAGAAGAAGAATTCTAGAGGATTAGTTCTCTGGTTGTAGGTGAAAAACGAGGAATCCCCGGTTTTATCCTTCTGCTGGGACGCCATCGACACGCCATCGCGTTACAGGCTAAGGCCCTTGAAGTTTCACGGGTTAGGGGCGGGGGACGGGTGGCAGGGATTACGCAATGGCCCATGTGATTACTCGGCGTGGTCGTAGGGCGCACCCACGGGCGCGGGTTTCGATGCAAATTGTTTCCTAGCATCGAGGGCTGACAGAGTTTAGAACGAATGTATGTTTTGTTTGTGTTTTGCGGAGGGACTAGGTCAATTCAAATGATAATCAATAACTGATTGCCAACCTCCGATAGAAGACGGCACTATTATCTTATTGTAGCGAGCGAAGCGAGCGAAGTTCTCCGAGTCTACTTGAACAATCCGGCGTTTGTATATGTATGTATGTATGTTTGTATGTTTGTATGTTTGTATGTTTGTATGTATGAATGTTCGTTCGACGATAACTTGAGTAAATTTAGTCGGATCGTCATGAAATTTGGTAGTTGGCTAAATGAGGCAAAGATAATTTTTAAGTTCGAACATGAGCCAAATCGGTCGAGGGGTTGCTGAGATATGGGGTCGCGAGTTCGTAGTTCGGGGGAACCACTAGTTCTTATTACAACGGTAACTGCTGGTTTATTAATTGCGTCAGATTTGGCAGTTAAGTTGGATCACTATTGATAAAAGTCAACTTATAAAGAGGGTAACTACTCACAATAGTTTAACCATTATGTGGCATTATACTCTCAACGCAAAAATCTCTCTAACTAAAAGAAGGCCTTTGTCCAAACAGTGGGATATGTACAGGCTACATCTTTTTTTACCCGACTGTCCAAAGGAGGGTTATTAAATGTGTAATCTAAACAATATGTTTTTTCAAGAAAAAAAATAATGAACCTGCCCTACTAAAACTTTCTTCCGTGTGTCTCACAAATAATGCTGACTTATGTTGAGGCATATTGATGTCGCTGTCAATCATGGTAAAGGTTGCCTTCTACCCATTTTATTGCCGGAAATATAAGAAGTCTTAAGATTATTAGTAATTCTATTGAAGTCACAACAAAGTCCGCTGTAAGCTGTATATTGTTTGGGTTTTTATCCTTACTCTTGCAGTTACACAAGTGTGCAAGAAATTAAAAAAAAAAACTCTCCTTTGGGCAATCGGGTAATTAAGTCAGTAGATCCATTCACGATGCAATAAGGATTATTTACAAGTGCAAAAGTATAACAATATTATAGTAATCATCCCGTTGTGGCTTAGGTAAAGCTAATATAAACTAAGTGTGGTGTGTTACGTGAATAAATAGTTGAGCAAACTTCGGGTCATGCAGCGAAAATGTTAAATAATAAAATGCAACGCTTGACAACGAAAGAAACTAAAGAAAATGCCTCTTACCAAAAGAGCTCTTGTAAATAATTAAATGTTAGATTAAATTATGTACCAACAAACTAAAGAAACCAAGTGGATGCATTCCGATTACATAAGGTCAGGTTTCATAGACTGAAGAATCGCATATGGAAGAAACAATGACATTAAAAGGCTGTGTTACGAAGTCACCAATGTTTAAGGAGTTTTACCCAATTTTTCTAACCACTCCATAAAAGTGGTACTCAGGTCTGCTCATTGTTGAAGAAATTAATTTCGTTGTTGGCTGAAGCGGACGATCACAGAACAGGTAGGACTAAGAAGTATTTCGGTATTGGCTGAGGTGGACGATCACGGAACAGGAATGACTAAGGTGACACCAAGTCGATGCGGCAGACACCCCATGCAAGGCTGGCCGAGAAGAAGATGGCGAGATTATTTCGATAACAACACCGAGGTCAGAATAATTTGGCTTTTGCCGTATCACACTGTCTTTCAGGCTATATTAAAAATACATATTTGTATCTGGATCAGAGCTTCCGTTTCTTTCCTTTAGCACAGTTTACAGCTCACCTCTCCAGACAAATGGATATTAAACGAAATGCCGCTTTTTTGTTTCATTTTGAAGTAACGGCCTAATTTGAAAGGCGCTAGACAAATAAAGTTTAATGTACTAAACGGCCAGGGTTTAATTTTCTTGCCTTTGTTCTCATACCTCTACATTTTCATTCCACATTGCTGGCCATTCTATCTTTAATCAAGCTGGAAACACAGAAAGTTTTGTTAACACGTTTGCACAAAACTAAAATAATGTGTTGATTCTATTAATACGTTAGTCCAAACGAGAATAATAATACACCCGTTTTGCCTTTTGCATTTTGCCCAAAACCGAATACAATTCTCCAAAAAATAATATATTTCAAGGTTCTGTGCATTTGATAAAAGTTTTTGAAGGCTTATAGGATTCTGTATTTTATTTTTAACGATTTTTTTAAGGCTTTTATTTTTATTTTATTTTATAGGATTCTGTCTAGGTGACGTTTTGCTACCAGAGGTTACGAGTTCCAGAGATAGGTTTTTTTTAAAGATTTGTTAATTTTCGTAATATCTTTTATTGACTTGTGATAACAACTTGAATCGTAAGGTAAGCTCAAAATCGTCGCCGCAAACTAGCGTGTCCCGTCGGTTTCAGCTGCACACTCGCGTCATCTGTCACAAAGCGCGGCGGAGGGCTGTTTGTGCTCTCGTTACCGCCACCGGGCCCACAGAATATCGCGGAAGACCAGATTCATCTGGATAAAACCACTTTTTTAACCCCCAAACAAAGAAGAGGGGTTTTATAAGTTTGACCGCTATGTGTGAGAGTGTATCTGTTTGTGGCACCGTAGCTCTTAAACGGGTGAACCAATTTTGATGCGGTTTTTTTTTATTTGAAAGCTGGTTTTCTGGCGAGTGTTTCATCAAAATTCACATCATAAGCCTACTCAAACCGCACGCAAGTTTGTCGACTCTGAGTTTTTTGTGTATGGGTTTTTAGCCGCATCCTTTGCATCTGAGACTGTAGAAGTGGGGCTTCTAATCGCACCTACGGGGCGCTCCGACCCGGGTCCAGAGTCCCCGGTGCACTCCGTGCACTCGCGTCGAGGGCCTTTGTCTCCGACCCGGTTACAAACACAACGACGCGTTTGCTAGTTGGAACAAGGGGCCAGCACCGGCGCAAGCACCCTTCGCCCGCTTCATTATCTGTGGACTCTTTTTGTCTTTTCCAAAGCTCTAACCAGTGCTGGGAAACACACACAGATGTGTGGATTTACCAGTTTCGCATACAATAACAAAAAAAAATTCTAGTGCTCAGGAAAGTTAAAGTTTCCAGCGTCGGCAGCAAACCGCTAATACTAGATTTTTTTGGGAGATTGATTGATTTTAAATTATCTTTATTTATAAATGAATTTACAATGAGCAATACATACTAAAATAAATTATTTTAAGTGTATGTCTAGTGTTCAGCATGCTGTTACTCAGGCTGAGGCGCTTTTATGAACATTTACAATGGGAAAATAATACTTAAGTTACATGGTTTTAGGTAGGTATACGTACATACAATTATTGAGGATATACATTTATTTTTCATCTCCCATGCTCGGAAAGTACCCTGTTACTTTAAACATGCGATCGTAGAAGATCCTTTTTTAAACCGCTTTGTATTTTTGTGCGCTTCGAAATTTGACGCCCTAATAAAAAATAAATAAGGAACTCCTTCAACTTGTAGCATTGCCTAGCAACGGGTTGTTGATTTTATGACACTTCAAGAAGACACGATTTGTAATCAACAACCCGTTGCTAGGCAATGCCAGATACTCCTTTGTGAAGAAGCAAAAAAGAAGGAAACTCATTTCACTAACCTCTTTGGTAGGTACCTAACTACCTATGTCTATTGTTTGTCACGCTTGGCTAACAAAATCATTTCCTCGCTTCTGTGAGATGAAAAGTTTTGTGTTTCGCACGAATGCAATATTATTTGCGTTTCGTGCTTCTGAATACCTCGCTACGCTCAGGTTTCTTTTTTTGAACCACTCGCTACGCTCGTGGCTCAATTTTAGAAACCTTCGCTAGCTCGGTATTCAATACAAGCACTCGCCGCAAACAATAATTTTGCATTCTTGCATAACAAATAACTATTGTGTAGGTTTAGAAGAGAACCACACAACTATAACAATAGTGTTTCTAGTTTTACCGTAGGTAATTAATACAACACAGATTCATTGTACACACACATTAGGTATAGAATGTAAAAAATTTTGGGAGAGGCCTTTGTTCAGAAATGGACCAACAGAGGCTGCCAATGATGGTGATGATAAATGTTTTCCTAGCACGGGTTAGTGCTTTTTTTTTTGTTTGTTTTGCATTTTATTTTCCGACATTGGGTCGAAAACATTTCGTGCTTAACACTTTACTCTTTTTTATACCTTTTATAAACCTTTTACCTTTTGGGAACAAATTGGGGATCTTATAAAATAAAGCAACAAAAAGGGTGTGTGCTTTAGCATCTTTCAACTTTTCGACGGAATGCTAGATGATTTATACAGCGTTTACTTAGTGGCTCTAACATCCACACTAGGGCAGATTCGATAAAATTGCTCGTTTAAAACAAATGTTACTTCATCTAATTCTAATTCTCACTCCATTTATTCTACCACGGGCAAAAAAAAGCCTTCGGTAAAACGTTTCTAACTGCGGCGAAGTTAAGCCACGGTCGGTCGCAGTCCAATTCAGTGCACACGGAGGTTTAACCGTTAGGAGGAAAGGTATACAAGTTCCATGTTGCCATCGGAGATTTAAAAAATATCGAAAAAAAATTATGACCCTTTCAAGAAATCTCTTACAGATGTTTTATCTCACGAACGCGGATGAGCCATACTTGTGTGTGCAAATGTACATGCTCAAAACTCTAAAATTTTTTGCGTGTGTGTCTTTGAATTTCGAATTTTTGAGTTACGCACACAAGAGCTTGCGTCTATACGCATTACAACTACAAAGAAAATGGCTCATCCGCCTTCGTGATTTATAACAACTGTAGCAAAATATTACAACACAATGCCTTTGCATGTACGTAATGAGATGGTTTATATAGCGTTTATATAGCGTCTAGTGGCACCTTCGCCCTACATTATGTCGATAGAAACAGGAACGGGAAAACGATCTTTTACTAGCATGATTAGATTTATAAGAAGTGATCTTCCAAAAAAAGTGTTTCACCAAAGTCGTAGAACAAAAGTTGTTGGAAATCACATTTAGACGTTGGGGTGTCTGAGGAATAAAGCTATTTAAAAATTGCCCTGTATAAACAACGTGGTACTTTATGTTTGTAATGAATTATTACAAAACTTTATGAAAAAAAACAACCTTAAGGGTGGACGATTGCAACGTGGCGGGAAACTCAATTTTTTACAGTTTTTTACATTTTATAGCTAAACTGAGCTATTTTTGCTCAGAGATTTTTCGTTCGCGGCAATAAAACAGTATTCTTTTCATTATTGTAAACAACAGAACAACAATAATTCAGCCGATTATGTGACGAAGCAGTGGCACTGCCCAAAAAACTTGTTGTAGACCAGAACACATAATCGGCTGAATTATTGTTGTTCTGTTGTTTACAATAATGAAAAGAATACTATGTTATTGCCGCGAACGAAAAATCGCTGAACAAAAATAGCTCAGTTTAGCTACAAAATGTAAAAAAACTGTGAATATTTTGAATTTCCCGCCACGCTGCTATCCTCCAGCCTTAAAGCCGACCTTCTCTCTCATCATATTCCATGTCCCACGTTTAATCCCGTCCGAGTCAAGTTCGCCGATCCGCGTTTTTTCGCCGCGTTCACTTTAAAAGTGGGGCAATCGAAATCTTACGGTGATTAATTGACGGTGTCTGTGGCCACTTCACTGTATTGCCTCGGTTAGGAGTACCCTGCAAGAAATATTGGACGAAAGTCCTCCAACTTTATTCGGAAGATATTAATTTTAAAGAGCCTGCTTATGAAGCACTTCTGTTGAGATGAAAATTAAGAAACCCAACAATGATTTGAAAGTTAACTTTTTGACTTTTCATATCAACTTATAGTACCTATCTATGTGCTTGTATTTATAAGAGCAGTAAGGCATTATGGTTAGAAAAAATATAGAAATAGAGTCGCTTTCTAAACCAATGGCAAACCAAGGATCCAGAACTGTCTAGAATACAAACTTTAGCGAAATGATAGTTCGCTCATTGAGAAAAGTGTAAGTTTTTCTTAAAATACTTAGCTGAGGTAGCTCACACTATTACTGCCTATAATCTTACAGTCCAATAATTTCTCCTATCATAGCCTTCCTTCCTCAACCGTGTATCGCATAACCTCATCGCATAATTCAGAAAAAATGCCGTTATAAAAACTACACTGTCATAGTAAACATTTATAATATGTTGAAAAAATTCGCTCGGGATTCGCACTCAACCTCTAGCATATCGTCTTCTCTTCCGAGTCTTCCGAGTCTTCTCGGGGTAGCATATCCTAGACCGGAAGAATATAAGTTCCTCAACCTCGGTGACGTTCTAAAGCTTATGACCTCGGTCTTTGCACGTCCTGAGCAGGAATAAGGACGGGGGTGACAAAAAAGATCCCACTGGGTCGAAGTGTCCCGGGCTCTCGGCCTGGCCCCATACTAATAAGATAAGATAAGATAGCATATCGTGCAGGACCTCTAACTCTCTATCACAAATGTAATGTTTTAAATGTTCCCTAGCACGCTTTACCATGGTATAGGTGCTGGGCAAGCCTACTCCATCTAAAACAATGTCCCAGGCACTGCAGCGCCGAGTGGTCTCTTCACCTATCTAGTGTGAGAGCAGGTGCCACTGGACGCTGTATAAATCATCTCATTACGTAGATGCAAAGGCCTTAGTTTTTTTTAGCACGCTTTAGAGTAGTACTTTAGTAAAAACAAAAAGCACACATAATAACTTGAAATACAATCGAATACCAGCGTCATAACAATAATAAGATAACGCCTCATAACTGAAGGGGCTACGGAGATTGCGGTCAGCGCGCTTAGCCCGCGCTTCCCCTTGTCTGTCATGATCCTCTAATGCCTTAACCCCTGGAAGCGCAGGAAGATGCGACCTTAACCCGTGTTTACATCTAATCTCGCCACGAGTACGTGGCCAGTGACGTAGGAGAACAAATAAACTTTTGAAGATTCGAGACATTCACACATAATTTGGTTAGAAACAGGTCTAATCACTTTTTGTGTTTTGTCGGTATAGCCGACTAGTTTCGGTCTCATTCGGAGACCTTAATCGCGGAGCCGTGGCCAGTCTAGAACTGCGCGTGAGCAGCCGCTGAGTAGCCGCTGGGGAGTGGGGGCATTGGGCGGACGCGGGTTGCCTACTCAGAAAGTTGAGGAATTGTTTACAAAATAATGTAATGAATCCACAGAGAAATAAACACTCTGTAAATAGCCTCAATCCTAAGTGATGAATGAGGTATCTAATGCTCGATGAGGGCATTTAATACAAAGCCTACAGATACCTATTTAGCTTTTTATTTCAAAGGTTTTTTAATTCACTTTCTCGCTCCAATCGCTCGGTAATTCGCCAACTAAGTTAGGAATTCTAATTTTAACTTGCCAACTTAAGGGTCCGTATAAGGCTAACTAGCGCCACCAATGTTGAAAAAATCATATCTCGCTTCAGAAGAAGTTTCTGACAAAATCCTAAGATGAGCTCATGCGCCATGCTTTTCTAGATTTTTAAGTGTGGGTACCCAACTCAATTTCTAGTCTTAAGCTAAAAATTTTTCGATAACCGCCAAAAACGGCCGTTTTTGGCGGTTATCGAAAATTTTTTAGCTTAAAAGTAAATTTCGAAGAGGGTATCTACACTTAAAAATCTAGAAAAGCATGGCGCATAGGCTCATCTTAGGATTTTTCCAGAAACTTCTTCTAAAGGAAGATATGATTTTTTCAACATTGGTGGCGCTAGTTAGCCTTATACGGACCCTTAAGTTAGGGACTCTGATTTTAGTGAAAGAATTTTCGGCAGCCGGCCGTGGGCGTTGATGGTTTTGTGGAATATCTAAAGGTACACTTATCTATTTTAATTAGGTAAAGGAAATTTATTAAAAGCCCAAAACCGCTTTTGTTATCCCGCGGTACGTAATGGAAAATACTCCTATGTATTGTTATTATCCGGTGTCCTATTAGGTAAAATAAAGCGCCGAGATGATCGGTCCCCGTTTTACTCTTACCAAAAGATGGGGCTGTCAAAGAGCATACCTCAGAGAACCAGGCGGTCAAAGACCAAGGTTGGCCATCATAAATACCGTTGGAAGGATGAAGGCAGCACTGACTGGAAAAGGACCGCGAAGAACAGAGAAGTCACCTGTTATTCCAGTGCTTTGTTTTTTTTTTGTGGATTGTATGACACCTTTACGTATTGACTTGTATTTCCTATGGACTAGCTAGGCTGACTAAGCTGTCAGGATGGTATCCTGACAGCTTAGACAGCCTGTCAGGATGTCAGGTGCTGGGCAAGGTACTGCAGTGCCAATGGTCTCTTCACCCATCTAGTGTGAGTGAAGGTGTCACTGGACGCTGCATAAATCATCTCATTACGTAGATGTAAAGGTTTTAGGTAGTTTTTGGTGCTGATGGAGTATTAAAGTAAGAAATTTTTACTGCAGAAGTTCCGGTCAAAGCCAGTTTTCCACCGACGGTGGTTCCAACCTCTTCGGGGCGTGGGCAGGTCGGACGCATGCCTGATCTTAACCCGTTAATGAATCGGGTTTCAGATCTGGCCGGGCCGCCCCCGGTGCCCCCAGGCTTACGAGATCGCCCTTCGATTACACGCCGTCAAGGGATTTGAATAAACATAGATACCTTGATTAAAGTACCTACTTACCTGTAAGCTGGGAGGGTAGTATTGATGCTGGGCAAATCCCACTAATGTAAACTTGTCCTTGGTAGCTACTGCAGCGTCCTTAAAGTCACTGGGTGGCATTATCTATTGTAAATTAAAGTGTGTGTGGACGCTGTATAAATCAGAAACAGATACTGTTATTTATTGATAATTTTCATTACGTCATGTCAATCAATAATAATTATTATCATTATAATATTTTGTTACTTACGAGTATGTAACTGAGTAACATAAAATATTTGTTCATAATCATTTTGTCCTAGATGCAAAGGCCTAAGCTTTAGACACCGACACGCCTTTGCGCAAAGATACCTATAGCTATAACTACTAAATTAAAAATATGTTTTATCAAAATCGGTTCAGCCGTTTATGAGATATGCTAATTTGAAGCAGAAATGTCGGGGATAATTTTAATGTTATAGTTATTCAAAATATGAAATAGAAGCTTAGCGGTCTCACAAAGGAAGCCAGTCTCTCACACACATAGCTCACGTTGAGGCCAAAGTTGCGTACATTACTGCAAAGCTCCGTCCGTTAAGCGCGCTAGAGTTATTGCGCTAACTTATCGCCAGGCTTAGCGGACGCATTTGCGGTTTACGTCACATTATGGTTTACTAGCTTTTGCCCGCAATTTCGTCCGCGCAGGCAGATAAAAAGTTTTCTAAGTATATTTTTCCCCATCAAATATTCATCAATACATCCATCCAAACATCTGTAAAACTTTCGCGTTTTTATATTAGAGGGAAGTGAGAAAGTGAATTGTTCTGAACGGTTATTTTAAAACTAATTTAAACAAGGTATTTTCAAACTATTACACTAGATGGCGCCCCATCGTCCGTAAGACGAGTTTCAATAAGGTTAGAAAATTCGCAAAGACAGTACTTGACTCGGTAGCTCAATTGGTAGAGCGCCTGCACGGAATGCAAGAAGGTTGCGGGTTCAAATCCTGTCCCGAGCGAATTTTTTAACCTTATAAAAATCTTTATAAGGTATTTTCATATACCTATTGTTTAATTTGTTGTAAAATAACTGGAGGCTGCTGTCTATCGCTGGTTCTTGATTTTAAAAGGAAACTCCGTATTTCGCCAAATCAAACCATAATTTTTTATTGTCTCAAAGCCATGCAAAAAGATGAAGGAGAACTAGACATAGATAAAGTAAAAGCACCAAAAAGGTTAGTATATTATCCAATAACCACGGCCTTCTCTTAGCGCGTGCGCGATGTGGCGCCCGATAACGCGAGTGCGGCCGCAAGCGTTGGTATAATAGTACATTTTAATGATATGTAGGTATTTTTAACTGATTTTTTTTATATATATTTTTTGGTTTCAGTATCATGTAAATAATCACCCCTGAGTCGTGGGTCACTTTACAAAACCACACCCTGTATAAGCAATACTTCTGTATCTCCTTATTAACTGCTGGAGGTTAATAATTAGCCCCAATGCTCTGAGGCAACAATGAGCACCCGGATCTTGAAAACTTTTTCAATTAAGACACGACCGTAACTTTATTAAGTTAGTGTGTGCGCAAAAAATAAACAGGAAAGGAAAAAAAGACGGTGCAGGCAGACCCTCGGCCTGGGCGGGTGTTCCCGACTCGTTACTGAAAAAAGTCGGGACTAAGTATTTTTTAAACCTCGACCCAAAAAGAGAGGTGATATAAGTTTGACAGCAATGTGAGTGTGTATGTGAGGGTATGAGGGTGTGTGTGTGCGAGGGTGTGTGTATGCGAGTGTGTGTGTGTGTTCGTGTGCGAGGGTATGTGAGGGTGTGTCTGCCTGCGGCACCGTAGCTTGCCGGGAAAATTGCATTTATACGTCAAAATTCAAAATTAAAAAAAACCTTGACTTTTTCATTTTAAACGAGAAAAGCTCATAAACGGGTGAACCGATTTGAACGCGATTTTCTTTTCTATCAGCTTTACTAGCAATGGTTCTTAGATATTTTTCATCAAAATTGATTCATTCGTTTATGAGTTTTTCTCATTTGAAATTAAAATGTCGTTAGTTTTTTTAATTTTGAATTAAACGTATAAATGCAATTCACTCGGCAAAGGTTTAAAATCGTGGGCGAGTTGGATTAAGGAGTTATGACGTCAGATGTATTGATTGTGTATCTTGCAGTGGTTGTGCCATCTCTGCGCCACGACTTACAATACGTCAAAAGACGTTCGCGTTTACTTTTTTATCAAGAAAAGGAAGGCCCTCCTAGACATAGCTCGAGCATAAAGTTACTGAAGCTATTCAGAGAATCTGAGTGGAACTTCACTTTCTTGTAGGAAATACAATCAACCTAAAGGTAGAGTCTTACAACAGATCTAGATGTAGTGTTTTATTTCAGAACACCATTGAGATGGGTTATACAGAATAAAAAATATTTTGTTTCCATCTATTTTTGTCGGACTATCTTTTCTCAATTACAGTAGAAAACTTTTCAATTGTAACCTAATTCTCCTAGAAAAACAGTGGTTATTATTTACAAACGTTTCAACTCTACGAAGTTTCCAGATACAAATTACTGTAGCTACTTGAATAAGCAATTCCGAAGTTAAATATCGGCAATCAGTAGTGAAGGGTACAGATTCAACTTGCTTGGCAATATCCCGAACTAAAACATTATCCCGTAGTGTTCGTCTAGCGGCAATGGAGCAGGGGCCTGAGTCCGTAACGCAATGGTGCCAAAATGGGCTCCCATTTGACGGCTTCAATGGGCATCGTCATTTTTTATTCTATAAATCGAAAATATAGACAAATATAAGAAACAAATTTGAATATTTTCTTAATTTTTTATGTAAATATTATTTTATTAATTATTTAAAAATTTTAAAAGTTTTGTGTATGACGTCACCACTGGCATTATGTACTAAGTTCATTGCCTTCATTCATGCTTTTAAAAAATAAAAATATGTTGACGTTTGACAAAAATGTCAGTGTCAAGTCAACAAGAAGGTTATTTTCTCAGTTATTTGACACTTTTGACAGTTGTTTTTTTAAATATTTGTAGGCAATTGAACTACCGCATTAGAGGCTATGATGACGTCATCGAAAGAAAAATGAAGTAAAAATTTTTGGCGATAAATATTAATAATCCGTTTTAATTTTACTTATTTAAACCCCTAATAGTAATCAGTATCCCTATTCCTCGAAATGGTTTTCAATTTACGACAGTCGATGCCTCACTAATCAATGCCCATTACCATATTTTATTAATGCTGTCGGTCCTTTTATTGTTTTTGTAGTACAACAAAAAAAATCTGACTCTTATTCTAGGGTGGTATTAAAAGTCGTCTGAGATCACCTACTTGAGCTCGATCTCAAGTAGGCGAACTCAGAAAAGTCCTCCGAACTTAAGTAGCTGTCAGCATATTAATAGACACTATCTTGGGATTGACATTGACATTAGCCAAGGCTTGACATTGCATTTGCATTTCTGAGATCACCTACTTAAGTTCGATCTTGAGTCGACGATTATTAATACCACCCTTAGAGTATTAATTCGCTGGTTGTAGGAGATAAAAGAGGAATCCCCGGTTTTGTCCTTCTACTTGGACGCCATTGACACGCCATTGCGTTACAGACTCAGGCCCCAGGAAGAGGCTATTGTGGAGAGCGAGAGGGCGGCGGTGGTGCGAGTGAATGCGGTAATGAAATAAAGAGCGGCATAAAAGCGACCGCCGGTAAACTGCCATAGAGGGTGTGAATATGTAGAAGATTCAGTTTGAAAGCGTGCACACTAGCCATTCTTAATCGATTGGCGAAGTTAAGCAACATCGGGCGCGGTCAGTTTATGGATAGGTGACCGCTAGTGGAAATAATATCTGAGCGTTTCCGTGCTTCGGAAGGCACGTTAAGCCGTAGGTCCCGGCTGTTGTTGATTATTAACCATCGTTGAGCCATGGCCTCTTTATGCTCATGCCACCTCTCACGATCCTGTGCGAGACGTAATCTCTGTTTTCCGGCTACTTGGGCTATGTCATCGGACCATCTGGTTGGTGGTCTGTTAACCAATCTCTTCTCCTCTCGAGTTCGTCATTCCACAATGGTCTTCGTCCATCTGCCATCAGTGCGTCTACGCAGGTGTCCTGCCCAAATCCACTTCAAAGACATTCGTTAGGAAAATATAATGGCTGATGATCTGGAAGAGATCGCTGTTAGCGATAAGGCCGCCATTTGCACTATATTTTGTTGTAAAAACTTATCTGTGATATTATCTCTGTTGTGCAATAAAGAGTTATCTATCTATCTATCTATAATGATAATTATATTTCGCCAATCAAACGTAGCTCATACTCGTACCAAATAGTTACTTCTGTTCAAATCTTTTAGTGAACGGACGTCACGCTTGTGCCAAGGTACAGGGTCTTTGAAGGGTTTTGTGACATACGAGGCGCCGCAAAGGGGATCTTTGCAAGGCTTTTACTTGTCTGGGAAGGAAATAGTGCAGTGCATTTTGTGATTCTTTGCTTTTACAGTGACTACGTGGTGTAGGTGTCGGTATGAGGTAGTGAGGTATTTACTAACCTCTCATAATATTGTTTACTAGTGATTCTGAAAGTAGCAATCAAACATGAAAAACGACCGTTCGTCCTACACTACAACAATGTTGGATAATTTCAAAACTCTGTCTATTCGAAGCATTGAAAGTCGTTTTAAATGCCATAACCTACGAGTAACTATCATAGAAATCTTGCCAGCTATTCAGCGTTAAATCATCTGTAAGACGCTATAATCACATTCTTGCGAAATATAAAGAAAACTGACGGTGAAGCTGAAACAGAATGTTTGGTATATAATATCTCTAGAAATTGATTTTGTACATTTTCGTGATTGCAGAAGAGACCAAGAGGCAGGGCAAAAAAACATCGGATTCGCTGCCTCAAAGAAGGCCTCAGAAAAATAGGCAGGCCAGAGAAAGCGGTGGTGTTCTAGTGGGTAGAACAGTGGACTCTGAAGTGAAAGGTCCTAGGTTCGATTCCCGGTGCGGGCATGTATCTATGACTTTGTTTAATTTCAAAGTTACGTACATTTGTGAATTTGTATACCACTCGCTGACGGTGAAGGAAAACATCGTAAGGAAATCTGAGCGTGTGATGCATTATACCCTCAACGCAAAAATCGCCAACCCGCATTGAGCACGCGCGGTGATTAGGCTCTCTCTCTCTCTCTGAGAGAAGGCCTTTGCCCAGCTAGTGGAACATGTACAATTATTGTACAGGCTACATCTTACTCTTTACTTCTATAGAGGAAGCCAAGACCCTCAAAGGGCTCATAGTGGCCAACGTAGCACCAAAGTATGTAATTTGTGACATACAATACAGTATGTGAGGTTTTGCGCTCCGCCCGTAGCAAAACGTGGGTAGTGAGTCGACTTGGCGACCGAGACTCATTCGCGCTGCGACCGGATTGCGCCCGAGACCGCACCGATATCAGCAGAGCTACTTTACACTGCCTCTGTTCCTGCAAAGAAAAAAAAAGCGGGATTTTATAGAATGTTGTGTTGTCCGTTCATAACTCTAACCTAACAATCACAAATAACTGTTTCATACACAATTTCAGCGTATTGCTAACTGCTAAAATTGTATAGAGATTTTCATGGATTTTCCATAAAAGTTAGCGATAGTGAGCAAAACGTCTTTTGCTACGAGTGGATGTACTTAACCAAAACAAAACGAACAATAATTTTGCCGGTATTTTTTTAAAGCCAGCGTTTTGAGCTCTTTGCGGGGTAAATTTTTATCGACCTTAATTTTATTGATATTTTCTGAAATGCATAATTTTCTCAAGTCCGGGCGCAGTGTAGCGATACAATAAAGACGTAAGCGGGGTCGGCCGCCCGCCCAACCGGCGTTTGTTAATCTTCTTAACACTTCGACACCGAGCCAACTCCGCCCTACCAACATAACCCTTGCACCGATCTGAGAGCCTAACTGCATGAGTACAAGGTTCAAATTGGTGTGGGATTACTGCAATGGGTAAGTTTGCGTCCAGATTGAAACTATCTTATTACAATTAGGGTCAGATTCGCTTGAACTTTGAGAACAAAACAGGAATTTGCAGAAAATCCACTCAATTCACTTTGGGTGGTCGCTGATACTCGTAATTGCATTGAAACATGAAAAAAAAAACATAAAAAACAACACCTCGTTATATTTGTTTTATTATACAAGGTGTTACAAAAGATGCTAACTCTTTTTACAGGGTCATGGTACCTGATGATAGGGATCACAGCCAAAATATTTTTTTAGCTCTATGACGTTCCGTTGATTTTTAAATAATTAAAATGTAAGCGCTGTGGCGGGAGAAAAGTTTTTTTAAAATACTGTTTCCATAGACTTTCACTATGTTTTAACAGCCTGAAGCGATTAAAATACAGCTAAGCAAACAACCATATTTTTTAATTGGACCTAAATCCAAAAACAAAAAGGTTTTGAAAATTTTACAATTTTGAGGTAATAAAAAAAAAGTTGTGTTTTTCAACTTTTTTTTGCAGATTTGGCATTATGTTGACCAGCAGGTTACACCCTGTAAAAAGAGTTAGTATCTTTTGTAACACGTTGTCTTCTCGGTCTTAAATATTTTTCAGGTCCAACAGCCCACATTACCCATCTACTAGTGTGAAGGAAAGAGCCACCGGTTGTTGTAGATGGGCAAAGCCCCGAGCCCGAGTGGTAAATACGACCTTAACCGGTGTTTTGATAAATAAATCCTTCTGTTTATAACTTGGGTCAAACATTGACGGTATAAATTCCTATGAGGAATTTACCCAAACTATCATGGAGGTCACTGGGTCCTACAATATTGTCTTTACGTTGAAGTTGTTATAAAGTTGGCTACTGGAACGTAGCTGACCTATTACACCAGAGACACAATTTAACAGTTCCATTTGGTAGAACTGTTTCTATTTCGTAGTTCGTGATATGGTTGCAAACTAAACATAAGCCGCAAAGAGGTTATGCGGATCATTTATAAGGACCTAACTGGCGATCAATTTGGACGAGACAAATATGTCCTAAAATCTCAAACACCAAAACATGGACATTGTTAATAAAACAATGTTTGGTAGCACATGATAGCACGGGTGCGGCATATTGGGTTTATTTTCAATTATGATAACCGATGTGTTTCAAAGTACTGCCAATCGCCGAGTATAATTTCAAGTATGTTAAGACGACGTACGTCTCACAACTAGCGCCGCCAATGGAAAAAAAAACTTTTTTTTTTTTGGATGCGTTTTTAGCAAAAAACGCTCCTGCGATTCCTCAACGCGAGGCTTAACTATTTTTAGGACCTAAGGTTTGGATTCCAGGATTAGATTTCCTACGAATGCAATCGATTCTCGCCAAAAGTGGCCACTTTTGGCGAGAATCGATTGCATTCTTAAGTTCTAGGATCTGGAATCCAAACCTTAGGTCCTAAAAATAGTTAAGCCTCGCGTTGAGGAATCGCAGGAGCGTTTTTTGCTAAAAACGCATCCAAAAAAAAGATATGATTTTTTTTCCATTGGCGGCGCTAGTTGTGAGACGTACGTCGTCTTAAACCTAGAATATTGTCCAAAATATGAGATAAAAATTCAAAACAACGCCTGCAGAAGACATATAAACCGGTCTCAAAGTAATTTTCCTTGCCGCGTGCCTGTCTGTCCATAAAGGTGATAAAATATCTCATTGTATAGAGCTTACCGCCGCCGCCGCCGCCGCGCTGCACCGCGGTGTGATGCAATCCACAGTCGACACGGATGTAGCCTGATTCTGTGAACACAATGCTGAGGTTATGACAGAACCATCTTTGAAGAGATACGCGGTTGATAGACTAAGCTCGCATGTCGTCTTTCCTGTGGGCTAGGCTGACTAAGCTGTGAGGATGGTATAGCTGGGCCTTGTCGATCTGAAATAATGTTCCAGGCACTATAGCGCCAAATGTTCTCTTCGCCCATCTAGTGTGAATGAAGGTGCTACTGGACGCTGTATAAATCATCTCATTACGTTGTCAGTTGCATGTTGAAGCAATTTATAATAAAAACATCCAAGGAAGAAACTGACAATTTCATCACCAATTCTGCACAGCGTAGTTAAATAATTTAAAACTTTGAAGTCGTTTTTTAACAATTCATTTTATGTAACTTTTATGTAACATGAAAAATGTAACAGGTGAACCGTACAAAAGAGGAAAAAATCTAGAGTCTCTGATAGCCATTATGCGTTCAATAAAACAAAATCTCTTTAGTTATGATAACATTCGAAACTTTCTTCGCTAAGTACGTAGCGTAGTCGCTTCTACTACAAGTCGTAGAACATCTACGCCGTAGAGCCTCTACGACGCCGAGCCTCTACGACGCCGAGCTTTAATGCCACAAAATCTGTTAGCGGATCTAGATTTTTGGCTGTTTTAAAGGAACAAGATACCAAATCACACCTTCTGACGCCTTCAACTTTCACATGTTGCCATAAATACAATATCCTCATCTTTATTAGATGTGCTGCAGTATTTTGTGTTGTATCCATTATTTGCCCAGCGAAACATGTCTCGCGACGTGTACAGCAGAACAATGTGGAAACAATATCGCCGCAAAGCCACGTAATAAGCCTGCGAAATACGATGTTAGGGATTTAGTGAATACACTGTGAAATAACGTCTCCCTCCGCAGTGTCTCGCCAAGCTTCCGGCTAGAGGCAGGATCTTGCGTCTCCGCAATACAGACAATAAAGCTTTTCTTTATGAATTCGCAAGTAAAGCCTTGGAGTAAAACGGCTAAGCGAGGTTCCTGGTTCAATACCCGACGATGCTATGTACGTAGCTATTTCTTTATTTATCTATCTATCTATCTATCGAGTTCTGTATATTATATTTAGCTTGTCTCAAAATTTTGACTAATTTGGAGGGATGGCATAGAGGCTGGCAAAGACCTAAACTAAGACATTATGAATTATAAGTGCCACAAATACCACCTATCTTTTATACAACCACTAATACAAACATTATTTTGTTAACCCACGACCAAAAAGAGGGGTGTTATAAGTTTGACCGCTGTGTGTGTATGTCTGTCTATCTAGCTGTGTGTCTGTCTGTTACACCTTAGCTCTTAAACGGAAGAACTGATTTTGATGCAGTTTTAATTTATTTGAAAGCAGGATTTCTATCAAGTGTTCAGTTCATAGATGTCTTGTCAAAATCGATCATTTATGAGATATGCTAATTTAAATTTAAAATTTCGGGGGTATCGAAAATGTTTACTTTACAAATGGGATAAATTGTGTATACGTCTTTTATTGCATAAATGCCTAAGTTTTAACATCTACCTTTGCAAAAATGTTACCCTAGTATCCCACCTGGAGGCAGGATCCTACCACCCGCTCTACAGACAATAAAGATTTTATTTTATAAATCCGCATAACTGGAATACAACAGAAAGCTATAAAATCTGAAGCACCACCTGAAAATTCGACCGTAAATCTTTACTGGAGGCAGGTACCTACTTGTGGATCGCGGAAAACAAAAAGGTGCGAAAGGAAATCTTCGGATTTGTTTCGATATAAATATACCATACAAACATAAACAGGCTTTATACAGGGCGTCCCACGGCTTGGTCTTCCTTTTATTTCTGACACTATGTTATTTAGCAAAAAATAATCCTTATGATGAAGCCTTTCGATCGGTATGATAAAACTACAGGGTAATTATTTTCCTCAGGTAACGGGTTGGATTCCCTGTTCAACCATGTAATTATTTAGATATCTATGAATGTAGTTTAAATTGTTTTTTAAATTAAAATAATGTCTTCTTTCAGTAAAATGTTCCATCTACAATATTCAAGGTACTTTAGCTCCATGTGGCATAGCCGTGGGACGCCCTGTATAAGTTGTTGTTTGATTATTTACACGATACTGAAGCAAAAAATAATAATTAAATAAACATAAATATTAGTATTAGAAAAAAATTAACAAGGCAAGTAGTGTATCAATAAATTTTTAGAAAAAAAAATCTTACTTTTAGTTTCAAGCGTTACTGAAACTATCTTCCTGAGTCGGGTGTTACTGACTAAAACAACACCCTGTATAAAAGTAGGGTTAGTAGAGGCTTGGTCGCTTATCATAATCCAATTTCTTGTATTTGGCTTATAAGTGTGTGCATCTAGGTACTCGTGCGAGAATGTAATCCGTGCTTTAGAAATATTTTTTAAAAGTTGTAAAGAAATCATGGCAACTCTTGGCCAACGCTCGTCTTCAGAAATTAACCTTTGCCTGATTATTTTTTGTAAAAAAAATAAAAAGCGGCTGAACCATTCTGTAGACTATTGTCTCCGGAACCCCAAAATATTCAATAACAGAGGCAAGTCCTAAAAGACCTCGCGTACCGAACACAAATAGATAAGAGTAACTTTATAGGGAAGGCGGAGTCTCGAAAAATATTGTTTCTTACTTGTTTTATTGGTTCGCGGTAATAAATCATTCGCTAGTACGCGTTTTTTATCGCTAAAACTAACAATAGAAGAACAGCTTCATCACAAACTGATTGTCTGAAAGAAAATGCAGATAAGTTCAATGATCATTTTTCTATTTAGTAAACGGTTTAACCTCATTTGTACAAATTATATTTATGTCGGTGTTACTGTGACACTTATGAAATTTTGGTTAAAAAAGGTGCAATATTGAATGAGGCCCTATTGTGGGTTATGCATTTGGTATTTAGGATAAAACAAAACATTTCCGCCGCCAGGGAAATCCTCAAATAAAAAAATACTGTATATTTAATTGATTAAAATGCATCATTACATAGTATATGAAAGAAAAATTACTAATTTTTAAAATATAAAATTGATTGAAGGTTGCCCGGAAGAAATCGCTTTTAGAAATAAGACCGCCATTTGTACCTTTATTCTACAACTCTTGAACTAATATGCAAAATATGTAAAGATACTTACTTACTTAAACTTCATCAATATTGACCAAATAGCGTCAAGGCTAAAGGGGCTGATACTTGCGAAGGACATTGAAACTTCTATACTATTTTTCAGGACTGTACAGCTGTATAAAGTGTGTGCTCCAGCTAACAGTTTTTTTTTCTGTTCGACGAGGCACAATAATGGCAAGCTCATATTTTGTCGAGACGCAAAATACTTAGTTGATTTTCTCAAACGCAACAGTACTTAATGTCACCAACTCACCACGTATCCCATTCCTAAAATAACAAGGGAGAACAAAAAATATATACAGGGTGTCCCAAGAAATAGGATTGTAACTCCCTGTATACGTGGTAACACGTTTAACAAAATTACAAACTAAAAAGCAAAAATCACTTCCCAGAAATATTTTATGGAAAGAGTACTTGTATTTTGTCTAGCATGCGTGCTTTTCGGGTCTGTCGGCGGTCTTTTAACACCCTGTATGTAGTAAATAAAGATGAATTTAAAAAACTGATGACAACATAGTCTTCCACACATCCGCTTCGAGCAAATATCGAAGAAATGTACCGGATCTACGCTGGCGCGTGTTTGATAAAGAAAAATAATACGAGTGATTAGACTCAGATGGATTGTGGACCAATATTTCTCGTTAGCCAATATTGACGCTTTTATTGCTGAATTAGTTTGTTTGGCTTGGGATCAATCAGTAACCAATGTTATACAGTGTAAATAAACATAATATGTAAAACAAATATTTAAGGGGCAATTGACAAACAAGATCCGGAATCTCAGGTCTTTGTCAAACAATTATTTTCATAAAGATTTTTATAAGGTTAAAAAATTCGCTCGGGACAGGTAGCTCAATTGGTAGAGCGCCTGCACTGAATGCAAGAAGGTTGAGGGTTCAAATGCTGTCCCGAGCGAATTTTTTAACCTTATAAAAATCTTTATAAAGTTCCCTAGCACGGGTTAGTGCTTTAGAAAATACAAAAAGTAATTATTTTCATCTTTGGTCACAATGTTTCCTAAATCAAGGCCACAACAATGATGGTGATTTTACATTACCAAGTACACCAAATGGTAGGTTAAAACTAAAGTCCTAAAACTCTCAAGGTTCCAGCCAAACTCGAGGTACGAATCCATGAATCTTTCATCCGTGCGCCTTTTAAGTGCGCACGGGCCTCCGCGCCTCGCGGAAGTTTGTGCGCGCTCAATGCGCGCCCCGCGTCTGTACGTGCACTTTCAAACGCGAGTTTGTAGAATCGCCACCTCCAAGTGCGCTGAAATGATGAAGGGTTCCTATTGCCATATTCGTGCGCGCCCACTGATCGTGATTCACTCTCAGAAGTGGGCTTACCGCGACCAACGCTACTTTGTAGTCCACTGAAATGGTGTATGGCAATAGACATTTGAGTGTTAATGATATTCATTTGAGAGTCATGAAATGTAGCAATTTTTTCCGTCACTTTTGGTGCGTGTTTTACAATAAAACGTTACTTATCTACTTAATTATAAAATTAACTATTATTTGTTCCATGAAACATCACACTTAACATAATTTTATACTTAACTTCTTTTCTCATCGAGAAGCTGAAATCCATACTGTAATTCTGCTCTCACATATTTCTAGTAAATCCTACCCGTTAGAACAATTCGTCAATCGTGTAGAGATGAGAAAGCGAACTGCGCTCCCCACATCTCGCGTTATGCAATAAATCCCGCGGCTTCCACGCCAACTCTTCGCCGCGAAATCACCAACTTTTAACTCGTAAAAGGTGCATTCAATAGTACTTCAAACTGCTACCCTCCCATTGGCCGTTGGTCGGTCGGGCGTCTTCTCAAGTATAATAAAAAATAAATAAATAAATAAAAAAAATAAAAAAAAATGGGTCTCAAGTCTGTAAAGCAGCTGTGTCTCAATAGGTTCAGTGTTGTAGGAGATAACTACTAGATTTAAAATACCCCCGACATTTTAGCTTCGAATTAGCATATTGCATAAACGGCTGAACCAATTTGGATGAAACATAATATGTTTTCTAGCGATTCTTAGATATTATCAAAAACACTCGCTAGAAAACCTGCTTTCAAAAAGAAACTCATTTCACTACCCTGTACCTAGTTGTTTATTATTTTTGGTGCATCTTACATAATCATTTCCTCGCTCTGTGAGATGAAAAGTTGTGTGTTTCGCATGGATGCAATATTATTTTCGTCTCATTTTGGACCAATCTAAAGGCAAACAAGAGCCGCGCTGTCAAATAGAGAGCCAATAGGAGCACGCCAACAATACGCGTTTCTGTCAGCGGCTTTTGTGACCTTGTTAGACCTTCTCTACCTAGCTATCGAGCTTCGCACATCAAATTGTAATATTTCCTGATTAAATGCAAAATTAAGTAACTTCAAAGCTGCTGTTCATCATTCTTCGACTGCCATCCTCATCTACATCCCATTCACCGTGTCCGAGCGCGGACACTCAGGTTTCTTTAATTTTAGAAACCTTCGCTAGTTCGGTGTTTAATGCAAGCACTCGCTGCAAACAATTAGTCTTGCATCCTTGCATAACAAATGACTATTTTAACGCAGATGCAGATATTCATAGATGGAGATCATTTATGCTGTGGCCTTCGATCAAGGATAAAACTAGATGCAACATAGAACTCTGAAATGTGTCTGGAAAAATAGATACCCATATTACCTTTGGGAGCTTATTTGCCCGTAATCCATGCAATTAAAATAAACTGTACAATAATGCAATAAGGTTGACATTCGAATATTAGACGTATGGTCGAAATGATGTTTCGTATTGTTCTATTGCTGATATCTTTTGTTTCTGTGGGGACAAATTTTTATTGTGATTTTATACGTAATGCGGATTCTATGGGATTTAGTTCGGTGGCTGTGGCAGACCATCTGCGTTGCTCAGTTGCGTGGCACCCCGCACCCCTCAGTCCTCCCCGTTTCGCTCCAGCTTCTCTCTTTGCACATTTTGAGTACCTTTAGATTGGAATTATGCAGCTGGCTCGCCCAGCTCCTTGATGAATATGCTGCGCTTTCTTTGCGTGGCGTGGTGGGACGTATTTGAGTTTCGTATAATATAAGGTTCGTTAGGTTTTAAAATTAAGTTTTAAAAAAGGTAGGTTAGGTTATCGTGTAAAGTAGTGGCCACCCCTGTGGTATCAGAGTTTTTAGGCCGCCCAAAATGCTTCTGACATGGCTTAACGATGGTTATTCAACTACAACAGGGACCAACCAAAAAACACATACAACTAAATTAAAATAATGGAAATATTTTTGGTGTAACATAAGGATGCTATCGACACATTCCGATTTTTATAGGCGCAAGTGAACGTCCTAACTAACTAAGGTCTTTTGCTACCCGGTATGAGATAGATAAAGATGAGCTGAGAAATCATTGAAACGCTGACCTGATTAGAAAATTGCATCCTTTCAGTTTAGTCGGCCTGAAAAAATAAAAGTCAATACGTGCAGATCAGATGCAGATGAGAGCCAAAATTGCCTTTTGATGTTTTTCTGCAGCTTGAAACAATGACTTTAAAGTCATATGACCTGAAACATGCTGGATGACCTAGTTTTGATTTCCAGTAATGGGATGAACATTGTTTGACATTCATCATCATCATCATCATCATCGGCCTATTATCACCCACTGCTGAGAAAAAGCCTTTTCATCCTCACGATCCTGCGCCAGGCGCAACCACTGTTTTCCGGATACTTTGGCTATGTCGTGGGACCATCTGGTTGTTTGACGTAATATGAAACCATACTAAAAAGACCACCAAATTATTCGCGTGCTCACAAGGGCGCCACCAAGCGTGAGAGAGAGTCTAATTAAATCCAAACACCACCGACGCCAACCTCGCCTATTAGCCGACATTGGGCGTCTCTTTATTGGCCGACATGGCTCCGGGGGGGGTTACCCTTGACGCTATTGCGTTCATATTAACAAAGTTTTTTAATTAATTTATCTTCGAATTCGCATAGTCCTGCTTTGATTTTACATACTTTGTAATGTTTATTCAAAAGTGGATATTTTGTAAAAAAAAATTAAAAGTGCGTTTTAATTGGTAAAATATTCGATTTTATAAATTGCGCCATATTGAAAAAAAATTGCGTCCAGGTTACATTATGTACATTATGATCTAGCTTTTATCTGTGACTTCGTCCTCACAGACTTATAATGTTTCCCTTAAGTTTCCCCGTTATCGATGTGATTTCAAATACTTTTCAGCTATAACGAATTTCATAAAAAGGAAAAGCTTAGACTTAACGAAATCCGATAATATTTAGGGGTAGCAAAACGACATCTTTCTTCGTTCTTCGTTTGTATGGAAGTGAGCGCGGTAAACACGTCTTAAGATGGGATGATAGCAACGTGGCGGGAAATTCAAAATTTTCACAGTTTTTACATTTTGTAGCTAAACTAAGCTATTTTTGTTCAGCGATTTTTCGTTCGCGGAAATAACAAAGTATTCTTTTCATTATTGTAAACAACAGAACAACAATAATTCAGCCGATGATGTGTTCTGGTCTACGACAAGTTTTTTGGGCAGTGCCACTGCTTCGTAGACCAGAACACATAATCGGCTGAATTATTGTTGTTCTATTGTTTACAATAATGAAAAGAATACTTTGTTATTTCCGCGAACGAAAAATCGCTGAACAAAAATAGCTCAGTCTAGCTACAAAATGTGAAAAACTGTGAAAATTTTGAATTTCCCGCCACGTTGCTATCGTCTACCCTTAATTTACCAAAATGCTTGGAGGTAGTCGGGCTTTAGTTTTTAACTTATATTTTCAGTGGCTGGAACTGTAACCGTCGCCCGAGCGAGGTGTCTCGAAGGCTGCACCGACTTTGTCCGCGATACTTTAATATATTCAACCGCTCGAGCTGCTGCTTCAGGTGAGTTTAGCGGCGGTGTATCACCTCGCGTGAAGTTGAAGTTTGGCTTATTAAATCATTTGTCAGTTATACTACGTTCGCAATTTTTTTATATAAAAAAAAATCAAGGTCTTTGAATCTGTATAATGAGATCATTTACACACCTTCACTTACACTAGATGGGTGAAGAGACCATTGGGCACCACAGTGCTTGTGCCTTTATTTATCATTTGAGGTTGTGCAGTTACCCAACAATAAGCTCTTTGCATCGCTTTCTACGCATCGATCTTCTGAGTACATCTAAATAATCAAGACAAGTCTACCTTATAAGTATCTTAAAATACCCTGTACACTCAACTCAATGATTTGGTACCTGTGGACATAAAAATGTTGCTAAATAAATACTAAATTAAAAAAATATATATACCCAGACACTTTACCTTTACTTTACTTCAAGTTAGCATATCTCATACCAAACGGCTGAACCGATTTTGATAAAACATATTATTATCTAAAAACACTTGCTAGAAAACTGCTTTATTTTTTTTTAAAACAGCGTTAAATCGGTTAACTTATTTAAAAGAAAAAAAAAAAAATTTTAAGAAGAAGTAGGTTTATAAGAAGTGTACATAATATAGGTTATAAGAGTTTATGGCTACTTATGTTAAATTGTGCATACTATAGTTTTTTTGGAGTCTGTGCTAGTTCTTAAGAAAGAACTGTGTTAGAGTCTTCAGCGCCGTCCCAGATTTGATTCTGTTTAACAGCTACGGTGTCACAGACAGGCACACAGGCAAATCACACACACACAAACACACCCACACACACACACATACATATCGGTGAAACTTTTAACACCCTTCTGTTTGGGTCGAGTGGGGCTAAAAAGCATCCATAAAGGCCAGAGTAGCTCAAAGTGGTTCGAAAGAGAAAATTCTGTCCGGGGCTTTTATTTATCCAGCAGTCGAACAAAATTGCACGGACTACGAAAAAACATCAGGAGTATAGGTAAAGGCTTTTAAATTGCAACGGATGAAATACCGTCGGTTGCAGCAAGGGCATGCAAATAGGGGCCACGGAAGTAAAACAGACGGATGTTCCGTTCATATTTGAATCTTCCAATTTAAGGTTGGACGATAGCAACGTGGCGGAAAATTCAAAATGTTCACGGTTTTTTTTACTTTTGAAGCTAAACTGAGCTATTTTTGTTCAGCTATTTTACGTTCGCGCCATTAACATAGTATTTTTTTCATTATTGTAAACAACAGAACAACAATTAATTCAGCCGATTTATGTGTACTGGTCGACAAAGCAGTGGCACTGCCCAAAAAAAAACGGGTATGATTTAAGCTATCATCAATTTATTAAGTTTTGAATGTTATAAAAAATAAGGTTTGTCCGCAAAATAATAGATCTGTCATCAAAGTGTAGTCACCAAACAATATAAAAACAATTTCATATTAAATCACATATAATCATCGGGATATAATATCAAGTATCAAATAAATAGGTTTGTACTTATTTTAATAGGTTTGTCCTAATAACTGTATAATCAAATTAAGGAAAAACGGACATCAACAAAATGAAATATGTAACTTAAAAAAATCATAAAGATCCAGAAAAATAATGTTTTTGTATCTATGAATTTAACTACTATCTTACATTAGGAACTTGTATACTGGTTGTACACACGACAGCACGTCAGACTGTACACTTTTGATGCAAAGTCACCTGTAACGTAAGTGAATAGAAAGAACGCGTGTAAGGGTCGACGTGCTGTCGTGTGTACCTATTGTTGTACCGGCACTTTCTCCACTAGTGATTTCTCAAAGAGCTATGATAACATTATTGGAGGAGTTGCATCATCTTCACCACAACTTGATGCCATGATAATTTAAAGAAACTATTGGGAAATCAATTAAAACTAAAAACCCTAACAATAATAATATAAAATGCACTTGCAACAAGGAGCACGGAATCAAGCGAATGAAGTAAACCTCCACCTCTCGTACACACGACAGCACGTCAGTCTGTACACTTTTGTTGAAAAGTCGCTCATAACGCAACCGAGTAGAGTGCTAACGTGTAAAGGTCGACGTGCTGTCGTATGTACGACCCATCGCTGCGCATGATTGGTCAATTTTCATAGCGCGCCAATTTGGCTCCGTCCCTTTGAACATTTTTTAATAAAATTTATGAACTGAACTATTAAATTGGTAACGAATAGTATTATTTGGAGAATTGAACGAAATATTTTGTAACTACTGTACTGATGACAAAATAAAAAATAAAAACAAATCGCAATCTGCGGACGATAATCGATTTATTTGATGACAGATCTACTATTCTGAGTACGGAGCTGTTATTTTTAGAATAAACCTATTATTTTGAGAACAAAGTTTTTATTCAATGGATGCACTACGATTATATAGATAATCCATCTCTTTTTCTACGTACATATTGACATTAATTTGGTGATTTGTACCTGGCGACACTTTTTATTTTTCTGAGAATGAAAATATTTCGTGGCGATAGATCTATTAATTAGATGATACAAGTTGATGACAAATATAAACTTTGATGACACAAAATATAGTTCCCAAAAAAAACTAGTTTATGACCAGAACACATAATCGGCTGAGTTATTGTTGTTCTGTTGTTTACAATAATGAAAAGAATACATTGTAACAAAAGCTGTTCTTTTGGGCGCAGATGAATGATAGCCATCCAACTACGCACATAGAATTTTTTTAAATTTTTATGAAACCACGGTAGCACAAAACAAGCAATATATTGAAAAGCTAGCGCGTCACTCACTCTATTGTTTTTTTCTGTCAAAAAGTGTTCAAAAATATTACGTGAAAGCGTTTGGTTGAAAATATGAGGCAACGATTTTATACATTGTGTAAACAACATAAACTGTACTGCAATGTTGAAAGAAGTATGACACTCTATTAATCTTGAAACCAAAAAGCAAGACAGTACTTTTGTTATTTTAATAATGGCCTGGGATTGTTCTTTACAGTTTTACATCCATTATGAATAGTTTAGGCTCGGTACTTTACTCTGACTTATTCCGTTATTTTGGAATTTTTTATATAAATTATAACCACTTACTTAAGTTTAAATTAAAAATTAATCGTGACGTCCCTATAAAGTTTCTCTCAATTTGTGACTTTCGACGGCTCTATTAAAAATGTAATTTCAAATTAAGCATCTATGAAGAGGGTCCACTCCGGCCGTTATTAAATTTTGACTTGACTTCCATGGAAGCGGAGAGTTTCCTTGACTTTTTACGAATCTTTTAATTGCCAAATTTTAAAACGCTTTCGTGTTTGTTTGCGCTCAAGTATTCCCAACTCATTAAAAAGTTCAATTCTATGAGTTTCTTTGTCTTTTTAATTTTATTTCATCCCGTTCAAATGCTTGTACTAACTTGACAAATAAACGATTGGTAACTTTTAATGTTTCGCGATATTCACACATAATTTTGGTTTGAAACGGGTCGAATCGCGGTACGTTTAAGGTAACCATTGATAGGTTAAGTGAATCTATAAGGTGTAATATATTTTCATTAACCTAAACTTCATAATTATTGTTGTGTAAAGGTGTTATCATGAAATAAAGTGTTTTCCCCTTTATATTAATTAGTATAATAAGGCCTGATTTTGTTAATTTATTTGACCATACAAAAATGTTGCATTTTCAAATTATTCCTAGGAATTGAAAAATCGGACCTAAATATGTAGACTACAAAACAAAGATTTGTTCTTGTTTTCTTTTTAAATAGCTTATTTTGTGCTAGGAAATCTTAAACTTTAGAAGCCTTTTTTTTATTAATTTTTCCTCCTATTTTGAGCTAGACCATAAGATACCTACTTGTTAGGTCTCTACTCACGATGTGTATATTGAGCCATGTATCCACTGTATGTCACATGTCCACGGTATATTGGCAAAGCTGGGGGTCTATCGCCTATGACGAAGCCGATTACCATTGACGAAAATCGAAATTCGATTTTTTTAAAATGTACTGCTATCCAGTTCATTTTACTGCCACCCAGTTAATTTTTCATAAATCGAACTTCGCTTTTCGCCAATGGTAATCGGCCCCGTTTTAGCCGGTAGACCCCCTGGAGCATCACAGCGAAACACAATACCATTGATAAATCAAGCCAGGTGATTCGAGTGGGATCCCGGAAAACTGACACAAAACACACTTGAGACAAATAAATATCTTCGGGGCGTGTGTTTTATGTCTCGGACATAAAGTTTCAGAGGCGCTCGCATGTTTTAAACGAAACCGTTTTAGCTGTCAAAAAAACAATAATAATTGCACATAATACACACACAAACCTATTTTTTTTTTTTCTTTCATTTACAATCAGTCCGTAGACTATTCATAAGCAGATGTGCGGGCGTCTTAAGTTGAGCAGAGTTTGATTCTTCTTTGAGGATCCCTCTTAAGTTTGAGTATAGTGCGTTTCACGAAAGAGTTTCCTTGACGAAACTCTAATTACAATGTAATAGGGACTATTTTTGTTCAACCCAAGGGAATTCTTTCATGAATCGCACTGTAGTTTATAAACTATTGAGGTCCAAAGTGTCACGTCTTTTCAGACGTGTTATTAATAACAATATGATAGTTATGTGGTTCTGGCGGATAAGAAGAAAGAAAATAAAAACATTACGTGAATATAATTACGCTACAACGAACAACAAATGACTCGATCTGCCCTTTCGGCAGCTACGATGAAGCATATTTCACTGTTTGTTTTATAAACCATTCGTTTGCAATTTGCAATCATCCGTGAATCAGGAATTTCAAACGAAAATCCGAAAGTTTTGGCTCAAAGTGAAGTTGGTAAATAGTAGGTGAGTACTAAACAAACTATGCTGCTACGTCCAAAGGCCCAGCTCTCAGGCTAAGTAAGGAAATGTAACTAGCGTACCCTATTTTACTCACTAACTTTTTGAAATGGGTTTCGTAGCATCGCGCGTACTCGTAGCAAACTCGTAGCACGTTCGTAGCGGCCTCGTAGCAACTCACGCTACACGCTCAAAAGACATCAACGGGGTCGATGTTAAAATTATTTAATATTACAAATTTATTGATACAAACAAATGTCTGTAAATACAATTATGCAAAATAAAATTCACAACAGCTTCGCCAAAATCTAACAATAGTCAATGCGGAGAAAATATAAAAAAAAATTAAAAAATATATAACTAAAATATAAAATACACATAAAAAATACCCTAAACTAATTTGACGACATACAAATGTTGACGCTTATATTCCCAGACGCGTAAACACTTAGGTGTTTAGTTTCAAATACATATTGTGTAAGGCCTACGCCTGGTGCGTACGTAATCAGTTCTAAAATAATCTGTTTATCAGCTTGCTGCCTCGCTAGGTTTATGTTTCTGTCATACGCTGGTATTTTTTCACGTAAAAATAAGGCATTCACATCCATATTGGTGATTAGTATAATTAGCCTCAAGTGGTACCTCCACTTACTACATAGGTGAAGCAATCACTCGATCGTCGCAGTATCTGGGACATGCTCAGATTTTTACATAGATAAATGAAAAACACACGCCACCAGTAAACCCTGTAATATTATAATAATTTTAAATGTTAACCATTTCCGGTTGCCCATGACACAGGCATAACTTAGTGTGGGGACACTATTACCCTCCAGAAGATAAGCTTATTTTTTGCTAAATAAATACAATAGAATACATACAATATGCCAATAAAACGTAACAATGATTCGTCCAAAATACAGCGATACTTATAATAATAATTAGGGTGGTATTAATAGTCGTCTGAGATGACCTACTTGAGCTCGATCTCAAGTAAGTGTACTCATAAAAGTCAAATGCTGATGTCAAGCCTTGGCTAATGTCAAACTTGAGTAGCTGTCAGCATATTAATAGACACTATCTTGACACTATACATTAGCCAAGGCTTGACTTAGCATTTGTCTTTTCTGAGATCACCTACTTGAGTTCAATCTTGAGTCAACAAATATAAAGACTTAGGGTGGTATTCTAGAACGCTACATAAACTCAGTTCAAACCAGAACGCTACTTAAATTCTGTTTAAACTCAGTTCAAACTAGAAAGCTCCTTGAACTCTGTTTAAACTCAGTTTAAGTAGAGTTTAGTAGTGTTGATTGTCTATAAAACAGTGCATGTTTTGATTTCAATATCCATCCCTTCAAATCAAAACATGCACTGCTTTATCGAAAGTCTGAACTCTGTTTAAACTGAGTTTAAGTAGCGTTCTAGAAAACCATCGTTAGACTTTCGCCCGCCTCTGTGGATGTACAATTTGTTCGCTGATGTATGATGGCTTTGAAAACAATAAATAACTGGAGACCGCTCCGCCAAATGATACGCCAATCAGTGCCTCTCAATAACAAGAATTGTCCATTTATTAACTAACAATCTTCTTGGAATATGCCTTGTTACTTCACAAAGGTAAACCAGTATCAAACCATTACAACAGAAGAATAGTATGGTCTTTGTACTAATAATTTCCCAATTAACTGCTAAAAGAAAAGTTTGTTTCAAGCAATCATCATATTCATCAGCTCACCACTGCCCACTGTTGAGATGCCTGTTTTGCCTCGCACCACCACCTATCACGGTCTCTCGCCATCCGCATCCATGTACCCTCAAGTAATAGTATGTGTGAAACATATTTGTAGATCTATTCACCAATATGTGCCTCCACTCACGCATCCAATCAGGATGAAGTTTCCAGTCAAACACTTCTCATAGGGCAATACTTGACTAGCCTTATTACACTAGCGAATTGCGGGCCAATTGAAACCGAAACTACGTGTTCGCCGCGAATTCGCAACAAGTTTGTTACGAGTGCACAGCGAGATCGCCGCGAATTTGCAACGTGCGATCCGCGTTTTGGACACTGAGTAACAAAATGGATTCTGACGAGGAAGCACTGCTGGCTTTGTTTTTTGAAAACGCAGCAAAATAAAGCAGGAAGAATTTGGGAAGATCCCTTATCAAGTAATCTAGGAGGGAGTGATTATTATAATATGCTCTTCTGCAAAAGAGTTAAAAATAATCCTACAAAAATGCGGTACTACATGCCAATGACAAGTTCAAAATTTTAAGACTTGTAGGATCTGATACAAAATTACTTAGGAGATACACAACTAAGATTAGTAGTTTCTCCTGACAAGGAAATAAATACCTCCTTACCTCCTGACGAAAGGAGGTAAGGAGGCTGTTTCTTGCAACACTACTGAGCTCGGGATCATTTTAGGTGCTCAATACATCAAACTAATCATTATTGGATAGCACGTTCTGAAAGGGCCTTGTCTTACCTAGTTTTAGTTCACGTTTTGATTTTATTGTTTTGATTTATGATGTTTTGAGTATTGTGTCGTTTATAAATGTAATTTACTTTCTTCTTCTTTCTTACAAAAAGGCGTCGACGCTGGGCACTCGCGGCGAACACGGTGCGAGCTCACCGTACATTCGCTTCGCTTTCAACTCGCTAGTGTGATAAGGCTCTGCGATTTGAAGAGACCCACTAATACTGCCATTCGTTGAGCCGTACTTCTGTTCTCTACTTACTCAGTCCTTTGGCTGTTTATTTCAGTACAACCCTTGGGAATAGCAGAATCTACAAGCGTTGTGACGTGACCCGAATGTTAGGTGAATCAATTGAAGAGCGGCGCAATTTAACGAAAGTTAAGGACAAAAGAGTCTCTTTCGTGAGAAGTGACAGGAATTTTATTTTCTTGCATTTAGTCCGCTATTTTACCTGTACTACAGCTAGGCTACACTAGAGGTATAAAGCTTAAGTTGTTAAGAATAAAACCTAAGCTTTATTCTTGTTTAAGATGACATTTGATAGTATAAAACATCCAATTCAAATTCAAAGTAATAAAAGGATCAAATTCAAAATGTTATTTTTTTTTCTCTTTTATACTCCTTTTTAGTTCGAGATTACTAGTTTGAAGCAAAGTGTGTTTCCTAAAAACGAGAAAAAATCCACTCTTCTATAAAAACTTGTGTGTTCAGTTGCCAACAAGGAATCCAAAATTTTATTCACGCTAAAATAATTATTCAGTCTTCGCGCTTTGACTGAAAATTCGCCTGATATTTTAAAATGTATCACGCGTTGTTTCAGGACGTTAAGCCGTGTAAATGTTTCAATAAGGAGCCATTATCTGAACACGGGCCGCATCAATCACGCCGCCGTGCGTCAGGCGAGACGGCGCCCCGACCAGCGAACAAACCACAAAGAAGGCTTGACTCCATCCTGTTGATACTCAAACTATTTGTTCATACTGCGACACTACTCAGCAGTGTGCCGAATGTAGTTTACAGGGTGTTAAAAGACCGCCAACAGACCCGAAAGCCACGCATACTAGACACCAAAAGAAAGTACTTTTTCGATAAATTAATGCTGAGAATTATAAAATAAATTAATTTGGTTTTTTAGGTTATAATTTTGAAAAATATTTCATCACGCAATGGATGTGTAACGCATAGAAGTCATATTGCACAAGCGTATTGTTACTTAAGCTTGAAGTGCTGATGTTTAGAATACATTGCGGGTTGCAATTTTAACGTCGGTTTTTGTAAGAAATATTCATAATTTTTGATATGGCTTCTTGAGAAGGTATGTTATTCTTAACATACTGAATGCATTTCTGCAAAAAAAGTCCGACTTTGAACCTCATTATCTCGGAAACCTTTGATTTCCCAGGCATAGTTCCTTGGGCAAAAATGTTCCTTATGATGAGCACAATGCGTGGTTTCTCGCTTTGTTGGCGATCTTTTAACACCCTGTAGAGTGTACCTCCCTCTTTTGTGACTTTAGTCATTAGCCGCTCTAGTTGAGCCACTCCCAACGGAACCAATCGGAATCGAGCTTGAGTAGCTGTCAGCTAATTAATAGACACTAGCTTGAGCTTGACATTGACATTAGCCAAGGGGCTTTTATCAATGTTAAGCTCAAGCTAGTGTCTATTAATATGCGGACAGCTACTCAAGGTCGATTGATTTTGTTTTCTGAGATCACCCACTCGAGCTCGAGCTTGAGCTGACGGCTATTTATACCACCCTTAGATAATGTCAATACGTGTGGAGTCAACTAAGCCGCGGGTTTCCTCACGATGTTTTCCTTCACCGTTAGCGAGTGGTATTGCTACTACAAATTCACAAATATACGTAACTTCCTGTCTTTCCTGTGGGCTAGGCCGACTAAGCTGTCTGGATGGTATAGGTGCTGGGCAAACCTAATCCATCTAAAACAATGTCCCAGGCACTGCAGCGCCGAGTGGTCTCTTCATCCATCTAGTGTGAGTGAAGGTGCTACTGGACGCTGCATAAATCATCTCATTACGTAGATGCAAAGGCCTTAGTTTTTAGATAATGTATGCTTTGTGACCTTTTGTTAAGAAAAGACGTTTAAAGTTATGGATAGCAATTTAATAGATTTGGTTTTATGGATCTTGCGCAGACTGGTCTAAAATACAACTATCCTACTTAATAAAATAACGTCAATTGCGGGACAATATCTAAGGTGTACTCCAGCAACCTCTAACCAAGATAGCGGCAGCGGCAGAGACCATGATCGCTCATTCTCGAGTAAAACGGCCAAAAGGAAGATGATTTTTGCACGTTATCTCACGTTATCACGTTATCTTGCGCTGCGCACGAAGCGCTCACAGCCTAGTTGTACTAGCCGTTCTTAATCGATTGGCAAAGTTAAGCAACAACGGCCGCGGTCAGTCCATGGATGGGTGACAGCTAGTGGCAATAATATCTGAGCGCTTTCGTGCTTCGGAAGGTACGTTAAACCGTTGGTCCCGGTTGTTGTTGATTAATAACAATCGTTAAGCCATGTCAGAGACGCTTTGGGTGGCCTAAAAACTCTGACACCAGGGGTCGCCACTACCTCATACGATTACCTACCCTACGTTATCTTGCAGTAAGAACTTCTGTCTCTATCTATCTTAGGGTTCTGGATGTAGCGGAACAATGGCTACACGGTAGAGGTATATTGATTCGCGTGGCTGCGCCCGCCCGGCCGTACCGTGCGACAGGTTACCTTATTGGCTTTTGCTTTTAAAGGCCAATTGGATGGGCAGGATTGGAGCGAGCAATATTGACGTCCCAACATACCAGGCTACGGGTTGTAGGCATGTGTGTTGGGAGATTTATGGATGTGTATTGAATTAAATCCAAGTCAACAAAGCACACAAGCGCAGGCGACATTGTGTGGTATAGATTTATTTAGATTGACGTATCAGGTAAACAAAATCAGAGGAACTTGATACAAATAAAAGGTTCGTCAAGTGCGTTCGAAATTTGAATTAGTGTAGGTTTGGAGGATTTATAACGCATCTCAAATAGAGATTGTATTTCAAGGGTCAACGAAAGTAGTGTGGCGGAAAGCCCAAAGTTCACAGTTTTTTTTTTTTTATTTTGTAGCTATATTGAGATATTTTTGTTCAGCGATTTCTGTTTCACGATAATAAACAGTAGTATTTTCATTATTCTAATCGCTATTTTCGGGGTAACTCCTCTCAACTATGTCAGTATTCTTAAAACATAAAAATAGGAACACGAATGACACGAGTGTTAAATCCGTTAAAAATTGTGTTTAAATTATGTACAGTGCTCGTGCAAACCTAAGAAAATATTAAGTATTTACACGAATGTTTCATATCCGTTAAAAAGTTTACACAAAGCGGGAGAATGTGGGAAAGTTGTAATTATTGAACAAAAGTAGCCTAGCGCCTTGTTCGTCGAACTGTTTGGCGAGCTGAAGAAAATTGAAAAACTTCGCGCGCCCTCCACTAAACTTATAATTTTAGTTCCTTTTGCAATCTTACAATAATTCAATTCTCTATCATTCCACACGTTGATCAACTCAGGTAGCTATTTTAGTTGCCATTTTGTGATGCAAAGAGCTGAGCTGAAAATATTTGTTGAATTCGTTTAATTTTAATGAAACACATCAGTCAGCGTGCAACAAAATAGCTCTTGTAATAGCTGATCATAAAGTTAATACGCGTCTCTAACAGCAATGTGGGTGATATATTTTAAGGGCCTTCATTTTAGTTTTGCAAAGGAGGTATAAAGTGTGCTCGGACGATTTAATGTGGGCAATTCACACGCTAGGAGGGGAGAAACGGGCCCGAAGGGTCCAAGAGGTGTCATTTACATTTTATGGGAGATTTTAAAGGGCCATTTAACACCTGTTTAAGGCAATAGTGGCCGTACTTGAATCTTCAAATTTATTTCTTCCAGATATTAATTTTCATTGTAGGTATCGCAGCTCCAGTTTCATGGCGTCTGAAGCTCGGATACGTTTTATTAGACAAGGCATTTGAAAGACCCCACTTTGAGAAGATATCTTCTTGTTTGCGTGTCAAAATTTTGAAATTTAGGGCTACGTGTCGAGACCTAAAGCCACTAGTGTAGAGCTCAGATTTTCTGTCAGCGTTAAATATCAATGCAATTTGGATTACTTAGATTTAAATTTAACCGATTTATTTAGATTTAAGTTTAATCGAATGTTATTAAAACGGAAGCTGAACACAGAATTGTCAGAATTTTCATCTAATGTTTTACCAATGGTGCTTTTTACACGGATTTTCAGACCATTGATTAAGCTGAACAAGGTTTTAACTTTCGACTGAAGTTAGGCAGATAAACGATCTATGTTTTGTGTGTGTATTGTTTTCAAAGTAAGCGGAGAGCGCGTTCGACACGGGATAATATTTACGGAATATCGTCTGCGTGGTAGTTCGCTTGTGTCTTCGGCGCAATTCAGGCTCGTCCGTAAATATTTTGATTCCCAACACTGTTTGCCGGTGCGAGGCAGCCCCGAACAACTTTTAATAGCTTTTCACACGAGGCGAAGATATTTTTCAAACTTCCGAGCTGAAATCGAAAACTTTTGTTCCATTCGTCCGTAGCTTTTGTAGTTTTAATTCAATTTCCAATAATATCATGCCAATACCAGAACTTTCAGCGTCCAGCGGATCGATCATTGATTTCGTCCACACACACATCTTTCTATGACAGATAATTCCTTCATCTGTGATAGTTTTGGAGATATTTGAAATAAACCTGGCAATATAGGTGCTCAAAAACTAAGGCCTTTGCATTTACGTAATGAGATGATTTAAGCAGTGTCCAGTGGCACCTTAACTCACACATAGGTCATAGGTGCTCAATGTTCATATAATAAGTGCAATGCAAAGGTTTATTAGACATACTAAAGCGCTTAAAGTAGCATAATCACATGTATAACAATTATAGACCGAATCACTATAGAAATAACAATAGATAGTGCATGAATGCAACCTCAGGCAAACCAGGCCGATGCTCTAACTAACCAATTAAGCTACTGGCTCTAGGGGTAAATGTTTGCCTAGCACGGGCGTGTGCTTTAGGAAAAGAAGGTGATTTCTGCAGAGTTTATAATGAAAACGATTAACTTTTAATGACTTGCGATATTCATACAATACTTGTCACTACAATAATATAAAAAACCCGCCATTTCTGTCTACCCGCGACCACGGCAGCTTTCAACCTTCGAATACAATTTATTATGACTGTAAGTTGATTGGTGACTTCCATGATTGTTCTGCCACCGCTATTTGTAATGATAATTATTGCAAAGGACCACGGGCACATTAGTATGAAGTCTGGGCCCACTGACAGTTGACACTTGATGAAATTTTTTACATTGTCCGACCTCAATAAACTTCATGTCAAATGAAAGCTCTTGAAGAGTACTTCAATTTATTCTATGGCAGCTTATTCGAAATCTAGCGCGAAAATGGTGTTTTGGGCACATTTGTCCCATTTTATGAAGATTGTCCGACCTCAATAAACTTCATGTCAAATTAAAGCTCTTGAAGAGTACTTCCATTTATTCTACGGCAGCTTAGTCAAAATCGAGCGCGAAAATGGTGTTTTGGGCATATTTGTCCCATTTTATGAAGATTGTCCGACCTCAATAAACTTCATGTCAAATGAAAGCTCTTGAAGAGTACTTTAATTTATTCTATGGCAGCTTTGTCAAAATCAAGCGCGAAAATGGTGTTTTGGGCATATTTGTCCCATTTTATGAAGATTGTCCGACCTCAATAAAACTCATGTCAAATGAAAGCTCTTGAAGAGTACTTCAATTTATTCTATGGCAGCTTAGTCGAAATCGAGCGCGAAAGTGGTGTTTTGTGGATGGGCATATTGGGCCCACTGACAGTTGACATTTCACATTCTCCGACCTCAATAAACTTTATGTCAAATGAAAGCTCTTGAAGAGT